>CAMZMU010000040.1:630582-1161925 GCA_947311845.1 Poa pratensis
CCTAGCTCATACGGCGAGTACCAGATCGGATCGCCTCCATTGTAACACCTCGATTATCATATCAATACCAATCTAGGGTAGGCAGGAAGTAGGTCTTTTACCTCACATTGAGGGGGCCGAACCTGGGTAAATCTGTGTTGATCTTTGTTCCTGTGATCCCAAGCTCGGAGATGCTTGACTCGCGTAATCCCACACCTACGAAGTCATCTATGACACCTGACGTGACAAACCCACGACACTCTGGGCATGCACGGTTGATGTTGGCTCAGGCCTAACTCTAGACTCCCAAAGATCACACCGCCATCCTATATCATGGGTAACCATCAACATCTCAATGCAACATTCCCTGCATCATCTTATTTGTTTATTTAGTGAGATCAGGTCGTTCATTAATTCTTTCAAGCAGATCTTAAGTTTAACCTCCTGACACGACAAAGACACACAGTGTGACCGACACTGAACTGCTGTTCCATATCCCAGGAACGGGGCTAGCTTGCTAGGTTGATGGTCTCGAGAGTTTGCTTTACCACCTATCAGAATGCACCCCACTCAGCCGACACTTCAGGTTCATCACGCCCAAAGTCGTACTAAGCAAAGTACACTCACATGACGGTCCACTTGCTAAGACACTCTCCTGCACCACCCTATGCGCGTGGCACAATGGGCAAGTAAGTCCAGCACATCCCCCGGCGCGACCGAGTATGCCTAGCTCCGGACTCCCTATCACAGTCGAACCCGTGCCTGTCTACCTCTACCCTCGGACAGCACAACCGAACGATTGTGCCCAATGGATGTCACAAAAGGGGCTCAACAACCTACTAGGTCACCTCCATGAGACGACGATGGTTCCGCTTTCAAAGTTCAGATTAGTGGCACCATGGACTGACCCTATCATTGTTTGGAGGGGAGTTTCATTTAATCAAGTTTCATCATCACAAGTCCAAACAACTGAGAATTAGTCCAGCACAACAATCACAATATAATAATATATCATCAACAACAAGTCATTAGCAACATAATAATTCAAGCAATAGTAGTATCCATGTCCAAACTTAGCAAAATAAAAAGAACGTCAACCGGAAGACTACGGCGGCGATTCCGCCGACCAGCGCCTTCTCGTTCGACAAGGAAAAGGAAACGTCAACCGGAAGACCACGGCGGCGATTCCGCCGACCAGCGCCTTCTCATTCGACAAGGAAAAGGAAACGTCAACCGGAAGACTACGGCGGCGATTCCGCCGACCAGCGCCTTCTCGTTTGACAAGGAAAAGGAAACGTCAACCGGAAGACTACGGCGGCGATTCCGCCGACCAGCGCCTTCTCGTTCGACAAGGAAAAGGAAACGTCAACCGGAAGACTACGGCGGCGATTCCGCCGACCAGCGCCTTCACAGATCAACTACAAAATATAACACAGTTGGTTTGCGTCGACCAGGTGACTACGGCGGCGATTCCGCCGACCAGCGCCATCACAGATCGACGTTAATATTTTAGTGAGACGGCGGTGGTTCCCCCAGTCCATTGTCTCAAGAACGGTGTGTGTTTGATAAATATTAACAATACATAATGTAACCAAGCAATTACGATAAATAAGTATGCAACATGATATGCAACATGGCAGGAATAATATTACAAGTTTCATACTAAACAAGAACAACAACCAGACATGCATAAATATAACAGTAGACAGACAAAACATAAACACCCGGCATGGTAATAAGCAAATAAACAAACAAACACTGCTGGGCTACTCATAGCAAGGGGTTAGCTTGCCTTCGAAGACGGGATCCACCGGGTTTGGAGAGGTCGGGGTGATTCCGCGGCGTAAGGCAGCGATAGCCCCGTTCCACGGACTCCGAAATGCACGTATAAACGGGCACCCCATAGAACTATTTTGGAACAAGATGGAATCAGTGCCACCGGAAAGAGCTCGTCGAGATGAAGATTTAGAAATTTGAATCACTTCAATTGGAGCTACGGTTCAAAAGTTTTGGACGTTTGAAATTTGGTCCAGCAGAGAAAATGAAAAACTGCCCGCGGGAAAAAAAACGGAATGGGCCGCTACTGGGCCACTGCGCCGTGCGCTGCGCGCTGTGCCTGGCTGTGCGGCTGGGCCGTGGATGGGCTGCTGGCCCGCTGGGCCGGGAAAATGGTTCAACAAAGAAAAAAAAGAAGAAGAACAGAGGAGATCGACCAGAGGTTGTCTTCCTCCTCGGCCTCGCACGGGAGCGATCAGAGCTGGCCGGGGCGGGCCTGGGAGCTCGCCCGGAGGGCCAGCGACGGTGGGGACCGCCCGGGGGTGGCTTGCCGCGGCCGTGGGAGGAGGATCCACTAGTACAGAACGACACATCCGATACCCCTCTATGGAAACGGCACGAGTTAGGCGACGGAGAATCGCGCTTTCCGCGTGAGAAAACCCGCCCCGCCAGGCAAGCTGGCCCGCGTCCTGCCTTCATAGGCAACGGTCGCAAATTATTAACCGTTGCCGATATGTTGGTAACGGAGTTTCTTTCGACTCCGTTTGCGATAATTTCTTCAATGGTATCGGACATTTGTATACAACCGTTGGCGAGGTTGCTTATATAAAATTCCTTTTTGAGCACTATCTTGGATATTAAAAAGACTGTCGATTCGCCCTTGTTCCTCCGCTCCAGCTTGTTTTTACTCCGCACTCGTGTCCTCCATGGCCAAGAGCATGAGCTCGTCGGGGAGATCGAATGCGTCCTCCTCCTGCGCCGCCGGGGCCGGGTCAGATCTGCCGCTTGTGAAGTGCATTTGCTGCCGCTGTCGGAACGCGATTCGTCGAGTGTCGCGTTCGGATCTGAACCCAGGCCGGATCTACTTCAAGTGTCTAAATCACAGGGTTAGTTCGACGCTTCGACCAGTTTTGATTGATTCTATTCTATGTGTGATGCTGATTTGCCTCTGGAATCGATTTACCATTTGGCAGGGGAGGGGCGAAGAGTATTCTGGGAGCTGTGATTTTTTTTTGGATTGAAGATTATGTTGAGATGCTGCTTGCTAATGGCGTCGAAGTGGAAGCTGCAGAGCTGGAAAATGTAGCCTTGATAGTCAAGAAGGCGAACATGGAGATGAAGCCGCACACTGCAGCAGCTCTAGCTGGTTTGGCATGGAGCCCAACAAACACTTCGACTAAATCTGACCATGTTGTTGCTGTGCGCAAGGAGCGGCACAAAGGAACAGAAATAGCTCAGTTAAATGTTCACTAGTACAGAACGACACATCGGAAACGGGCCAAAAAGCCCATCGGAAACGGAAAAAGGGTCCGTGTCCCCGACCCTGTCACTGATGTGAAGGCTCTCATCGGCAACGGACAAGAAAAACCGTCACCGATGAGGCTTGATTTTGGCTACGGTTGCCATCCAGTCTCCGTTGCCGATGTATCTGGACATCAGAAACGGAGATTCTGTTTCTGCTCGTTTGCATTGAGGTTTCTTCATAAGCCTAGAGCAGGAATAGATTTGGCACTGGACATTTAAAATTTCACAGCAGAAGCACAAAAATGCTAACAAATTCATTCATAAGGTATAACAAATGTCACCGACACATTGCATCACAAGACAACCAATTACTTATCTTCATTGTCATGCCTCTCTAAATCTATCATTGACATGTCTAGCTAAATCTATCTATGTCATGTCTCTCTAACTTATCCTTGTCATTTCCAACTTAATTTATCTTCAGGACTTGCTGTTAGAGTTCATGAATTCAATCTTCTTCTTGGACGGTGTCGCCAAAATATAATCAACTCGCCGCTTTGTCCCCGACCTTGTATTTAGCTCATTTAAATGAGCTAAACGGATCAGCACCATGCTCTGCACATAATGCAATAAGCGAGTGCTGATGTACTGAAGGTTCCTCTTTTGTAAAGTGGTCACTGAAATACAAAGAGAGAATATATGACTCCATGTTAGCTCACTATACATCTAGCATAAAGGACATACAACACAAAAGGATGCATAAGACAGAATAACAAACTTACAAATCCATTGCATAGTTGTTGTGTACCAACAATTATGCCGGACGACAAGCGCACCTTGGCTAAGGACCCGGCTTTTTATACAGTGTCACCGAAATGTACATCTGTTTTGCAAAGGAGATAAGTCAGCCATGTTCTTTTCGAGCGACACTACGTAGTCGTCCTCAGTGGCGGAGCTAGAACATATTGAACCAGGATGCACACATGTTACCACAATACATTTAAAACAATTTTTAGGGGTGCATATGTGATGAAAAATTGCTAATTTACAAAGAAAAATTCCTTCTCCCGGTGTCCTGTGCAACCGGCTGGCTCAAGGTGGATCCGCCAGTGGTCGTCCTCATCGTCCTCGGATGTATTACAACCCTAGTTCTAGTTCTGTTCATGAGTGTCCTATGGAAGAAAACCTAAGCAGAACAATGACAACAATCCTAGTTCGTCGGCACAACGGCCGGTCACAAATAGATGTATTACCTTTGGATCTGGCGGCGGGAGTACGTAGTCGTCCTCGTCGTCCTCGGATCGACACGCCATGCGCCCTCCAGCTACAGATCAGGCGATGAGATCTGCCCGGGTGGAGCAAAGAACGGGTACGCGCTGCCACGGTCGGAGGAGAGGAAGATGCGCGCCGACACGGTCGGAGGAGAAGAAGATGCGCGCCGCCACGTTCGGAGGGAGGGAGATGCGCGCCGCCACGGTCGGAGGGAGGGAGATGCGCGCCGCCACGGTGGAGCTAAGATCTGGTGCTGCGTGGAGGCGCCGCCACACTTTGAGAGTGAGGCTGAGAGTGAGCGATAGTGTTTAGGGTTGTGTGAAGGGCGCATTTATAGCAAAGTAGAACATCGGAAACGGAGGGTATAAACAACCGTTTCCTTTATTTTTTCCACTGACACACTGGGCTTATACTGATCTCTACTAGTATTGAAGTTGAAGAACATAAAAATAAATAACTATAACTACTCCTCGGCCTCCGCCTTCTCCTGCTCGTATGCGTAGTCGTCCGTGTCGTCGCGCGGCTCCTCGCCGACGATGTCATCGCTACCCGTGCGCCCCTCCCACATCTCGTCGTCGTCGTAGGCAGGATCGTCGCGCAGCTCCGGCGGAAAGAGGAGCCGGCGGCTCTGAAGCAGCTCAACTCTTTCCGGCGGCATAGGCACCGACGCGCGGTTGAGGTGCCAGCCACCGGGTAGCCGAACCTTTGACCATGGCACTGGCCTCCTATATTGCCAGTGCCGCTCCACGATGGCCTGCCCGACGATGACGCGGTTCCATCCAGGCGACCGCGGACGAGCGTCTCTCTCGCCGCGGCGAGCGGCTGCGGTCGCGGGCGCCCCTTCCGGTGGCATAGGCACCCTCCTGTGGTTGACGCGCCAGCCAGCGGGGAGGCTAACATTTGACCAGGGCACTAGCCTCCTATATTGCCAGTGCCTCTACGCGACGGCCTCCGGCACGACGACGCAGTTCCAATTCAGCGAAAGCGGGAAACTGCTGCGGCGAACGCCCGAGGAGTTGCTAGGAGTATCCATGGCTGCGGCGAAGTGACGTTCTGAGATAGCAGGGAGATCGTGGGTTTTTAAGGAGTGGGCGGTGCCGCGGCGTCACTACGCCACTACGCCATAGCAGTTACTCCGCTCGCATCGAATTCCAAGAAGATGGACCGTGTCCACATTGCACACGGACACACAAAAATCTCCGTTGCTATAGAGGCACATATCGGAAACGGAGCCAGAATTAAGACCGTTGCCAATACTATGGGTAACGGAGTTAATACTTTCTCCGTTACCTATGTTGACGGGCCAGCCACGGCCCAGGTCAGGTTTGTATGCACTGGCCGCGCGGAAAGCGCGATTCTCCGTCGCCTAACGCCTGCCGTTGCCATAGAGGGGTATCCGATGTGTCGTTCTGTACTAGTGGTTCTTGTGAGCATTGCTAGAATGATTTTGTGTGTTTGTGTGCTGCTGTTAGGTGTGAACTTGTATGCAGCAATGAAAATCAGTAGAATGTATTAGGTTCGTATGCAGCTATGCAAATCAGTACAATGTATTAGGTTCGTATGCACTTTGAAAATCACGAGAATGTATTATGTTCGTATGCAGCTACGGAAATCAGTAGCACATAGTAGTTGTGAACTTGTATCCAATGGAAACGGTTATATAAAATGTCCGTTGACAATTGGGTGCCTATAAATGTACTGGCGAAGCAAGCCCCATCAGTCTCATTCTCAATCCCTCACTGTCCATCTTTCAACCCTAGCCGCCGCACATTGTAGCTTTTTATTCTCCTCACTCTCTCATGGCTTCCTCTGCCGGCGCTTCTAGATCTCGCCATCGCAGCCGCGGCTCTAGCGGCCGCACCGATCTAGCTCTATCTGTTCGTGATAGGGCAAATCTGGAGGCAGCTGTGATGCGGCAGGTGTGGGAGCGCGTCAGGCTCATCACCTCCGGTGATGCCCCGCGTCCTCTGGGCCACGCGGAGCTGGATCAGATTATTCATCGGGTGGTGATGCAGCAGTTGTGGCGGATCCACCGTCAACGGAGGCCGATCTGGAGGCCGCCGTCGACGGAGGAGGAGGTGGCCGATCTGGAGGCGACGTTCCCGGTGGAGGAGGTGGCGTCCACGGTGGAGGAGGTGGCCGATCTGGAGGCGACGTCCCCGGTGGAGGAGGTGGCGTCCACGGTGGAGGACGTGGCCGATCTGGAGGCGCCGTCCACGGTGGAGGAGGTGGCCGATCTGGAGGCGCCGTCGACGGAGGAGGAGGTGGCCGATCTGGAGGCGACGTCCCCGGTGGAGGAGGTGGCGTCCACGGTGGAGGAGGTGGCCGATCTGGAGGCGCCGTCCACGGTGGAGGAGGTGGCCGATCTGGAGACGCCGTCCACGGAGGAGGAGGTGGCCGATCTCGAGGCGCCGTCCACGGAGAAGAAAATGTGAGGTCTAAATCGCTCAGCTCATGAACTAGTTCATCAATTGGTTTTATATAGAACTTGTCTAGTATATAGAACTTGTCTAGTATATAGAAAACTCATCTAGTATCTTGCACTTTATTGTTTATGTCTAGTTTTCTAGTCTAGCATAGAAAACTTGTCTAGTATATAGAAAACTTGTCTAGTATCTTGCACTATTTTAAAGTCTAGTAGGGTGAATTAATTTCAACTCTTTGTAGTACTACCGATGATGAATAGATCCAGTCACAACTTTTTGTCAATGTGCTAATCCTCGTTATTGTTTTGTGTAGCTAGTGTATGAAGTAATAGTATTTCGGCGACACTGTATAAAAAATGGCGAGGCTCTTGAAGGAAACATCACCTTCAAGTTATGCCTCCAAATCATTTGATCGGACTGCAAGCACACGGATATAGGTGCTTAAAGGTGTGAACTGTTTTCACATTAAATTATATCTATGTCATGTAGCATCATATTTTGGCTCTTCTCTAACTATCAATCCATGTATTTTTATCCAGAAGCACAAAGCTGATCCGAACAAACTTTAAATGTGCTACTTATAAAGTGGGATTATATTTCGGCGACACCATCCAAGATGGAGCAAGCCTCAGTACGAAAAATTTGACAATTTGGCTTGGTGTAGTTTCTGTTTTTTCAGTTTCTCTGGCTATTTTGTGGATGTGTGTTTAGGGAGCAAGCCTTAGCTGCAGTTTAGGGAGGCATGAGAATGATAGGATTAGCGAAGCATGTGTAACTCATCTTTTGATGCTATGTAATGGTGAAAATTGTTATATAAGTTATGAACGGTTTTGCTAACAACTTTGTGTTTCTGCTGTGATATTTTGAATGTCAATTGGCAACTGTATTGCTGCTGTAGGCTTATGAAAAAACCTCAATACAAACGAGTAAAAGAAATCTCCGTTTCTGATGTCCAGATACATCGGCAACGGAGACTGGATGGCAACCGTAGCCAAAATCAAGCCTCATCGGTGACGGTTTTTCTTGTCCGTTGCCGATGAGAGCCTTCACATCAGTGACAGGGTCGGGGACACGGACCCTTTTTCCGTTGCCGAAGGGATTTTTGGCCTGTTTCCGATGTGTCGTTCTGTACTAGTGATCCAGCGGCGGGGACGTGGTCAACGCCTCCTCCTCCTTCGCGAGCACGCATGGGAGCGCACAGGGAGGCGACGGCCGGCTGCGGCAGAGGGCTCGACGGCTAGCCGAGGACGGCGGCGACGCCGTGGGACAGCGCCGCGCTCGGGGATGGGTTTTGGGTGGCTAGGGGAGAGGCTCGGCACGAGCAACGCGACGAGCGCGAGCTCGGCCGCTTCGGCCATGGCGGGAGGGAAAACGAGGGGCTCCTCCGCTGTGCCGCTCCGCCAGCTCGGGGATGGCAGGGATGCGGTCGCCGCAAGGAATGGCTCTAGAGGGGAGGGCCAGGAGGCAGGGGAAGGCTGGGGTCCTTGGCGCCTCGGACCTCGAGGTCCAACAATGGCGGCCGCGCGGTTGAGCACGGACTCGAGCTTCTAGAGCTCCTCTTGATCTTCTGGAGTGCGGGGAGGAAAAGGAGAGGGGGAGGGAGCGTGTGGTGCGTCTGGAGAGGGCTCGGGTTGCTCTTGTACGGGTCAGAGGGGAGGAAGAGCAATGGGAGGAGGGGGGAAGGAGACACGGGAGGAGCTTCACAAAAGGTCTCCCGTGGTCCTGTGATGTCGGTGGAAGAGATAAGAAGAGGTGCTGGACGAGCAGTAGCACACAGTGGAAGCACTGCTGCTAGAGGATTACTGCTAGGGTCTAGCTAAGCAGATTTAGGTCACGCCAAAGCATGCGTCCGGAACGTCCAGAGCGCGACGCGAGTGACATGGTCGCGTTCCCGGTGACTCGAAGCTCCAAACTGAAAAAGGTTGGTACCGCTGGGTTCACATGGACAAGTCCAAGACAACCAAACAAGAATCCCTCAAGGATTCGAAACTTTGCAGAGTAAGATTTTCAAAAAACCAAAGGCACCGAAGGTGCTCGATGAAATGATAGGGACCTTGCACATCTCAGAAAAATCCCCAAAAATTACCACTGAGTATTTGTGGCATAAGGAGGGTGTCTATGGAGTTTGAGCTCAATTGCACATGGATAAATTGGGTTTTGGCAAGATGTCCAAAAATTGGCATATTGACATGGTCAAGGCAAGGTGATTTTTCACACTTCACCTTGGGGGATCTTCTGGATTTGGGTGTCTATGGACAATGTGGTCAAGGTGACCAAGTCTCATGGTCATAGGATTTGTCTAGGTCTAGGTTTGCTTGAAGATTTCAAAATGGCACCAATTTGAGCTTACAAAGGAACTATGTCAAAAGTTGCCCAAATGGATTTGGTTCCAAAAGATTAAGTGTAGGGAATGTAAAATTATTCATCCCCTGAATTTATCAGAATTTATGGAGATGCATAGCTTGACTCAAACATTTCTGGATCAGAAAGGGCAGTTTGGAAAATAGTGCCTAACTAGGAAATATTGCATTGAAGCATGCAATATTTTTGCATGGATTGTCTTTATATGGATAGGGGAGTCCTCAGGTATTTTTAGTGGAATTTTTCTGGTTATGGAAATAGGCTTTCCTTTGGTAGGTGGAGAAAAGGGTTTAAAATGTTCGATAATTAGGGCTAGGGTTTT
Organism: Poa pratensis; assembly: GCA_947311845.1. Lineage (NCBI taxonomy): Eukaryota > Viridiplantae > Streptophyta > Magnoliopsida > Poales > Poaceae > Poa > Poa pratensis. The sequence continues at coordinate 640,183 of CAMZMU010000040.1, forward strand.
CGGGAGAAAACCTAAGCATCAAAATTATCACGGGTGTTGGAGTGGTTCGTGGATCACTGGGAAATTCTTGAGGGAGCAATTCCCAAGTCAACTCATCCTCAAAGATTTAAAGAAATATTAGGAAAAGAGAAAAGTTTTTCAGGTGTCATAAAACACCACTAAAATTAGATTTAAATTTTCGGGGTGTTACATTGCGCCGTGGGATGGCACGGAGTTTCGCATGACGCAAGGCATCGTGGTCGTGACCTGACGAGCGTGGAATGGCACGTTCTGTAGGCTCAGTCATCGCCACGATTATAGGATTGTTTGTTAGGGAAAGCTTGCAATCGGGCTACAAATAAGCGAAGAGAAAACAGAAAACGCAGTACGTTGTACACTGCACAAAATCACTGTCTCCCTCTCTCTGTGATCGTGAGCTGAGCGAGCTGAATTCTTGATTCAGCGCCGACATTTGGCATCAGAGCAGTTACGTTCCTAGGCCGATCATGTCCAACGGCCGCACACGTACGCCGGCGACGCCGGACAACGGAGGAGGAGGCGGTAACGGAGGAGCTACGGCAGCTGATGCGAAGGCATCGGCAACGGCGACGGCACGGGCGCGCGGAAGGAGCCAGGGACGCAGCTTCGTTCGTGGATGCGCTGGGCGTGAACCGCGTGCGGGAGGCGACGGCGCAACGCCTGCGCAAGGAGTTCGAATAGATCACGTTCAAGAACGGCGAGTCCCTTGACGCCTTCGACATGCGGATCACGGGCATCGCCAACAACCTCCGCTCGTTGGGCGACACGGTGGACGAGATCAAGATCATGCAGAAATTCTTGCGCAAGGTGCCGAGCTAGTACGCCCAGATCGCGTGTTCCATCGAGACACTGCTCGATCTGAACGACATGTCGGCGAGGGGCTGATTGGGCGTCTCCGATCGGCAGCAGAGCGGTGCTCCATCAACACCACCGACGCCGGCGGCCAGATCCTGCTGACAGAGCAGGAGTGGATCGCTCGGGGCAAGCAGCGCGACAAGGACGCGTCCAGTAGAGCAAGAACGGCAGCAAGGGCAAGCAGCTGCAAGGTCGCGACGCGGCCAACGTGCACCCAACGGCGATCGCGACTGGTCGAAGGTAAAATGTTATAATTGTAACAAATTCGCCGGTCATATCTCCAAGAATTGCCCAGAGCCACGTCGAGAGCGCAAGGGCAAGGCCAATCTGGCACGCGAGGAGAACGAGGACGAGGAAGAGGAAGCTGCCCTCAATCTCGCCATGGTACACGATGTCACCAACATCGTCGAGACCACGAGGAGCGTGTGCTCCTCAACGAGGAATGCTTTCAGGCACGCGTCGCGGAGAGCGGCAAACGCTGCGACACATCCTGGTACCTCGACACCGGCGTCGAACCACATGACGGGGCGCCGCGAGCTCTTCAGTGAGCTAGACATTGGCACCACAGGTGTCGTCAAGCTCGGCGACGGATCGGAGGTGCAGATCGAGGGGAAGGGCACCATCGTCTTCGAGTGCCACAGCGGTGAGCACCTAATGCTGTCACAGGTGTATTACATCCCTCGCTCCGCAGCAACATCATCAGCCTCGGGCAGATGGACGAGATCGGGTGCGAGACGCGCATCCGACACGGCTGGCTGCGGCTCCGATCACGATGATCATCTCCTCGCGCGCGTGAAGAGGAACCAAGGGCGACTGTACGTGCTCCACCTGACGTCCGCGCGCCCCGTGTGCCTCATGGCGAGTGGCACCGATCCAGCGTCGCTGTGGCACGCATGCCACGGTCACCTGAACTTCAGGGCACTGCGTGAACTGGCGGCAGAACATGGCAAGCGGCATCCCGCTGCTCGATCGCCTGGAGCAGGTGTGCGATGGCTGCACGTTGGGAAAGCAGCATCGGCAGCCGTTCCCGCAGGCCACGGCGTACCGCGCAGAGCACGACCTGGATCTGGTCCACACGGACTTGTGCGGGCCGATCACGCCGGCGACAGAAGGGGGAACAGCTACTTCCTTCTCGTCGTCGACGATCACTCACGCTACATGTGGCTAGAGGTGATCAATTCCAAGGCAGACGCGTTCCAGCGGTTCAAGAAGATCAAGGCGCTGGGAAACGCAGACTGGGCGCCGTCTGCGCGCGTTCCGCTCTGATTGGGGCGGTGAGTTCAACTCGACGGAATTCAAGGAGTGGTGCGAGCACGGCGGCATCAAGAACTTCACCACCGCGCCGTACACACCGCAGCAAAACGGCGTGGTGAAAGATGCAACCAGACGACGGTGGAGATGGCTCGGTGCTTACTGAAGAGCATGGCCGTGCCCGTCACGTTCTGGGGCGAGGCGGTCAAGACAGCAGTGTATCTGCTGAACCGTGCTCCCACGTGGAGTGTCGACGACATGACACCCTATGAAGCGTGGCATGGCAGGAAGCCGATAGTGAAGCACCGCGCACGTTTGGCTGCTTCGCACATGTCAAGCGCGTCGGCCCCGGCATCGACAAGCTCGCCGATCCATCAACTCCGATGATCTTCATCGGCTATGAGGAGGGATCAAAGGCCTACAGGGTCTACGATCCCGCTACGAAGAAGGTACGCGTGTCTCGTGATGTGAAATTTGAAGAACAGAGGAAGTGGGACTGGAACACGACGGCGAGCGGAGCACCGAACATGGACGAACACCTGGTGGTCGTCTACTCCCAAGAGGACACGAGCTCCATCCACTCACCTGCGGCAGCAACGAGCCAAGCTGCTGCATCCCCTTCCTCGAGCACGCCACTGACGCCAAGCTCTTCTCCAACACCAACGCCAAGTCCTGCAGTCGGCAGCGCTTCCCGAGTTTTTCGGCCACGGCAGACGAACCTGACATAGACGAATCTGTCTCTCCTGTACCTGCACCTCCACGGCACAAGATGGTCACCGAGCCCGTGACGGCATTGTGCAGCCCAATCCCGCCTACAGAGACTACGTCATGCAGCTGGAGCAGGAGGTGCACGGCGACGAGGCAATGTGCCTTGTTGCAGCAAAGGGACCTGCATCTGTCGAAGAAGCGCTGGGACATGAGTGCTGGAAGAAGACGATGGACGCCGAGATGCAGGCCGTCCAGAGCAACGAGACGTGGGAGTACGCCACTCTCCCACCTGGACATCGAGCGATCGGGCTCAAATGGGTCTACAAGGTGAAACGTGATCCTGCAGGAAACATTGTGAAGCACAAGGCATGCTTGGTGGCTAAAGGCTACGTGCAGCGGCAAGGCGTGGACTACGACGAGGTGTTTGCACCTGTCGCTCGCATGGAGACGGTGCGCCTGCTTCTCGCTCTCGCCGCGCACCGTGGCTGGTCCGTGCACCACATGGACGTCAAGAGCGCGTTCCTGAACGGCGACCTGCAGGAGGAGGTGTACGTCCACCAGCCGCCCGGCTATGTCAACGACAACAAGCAGAACTCTGTTCTACGGCTGCGCAAAGCTCTATACGGGCTACGACAGGCGCCGCGCGCTTGGAATGCCAAGCTGGACGCGTCGCTCTCAAGCCTGGGATTCGAGCGCAGCCCTCTCGAGCACGCGGTGTACAGGAGGAACACCAGCACGTGCACACTGATCGTGGGCGTGTACGTGGCTGATCTGGTGATCACCGGTCCAGCGACGACGACATCAGCGCATTCAAGGAAGATGAAGAAGTTGTTCGCCATGAGCGATCTCGGGCTTCTCTCGTACTACCTCGGCATCGAGGTGGTGCAGACAGAGGAGGGGATCACCCTCTGTCAGAGCGCGTACGTCACCAAGATCCTGCAGGCGGCAAACATGACGGAGTGCAACGCGACGCACACGCCTATGGAGAACCGCCTCAAGCTGGGAAAGGCGACATCCGACGACGCAGTGGACACGACGAAGTACCGAAGCGTGGTCGGAAGCCTCCGCTACCTCTGCAACACACGGCCCGACATCACATTTGTTGTTGGCATGGTGAGCAAGTACCTGGAGGCACCAGCGGCTCCGCATTGGGCAGCGGTCTAGCAGATCCTACGCTACGTCAAAGGAACTGCAAGCTACGGCTGCTGCTACAAGCGAGGCTCAGGAGGAGTACCGGAGGTGATCGGCTTCAGCGACAGCGATTACGCCGGTGACATGGACGATCGCCGGAGCACGATGGGGACGGTCTTCTTCCTCGGCACCAGTGCGATCATGTGGACCTCGCAGAAGCAGAAGGTGGTGGCATTGTCTTTGTGCGAGGCGGAGTACGTGGCAGCTGCATCCGCGGCGTGCCAGGGCGTCTGCCTGTGCAGGCTCCTCGGCGAGCTAATCAGCGACGCTCCACTGAAGACGAAGCTGCGCGTCGACAACATGTCGGCGATAGCACTGAGCAAGAACCCAGTGCACCACGACAGGAGAAAGCACATTGATGTCAGATTCCACTTCCTTCATGAGTGCATCGACAACGGCAAGATCGACATTGGTCACGTGAGCACCAATGGGCAGCTCGCCGACAACCTTACCAAGGCGTTGGGCAAAGTCAAGTTCATCGGGATGAGATCAAAGCTTGGCGTCGTGGAGGTAACTTCAGTTCATCAGGCTTAGGAGGAGAAATGTTGAACTATAAAGCCTGGCGAACAAATTCAGATGACAGTTTTACTGTAGCGCGTCCGACAATAGCTCAGTTAGATGTTTTAGGTTCAGACTTAGCTAGTTTTCAGTTGCATAAAACGGTCGACTCGCAGAGCCTGTTCTCGAGTTGGACTTGGTAGTTGCTAGCGCTCGTTGCGCCGTGGGATGGCACGGAGTTTCGCACGACGCAAGGCATCGTGGTCGTGACCTGACGAGCGTGGGATGGCACGTTCTGTAGGCTCAGTCATCGCCACGATTATAGGATCGTTTGTTAGGGAAAGCTTGCAATCGGGCTACAAATAAGCGAAGAGAAAACAGAAAACGTAGTACGTTGTACACTGCACAAAATCACTGTCTCCCTCTCTCTGTGATCGTGAGCTGAGCGAGCTGAATTCTTGATTCAGCGCCGACATTTGGCATCAGAGCAGTTACGTTCCTGGGCCGATCATGTCCAACGGCCGCACACGTACGCCGGCGACGCCGGACAACGGAGGAGGAGGCGGTAACGGAGGAGCTACGGCAGCTGATGCGAAGGCATCGGCAACGGCGACGGCACGGGCGCGCGGAAGGAGCCAGGGACGCAGCGTCGTCCGGCGGGGCGGCAACGAGGTCGTCGTCCACGAGCGCGTCGTGCAGGAGCGCACGAACTTCGGCACCAACATCGTCTACCCTACTCTGACGGCCACGAACTACATCCAGTGGGCACTGGTGATGAAGATCAACCTGCGCGCGCAGGGCCTCTGGGAGGCCGTGTCTGGCATGGGCGAGCCAGGCGATCGCGAGGACATGGCAGCGCTCTCGGCGTTGATTCGCGCGGTGCCGCCCGAGATGGTACCAGCGCTCGCCGTCAAGGAGACGGCGCATCAGGCGTGGGAGGCGATCCGGATGATGCGCGTGGGCGTGAACCGCGTGCGGGAGGCGACGGCGCAACGCCTGCGCAAGGAGTTCGAATAGATCACATTCAAGAACGGCGAGTCCCTCGACGCCTTCGACATGCGGATCACGGGCATCGCCAACAACCTCCGCTCATTGGGCGACACGGTGGACGAGATCAAGATCATGCAGAAATTCTTGCGCAAGGTGCCGAGCCAGTGCGCCCAGATCGCGTGTTCCATCGAGACACTGCTCGATCTGAACGACATGTCGGCGAGGGGCTGATTGGGCGTCTCCGATCGGCAGCAGAGCGGTGCTCCACAACACCACCGACGCCGGCGGCCAGATCCTGCTGACAGAGCAGGAGTGGATCGCTCGGGGCAAGCAGCGCGACAAGGACGCGTCCAGCTAGAGCAAGAACGGCAGCAAGGGCAAGTAGCTGCAAGGTCGCGACGGCGGCCAACGTGCACCCAACGGCGATCGCGACTGGTCGAAGGTAAAATGTTATAATTGTAACAAATTCGCCGGTCATATTTCCAAGAATTGCCCAGAGCCACGTCGAGAGCGCAAGGGCAAGGCCAATCTGGCACGCGAGGAGAACGAGGACGAGGAAGAGGAAGCTGCCCTCAATCTCGCCATGGTACACGATGTCACCAACATCGTCGAGACCACGGAGGAGCGTGTGCTCCTCAACGAGGAATGCTTTCAGGCACGCGTCGCGGAGAGCGGCAAACGCTGCGACACATCCTGGTACCTCGACACCGGTGCGTCGAACCACATGACGGGGCGCCGCGAGCTCTTCAGTGAGCTAGACATTGGCACCACAGGTGTCGTCAAGCTCGGCGACGGATCGGAGGTGCAGATCGAGGGGAAGGGCACCATCGTCTTCGAGTGCCACAGCGGTGAGCACCTAACGCTGTCACAGGTGTATTACATCCCTCGCCTCCGCAGCAACATCATCAGCCTCGGGCAGATGGACGAGATCGGGTGCGAGACGCGCATCCGACACGGCTGGCTGCGGCTCGCGATCACGATGATCATCTCCTCACGCGCGTGAAGAGGAACCAAGGGCGTCTGTACGTGCTCCACCTGACGTCCGTGCGCCCCGTGTGCCTCATGGCGAGTGGCACCGATCCAGCGTGGCTGTGGCACGCATGCCACGGTCACCTGAACTTCAGGGCATTGCGTGAACTGGCACGGCAGAACATGGCAAGCGGCATCCCGCTGCTCGATCGCCTGGAGCAGGTGTGCGATGGCTGCACGTTGGGAAAGCAGCATCGGCAGCCGTTCCCGCAGGCCACGGCGTACCGCGCAGAGCACGACCTGGATCTGGTCCACACGGACTTGTGCGGGCCGATCACGCCGGCGACAGAAGGGGAACAGCTACTTCCTGCTCGTCGTCGACGATCACTCACGCTACATGTGGCTAGAGGTGATCAAGTCCAAGGCAGACGCGTTCCAGCGGTTCAAGAAGATCAAGGCGCTGGCGGAAACGCAGACTGGGCGCCGTCTGCGCGCGTTCCGCTCTGATCGGGGCGGTGAGTTCAACTCGACGGAATTCAAGGAGTGGTGCGAGCACGGCGGCATCAAGCACTTCACCACCGCGCATACACACCGCAGCAAAACGGCGTGGTGAAAGATGCAACCAGACGACGGTGGAGATGGCTCGGTGCTTACTGAAGAGCATGGCCGTGCCCGTCACGTTCTGGGGCGAGGCGGTCAAGACAGCAGTGTATCTGCTGAACCGTGCTCCCACGCGGAGTGTCGACGACATGACACCCTATGAAGCGTGGCATGGCAGGAAGCCGATAGTGAAGCACCCGCGCACGTTTGGCTGCTTCGCACATGTCAAGCGCGTCGGCCCCGGCATCGACAAGCTCGCCGATCCATCAACTCCGATGATCTTCATCGGCTATGAGGAGGGATCAAAGGCCTACAGGGTCTACGATCCCGCTATGAAGAAGGTACGCGTGACTCGTGATGTGAAATTTGAAGAACAGAGGAAGTGGGACTGGAACACGACGGCGAGCGGAGCACCGAACATGGACGAACACCTGGTGGTCGTCTACTCCCAAGAGGACACGAGCTCCATCCACTCACCTGCGGCAGCAACGAGCCAAGCTGCTGCATCCCCTTCCTCGAGCACGCCACTGACGCCAAGCTCTTCTCCAACACCAACGCCAAGTCCTGCAGTCGGCAGCGCTTCCCCGAATTTTTTTGCCACGGCAGACGAACCTGACATAGACGAATCTGTCTCTCCTGTACCTGTACCTCCACGGCACAAGATGGTCACCCGAGCCCGTGACGGCATTGTGCAGCCCAATCCCGCCTACAGAGACTACGTCATGCAGCTGGAGCAGGAGGTGCACGGCGACGAGGCAATGTGCCTTGTTGCAGCAAAGGGACCTGCATCTGTCGAAGAAGCGCTGGGACATGAGTGCTGGAAGAAGGCGATGGACGCCGAGATGCAGGCCGTCCAGAGCAACGAGACGTGGGAGTACGCCACTCTCCCACCTGGACATCGAGCGATCGGGCTCAAATGGGTCTACAAGGTGAAACGTGATCCTGCAGGAAACATTGTGAAGCACAAGGCGTGCTTGGTGGCTAAAGGCTACGTGCAGCGGCAAGGCGTGGACTACGACGAGGTGTTTGCACCTGTCGCTCGCATGGAGACGGTGCGCCTGCTTCTCGCTCTCGCGCGCACCGTGGCTGGTCCGTGCACCACATGGACGTCAAGAGCGCGTTCCTGAACGGCGACCTGCAGGAGGAGGTGTACGTCCACCAGCCACCCGGCTATGTCAACGACAACAAGCAGAACTCTGTTCTACGGCTGCGCAAAGCTCTATACGGGCTACGACAGGCGCCGCGCGCTTGGAACGCCAAGCTGGACGCGTCGCTCTCAAGCCTGGGATTCGAGCGCAGCCCTCTCGAGCACGCGGTGTACAGGAGGAACACCAGCACGTGCACACTGATCGTGGGCGTGTACGTGGCTGATCTGGTGATCACCGGGTCCAGCGACGACGACATCAGCGCATTCAAGGAAGAGATGAAGAAGTTGTTCGCCATGAGCGATCTCGGTCTTCTCTCGTACTACCTCGGCATCGAGGTGGTGCAGACAGAGGAGGGGATCACCCTCTGTCAGAGCGCGTACGTCACCAAGATCCTGCAGGCGGCAAACATGACGGAGTGCAACGCGACGCACACGCCTATGGAGAACCGCCTCAAGCTGGGAAAGGCGACATCCGACGACGCAGTGGACACGACGAAGTACCGAAGCGTGGTCGGAAGCCTCCGCTACCTCTGCAACACACGGCCCGACATCACATTTGTTGTTGGCATGGTGAGCAAGTACCTGGAGGCACCAGCGGCTCCGCATTGGGCAGCGGTCTAGCAGATCCTACGCTACGTCAAAGGAACTGCAAGCTACGGCTGTTGCTACAAGCGAGGCTCAGGAAGAGTACCGGAGGTGATCGGCTTCAGCGACAGCGATTACGCCGGTGACATGGACGATCGCCGGAGCACGACGGGGACGGTCTTCTTCCTCGGCACCAGTGCGATCATGTGGACCTCGCAGAAGCAGAAGGTGGTGGCATTGTCTTTGTGCGAGGCGGAGTACGTGGCAGCTGCATCCGCGGCGTGCCAGGGCGTCTGCCTGTGCAGGCTCCTCGGCGAGCTAATCAGCGACGCTCCACTGAAGACGAAGCTGCGCGTCGACAACATGTCGGCGATAGCACTGAGCAAGAACCCAGTGCACCATGACAGGAGAAAGCACATTGATGTCAGATTCCACTTCCTTCGTGAGTGCATCGACAACGGCAAGATCGACATTGGTCACGTGAGCACCAATGGGCAGCTCGCCGACATCCTTACCAAGGCGTTGGGCAAAGTCAAGTTCATCGGGATGAGATCAAAGCTTGGCGTCGTGGAGGTAACTTCAGTTCATCAGGCTTAGGAGGAGAAATGTTGAACTATAAAGCCTGGCGAACAAATTCAGATGACAGTTTTACTGTAGCGCGTCCGACAATAGCTCAGTTAGCTGTTTTAGGTTCAGACTTAGCTAGTTTTCAGTTGCATAAAACGGTCGACTCGCAGAGCCTGTTCTCGAGTTGGACTTGGTAGTTGCTAGCGCTCGTTGCGCCGTGGGATGGCACGGAGTTTCGCACGACGCAAGGCATCGTGGTCGTGACCTGACGAGCGTGGGATGGCACGTTCTGTAGGCTCAGTCATCGCCACGATTATAGGATCGTTTGTTAGGGAAAGCTTGTAATCGGGCTACAAATAAGCGAAGAGAAAACAGAAAACGCAGTACGTTGTATACTGCACAAAATCACTGTCTCCCTCTCTCTGTGATCGTGAGCTGAGCGAGCTGAATTCTTGATTCAGCGCCGACAGTTTCGACTTTGTATGATTGGGGTCTGTTTGGATTGGATGTAAAAATATTATATTGGCAAAGTTAAACTAAATACCGGTAGTCACTTCAATTTGATGACGAAAGGGTATTTCCACCCTATAAGGTTTCCTGACAACATAATTTATATCTTACCGTGTGATAAAGTATTTTAGTCACCAAAGTATTTTAGTCTTATTCGATGAATGACACAAGACGGTTGTGGACCCCTCAAAAATGAAATGAGTGAAAACGGTCTTCCGGAATTTTTTTGATTTATTAAGTTATAGAACCGTACTATCAAGGGGGTTGCGTAGGAAAAGTATGGATGGAAGCAAATTCGCGTACCAAATTACCTTCATATTGGTTGAGAGAGAAAACCTTCAAAACATGTTGTTTGCGATGATTGTTTCCTGGCCGCAATGAGACAGACAATCTTATGGCCAGAACTACACACAACATCCGGACCAATTTTTAGGACTGTACACAAGTTAGAGCATCTCCAGTTGGGGCGCCCAAACGGCAGCCCAAACGCCTTTGGGGCGTGCCGGACACAAAATCGAACCCACTCGCGGCGCCCAAATGCGAATTGGGTCCGGCGCGGCCCAGTTTTGTATCCGGCACGCCCAGCCCACGCCCTCAACTTGGGGAGGCTTGGGGCGGCCCCGGACGGAAGGAAACGCGACGCCACGTCGGCTCCCGACGCGCGGGCCACGCCTGGCAGTGAGACACGGACTATGTCTCGTCGTTTTGTCGCCTGATTTTATCCCCGTCTTTCATCGTCGCCCCAGTCGCCCCAATTTGCTCGTCGCCCCAGTCGCCCCCGCCGCCCCCCGCCGCCGGCTCCGCTCCACCCAAACCTGGACGCCGGCGCCGCCGTTTGCTTCCTCTCCTCAACGGCCTTCGGTTCCGGGCACCGGCGATTTCTCCGCCGCTGTATTCGATACAGCCGTCCCCGGCGGTCTCTCCGCGACCCGCCCTGCCTGCAAGGTGTTCGGCGGAAGGTTCGCCTGTTTTTTGACTGAATTATTGATGCTAGCTGGCGACCGGTCGTTGATCAGTGGCCGCGTTGTATTGCAGATGGATAGCGACGACGAGATGATGGCCGTGATGCTGTTGGAAGAAGAAGACGCCATCGCCGCGGAGGAAGATGAGAATATAGCAATTCTCAGTTGTCTTCTCCAACTTCAAGCCGACGAGGAAGCCAATGCCGCCCCAAAACGGGGAGGCTCGTCGTTCGGAAGGAAGAAGAGCAAGCCTTGGCAGAGAATGGAAGGCCATTGCATGTTAGTCTCTGACTACTTTGCCGAAGTTTCCTGTCGCCACCGCCAAGGATTTCCGTCGACGCTTTCGGATGAACCGTGGATTGTTCAACCAGATCGTGCAAGCTGTGAGGGCGTATGATCCATGGTTCAAGTTGAAGAAGGACGCCGTGAGAACTGTTGGTTTCTCGTCAATCCAGAAGTGCACTGCAGCCATGAGAATGCTTGCATATGGAGCACCTGCTGATTCTGTAGATGACTACCTACGGATGTCAGAGTCCACAATCATCAAGTCGATGTACAGGTTCCGCAGGGCGGTAATTGGTGTGTTTGGCCCAAACTATTTGAGAGGACCAAATGAAAAAGAAACAGCTCGAATCCTGAAACAGAATGCAGGTAGAGGATTTCCTGAGATGCTTGAAAGTATAGACTGCATGCATTGGAGCTAGAAGAACTGTCCATTTGGTTGGTAAGGATTGTACAAAGGAGGCCACAAAGGATATTGCAGTGTGGTTCTTGAAGCTGTGGCAGGTCATGAACTATGGATTTGGCACGTATTCTTCGGCATGGCAGAATCATACAACGATATCAATGTGTTGCAGCGCTCTCCTGTGTTTGCGAAGCTAGTTGAAGGCCATGCCCCACCTGTCAACTATGTGGTCAATGGCCACGAGTACAACAAAGGGTACTACCTAGCCGATGGCATCTATCCAAAGTGGGCAACATTTGTGAAAAGCGTCCCCAACCCTCGCGGGAACAAAGCTTGTCATTTTGCCGCTGAACAAGAGAGCGCCAGGAAGGATGTCGAGCGGGCATTTGGAGTGCTGCAGCAAAGGTTTGCTATCGTTCGGTATCCTGCTCTGACATGGTCGAATGAGCAAATGTGGGAAGTGATGAATTGTTGTGTCATCCTGCACAACATGATCATCGAGAGTGAGCGCTATAATCCAGTGCATGATCATATGCCATATGACTTTGAGGGTCCTCATGCACAAGTTGATCACAACGTGCCGGCAGATTTCGCAGATTATTTCTCAATGCATTTGGAAATTCGTGATGAAAATACTCATAATGCACTCCAAACTGATCTAGCGGAGCATTTGTGGATACGCCGGGGCATGGCAGCGGCAGAGGAGGAAGAGGAAGACATTTGAAATTTATTTTATATATTTGAACTATTAAATATTGTATTTGAACTATTACATATTTATGTATGTTTGATTTTTCCTTTCACAAAATATTAAAATTCATGTAAAAAAACCTTTTGGGGCGCCCCTTTGGGCGCCGCGAGTGGGGAACGTGGGCGCCCAAATGGCGCACCTTGTCCGGACAGCGCCCAAATGGCATGTCCGGACGGCCTTTGGGGCGCCCATTTGGGCGCCGCGACTGGAGATGCTCTTAGAACACTGACTCCTAGCAATTCAGGATGACTCCGAACCAAAGAACGACACCCAGCCGCGAGCAAACAACGCACATGTCTCACATAGGCGAAATTCACATTGAAAAACACAATGCTGCAAACAAGAAAAAAACACTAACCAAAAGAAAATGAGAAAAATGGGAACACATGACAAAAACTGCTAAAAAAACCTATAGAGAGGCGACAACAAAACGCACGAATAAAAACAAAATAACCCGAGAAAAATTACACCAAGAAAACTTATAAATATACAGAAATAAAAACGTGACAAACATTATAAAACAATCAACACGTACAACACGAAAACCCCTCCAAGAAACAACGTCCAGAAAAAGCTGGCAAACCAGCACCCAGTCACCAAAATGAAGAAAAGGAACCAGCCAATGAACAACAGCAGCAACGCAATAGCAAATACATCCGCTGACGGCCGAAGACAAAGAAACAGCACAGGCCAACACAGAGGCGATTGCATGTCAGATCATGACTCCCAAGCAAGTTCAGGGCGACTCCCAACCAAAGAACGACATCCGACCACAAGCAAACAGCTCGCCTTTCAAAGAGGCGAGATTCAGAGATACGAGAAACACACCGTTGTAGACAAGAGAAACACATTAAACAACAGAAAACAAGCAAAACATGCAGAACAAAAACATCTGAAAACCGAACCTGCAAAACCAAACGACAATACACGGCGGTGACAGCAAAACACGTGGACAGAGACAAGAGCCCCCCAAAAATGAAACCACATAACCTTTACAATCCGTACACCGATGGCTCGAGATAAGAAACAACATAAAGTACACAAGACGGCCATGAAGTTGAGAATGGTGCCTCCCAAGAAAACCTAATAAAAAACAACCAGTCAAAACAAGGAGAAGAACAAACAGAGCTGAAACTCGACGTAAAGCCATTATATGTAAAACACCGAAGGAAAACACACACGTGTAAAAAATCGCATACTAAGCCGCACCTACTAAGTTGCGCTACACGTCCTCGCCCGAACATTCTTCTCCGCATGATTGACATGTTTCACTTCGCATGCAACACGACATCTGGCATTCCGCACGACACGACACCAGGACATATGAAGAGGACTCACCTGCCAGCAGCGAACGAGCAAAGCAAAAAAACCCGACATGGATGCAACAGACCCGTCAACACAGACCCAACAATACACCGCAAACAGGGCCGATGAACCAGGCATACCAAGACCCGACTAACCCGACCCGACTTGGAACCTGACTCTTCAGAGTATAAGCGTCACCCCAGAAAAAATAAAAAAGTAGGAGAAAATCAAAGCCCGGGGCAATCGAACCTAGCCTCGCAAGGGGAGTCTGTGCGGGGTCTCGCCAGGACACGCGTCGACACGGCACAAATCACATGGAGGCTAAAAATCATACAATAATTTGAAATCTACGACTCTTAGTATAACGGGTTATAGCTATGTTATGTTTGAAAAAAAAAATTCGAATAGGACGGGGTCGCTGCTCAGCTTGGCGATGAAGGCTTCATCTGCGCTCATGCCGCCATGTAGCAGAGGTTATGCGGAACTACTCCCGTCTCCAACGCCAGCCACGTCCTCAGGCCATACCTGCATGTAATCAGCGGCAACTCCCTCGCCCTCGACGAGGTGGTCCCAGTGCCGACCTTGCTCTGGACGTTGTTGCTGGAGCCTTGACGTAGTCGGCGTCAACTCCTTCGCCCTCGACATTGTGGCCTCCAATGTCGGCCACATACGCCACACCCTCTCCCTCGCCACCGCCTGCGTCACCGGTCATGTCCTCAGGCTCGACCACACCGATGTCCGTAGCTGCACTCGGGAGTTCATCCTCCCTCTCTTGGGCATGCATCTCCGCCTCCAACTCCGCGTGGCGCTCCAGAGTCAACTGCGTGTACCACGTGTTGAGTTGGCGAGGAATGGTGAACGCGGACAGGCACATATAGGGAACATGAGGGTTCAAGGTGATGGCGCATACGATGAGGAGGGATGATAAGGGGTGTGTGTGGATAGGGTTTGGTCGGGTGATCCGTTAATAAAGCAGAGGGGGTCACCTCGTGGCGCCGGACCGAACATCGGTGCCACTATGTGACCATGGCCCTCTGTGTCAGTCTAACGTGACACAAGCGTCCAAACCTGTCTGAATAGCCTCGTTCCCTCCCCATATATGGGCTAGGTTTGAGCAGTGTTAAGACAGCCCGAACAGATGGACCTGTTTTGAGGTACGCGGTTGAGTGAGGTTTTCTATCTGGGTTGTCTGCTCGGACATATGGAGGATATGGGGTCCAGTTGGAGATGCTCTTAGTACTTGGAATCGCTAGACCAAATTTGAGGCTTAGTTTGTGATCTTTATATACCTCACATTAGTGGCACATTCTAAATATAATGCTTACAAACTAATTTTAATTTTAAATACTTAAATGCATTTTATTTTACACCGTGAGATGTTTTGTAATAATAGAATCATAAAACATTGAATACAAAAACATTGAATACATGCAATGTGGTTGCTGAATCAATTATATGTTGCATGTCTGAAACAACAGATGACACATCTGACCAAGATGGTACAAGTGCTGACGGGCAGAGGATCACTGAACAAGATGTGGAAAACTTTCTGTCAAATGAAAAGTTAACTGATGAGCAAAAGCGGCAACCAAACAATGAGGATGTGGACGACTTCAAACCTGAAGTTGGGATGCAGTTCGAGACTGAAACAGCGAGGCACTAAGATAAGTGACTGAAAAAATAATGAGGAAATGAGATAAGTGACTGAGACACTAAAGCACTCTGATAAGTGACTGAAACACTGGGGCACTGACATAAGAGACTGAAACACTGAGATAACAGAATGACTAATGAGAGAATCAGCGAATGAGAGCAAAATAATGAGCAATCAACAATGAAGAAATAAATGAGAAAATCATGAATGAATACTGAGATAATGAATAAACAAATGAGTAAATCATGAATGAATAATGAGAAAATTAGAGAATGAGAGCAAAATAATGAGTAATCAACAATGAAGAAAATAATTAGAAAATCAAGACTGAAGAAATCAGCCAAGGACTGAAAAATCTACATTGAGGACAAAAATACTTGAAACACTGAGATAAAATACTGAGAGAAAAGACTGAAACAATGAGAAAATCACCGAGAAATGACTGAAACAATTAGACAATGAAGACTGAATCAAAGACTGAAGCAAATGAGAGCAAAATAATGAACAATCAACAATGATTGTCCCAGGATGACTAATGAGAGAACTGAGACACTGAAACTGAGACAGTGAGACACTGACTGAATATCGCCATAAAATGAACAATGATAAATCAGTAAATGAATAATAAATAAAGAGAGAATCAGATAATGAATAATGAAAATTATAAACTAAGACTGAAAAATTGAGAGAACAGAGACACTGAGATAAAGGAAGAGATAATCCGATAATGAAGAATAAAGGAGAGACGAATAAAGAAAAAATAATGAGAGACTAAGACTACTACTGAGAGTAAAAATGAGAAATAATATGCAGTGACTATAACTGAAAATAAAGGAGAGACTAAAACTGAGAAGGAATAAGAAGAAATGAGGAAATGACTGAGATACAAATGATAATGAGAGACTAAATAATAAGACTGAGAAAGATAATGAAAAAATAGCTAAAAAGGGGGCTAAGACCGAGAAATGACTAAGACTAACACTGAACAAAGATAATGACACTGAGATACAAATTACAATGAGAGACTAAATAATAAGACTGAGAAAGATAACTAAGAGAAATAATGATGAAATGAGACTGAGCAAAGACTTAAAACTGAAGATACACTGAGAGAAAGGAAACTAAAAGAAATAATGAGGAAACTAAAACTGAAAAAAATGAGAGAAAAATTGAGATAAAAACTGAAAACCGAGAAAATATGAATGAGCAAAGACTTATAACTCAAGAATGACAGGAGAAAAGACTACGACTGAAAAATGAAAAAATGAGACAAAGATAACTTAGAGAAAAATGAGGAAATTCAGTCTTGACAAAATTTCAGTTTTAAGACGAGAAATTTGACAAAGATAACTTAGAGAAAGGAAACTAAGACAAAGATAACTTTGTATAAAAACCTGCTTCAGTTTTAAGACGAGAAATTTCAGTTGTCCAAAGATTTTCTTGACAAAATTTGCAGTCTTGCCCAAGTCACTATTCAAACTAGTTTGTATGCTTGAACCATCAGGATTTAACAAAGCAAAAGGCAAATTCAGGTGCTAGATAGCGATTCACAACCAGAGTGACAAAGTGAGAAACGGAAGTTACTCTATTTCAAACTAGTTTGTATGCTTGAAAAGAAATATTTCAAACAATATTCAGTTCACCTAGCAAAGACAGAGCATAACTACTCCTGTACAGAATATTCAGTTCACCTAGCAAAGACAGAGCATAACTACTCCTGTACAGAATATTCAGTTCATCTAGCAAAGACAGAGCATATTACTCGTTGCTTGCACAAATCATGTACGCTGTACACTATTAAGCCTAGAAAATGTGAAACCTGCATGCTCTTGAGAAGCTCACCTTACAATTGAACAAATAAGTGAGGAACAAAATAGGTGAGTAAAATTGTCATGCATCACTAGCTAGTTATACTGGTCTTGCATCACTAGCTACTCCATTTTCATCACTAGCTAGCTAAAATTTGGTCAGCTACTTGATTTGTCAACTGTAATTTCTAAAACAAAGGAAGAAAAACACTACTCCGTGATTGTTTTGTAGAACATGGAAATTGATCAGCCCATCCATGGTTCTGTCAGAATCAAGACAAGAGGTCAGCTCGAGGTTGATAGCATCTCTGATGTTGTCCAAGTGCTATTTAAGATCTTGCCACAGTTTAATTTTGTATGACAAAGGTTAGATATTAATAAAGTATTTTGGACAGGCAAAACTAAGGTGTACAGATCACAACGGCAGTACCAAGTCAAGAACATCTAGGTAAAACACTGATGCTGCACCGCAAGCAAATATCTGATACTAGTGTCACATACAAACATCGGTTGCCACTGAATTACTGACAAAAAAGAAACTACAGAAAAATGGACCCTAACAAAAATTGTGGGGAATACAGAGTACCCACTACCGAAAACAGATCACTCACAAAAAACAGATTTGATCATTCAAAATTGGCAACGCATTCACTAAATCGGACGAATCAGGCAACCATTCTACCATCCTACTCATCCACTTGGTAAAATCCCCACCACGGGTGAGGAGCTCGGTGACCAAACTATGGCTACACAGATGCACCGAACAGGGGAGATAGCCGCTGCAGAAATTAACAGTTGGATAAGGATAATGAGGGAGAGGCGAGCAAGTACCCGCTACGCCGCCGGTGATAACTCTCACGGCCAGCTCCGTCATGGGTAACCCTCGAGACTCGACCTCCTCCAGAACGCTTGGGACCCCTCTCCCGATCCCCTCTGCTGGTGGGAAGCGAAGAATAGTATGCACGAGAGGTGCGTACAAGGGGCAGAATCGCCTCTCCGCCGGCTTGGCACGGAATGAGAAAAAACGGTTCGACTAAACCAACGCAGACTGAGAGAGTAGCTCCAAGATTCGCGCCAGCAGACGAGACGGACGGCCCAAGATTTGTCTGAAGCCCAATTGCAAAATCAGATGGCTGAAAATTAGAAAATGTGAAAATATTTTAGTCCTATTCGATGAATGACACAAGATGCTTGTCGGCCCCTCAAAAATGAAATGAGTGACAACAGTTTTCCGGAAGTTTTTGATTTATTGAGTCATAGCAAAACCGTACTATAAAGGGGGTTGCATAGCAAAAGCTATGGGTGGAAGCAAATTCACGTATCAAATTACCTTCATATTGTTTGCCAGAGAAAACCTTCAAAACATGTTGTTTGAGATATTTGTTTCCTGGCCGGAACAAGCAAGAATATCTTACGGCCGGAAATCCACACATCATCCGAACCAATTTTCAGGACCGGCTGCAAGTTACAACACGACTCCTAAGGAATTCCAGGGGCGACTCCGAACCAAAGAACGACACCCGCCCGCGAGCAATCAACAGGCATGCCTCACATAGGCGAAATTCGCAGATACGAAAAACACAACGTTGCAGACAAGAAAAAAAACACTAACCAAAAGAAAATGAGAAAATAAAACGCAAGACAAAAACTGCTGAAAAACAAATCTACAGGAAGGCGACAACAAAACACATGAATAAACACAAAATATCCCGATAAAATGAAACCATGAAAACTTATAAAGATACGGAAAGAAAAACGTGACGAACAAAATAAGAAAATTCAGCATGTACAACACGAAGAAAACTAACCCGTCCAAGAAAAAAGTCGCAAAAAGCTGGCAAACCAGCACCCAGTTACCAAAACGAAGAAAAGGAACCAGCCAATGAACAACAACAGCAACAGTAATAGCAAATACCTCCGCCGATGACTGAAGACAAAGAAACAGCACAAATCACAACACGGCCACGAAAGAACGGGAAAAACAGCAGGTCAACACCGACCACACAGTGCCTCACGCAAAATTTCGAGGTTTTCTGGAGTAAAAAAATCTATTATTCACCAATTCTTATCTATCATGTAAAGTATACAATACTAAGTGATTTAAACCGTAAATTATCTCTCACCATCTTTGCACATGAAGTGGTTCACTACCTGACAAAGCTTCATATTTTTTTTAAGGCTTCTAGAGTTCGACATTTTTCTTCTCACATTATGGGTAGGTGTTCCCTGTGGAGTCCTAGGCCGCGTCTTTAAATCGAGATCTGTTATTTTGTACAGTGAGATTTTTACAATGCCATGAGGAATTTTCTAGTTAATTTTGTGAATACATATTTTTATCTCTATTTTTTAGTGATACTAATATCTCACTCTTCTTGCAGGTTTGGATGATAGTTGGAGGATCCGAACCCGATTGATGTGGATATGGAGTTTCTACGTGAAAAAAATTAGTCATTTGGTGATTTACATTTTCCCAAATACTTGCTTGGTTTCCATTTTAATGACATCATTTGGCTTTGAACAACAAATTATCACAAAAATATACCATTCATAAAAGATCGAGTACAAAAAAAACAATATAATATTTAAAACCCAGCACATTTTTTTGTCAAACCAATGGTCAAAGTTATATAGGTGAATGTATTTCAGTTGTGTAAATTTGGACATATTTAAGTACTAAATAATTCTCAAACTATGAGTCAAGTGCGGATAACAATATTGAAACATCATAACTGCCTAAGATAATAATCTGAAGTTATGCTACGCGGAATCTCGAGGTTTTCTATAGTGAAAAATGATCTATTTCCCCCAATTCTTATCATATCATGTGAAGTACAACACTAAGTAATTTAAAACGCAAATTATCTCTCCATCTTCTCCACATGAAGTGGTTGACTACCTAATTAACAAAGCTTCATTGATTAGATTTGATACACCTCTTAGGTTTCTACATTATTCTTATCACATTATGGCTAGGTGTTCCCTGTGGGCTCCTAGGTCGGGCCTTTAAATCGAGATATGTACATTGAGAGTTATACAATGTCCAAAGATTGGTACATTGACATTCTTACCACTATGTTTTAGTGATATCAATATCTCACTCTTCTTACAAGTTCAGATGCTAGTTCGAGGATCTGACTCCGGTTGTTGTGGATCTAGAGTTTCTACGTGTAAAATGTTAGTCATTTGTTGATTTACGTTTTCCGAAATACTTTCTTGGATTCCATTTAAATAACGTCATTTAGCTTTGAACAACAAATTATCATAATAAATACACCAATTATAAAAGATTGAATACAAAAATGACAATATAATATTTAAACCACAAAATACCTCTCATCATCTCTCCACATGAAGTGGTTGACTACTTGACAGACCTTCATAGATTAATTTTGATATGCTTCTCGAGATTTGGCATTTTTATTATCATATTATGGCTAGGTGCTCCCCATGGACATCTAGTTCACGTCTTTGAATCAAGCTCTGTTATTTTGTACATAGAGATTTCTACAATGTCCTGACGAATGGTCTAGTTAAGTTTTGCAATACTTGTTTTTACCTCTATTTTTTTAGTGATACTACTATGTCACTCCTCTTATAAGTTCGGATATTGATTTTGTATGTGCAAAATTTTAGTCATTTGTTGATTGACGTTTTTTGAAATACTTGCTTGTTTTCGATTAAAATTACGCCATTTAGCGTTCAACAACAAAATCATAACAAATATACCTTTCATAAAAGATTGAATATAAAACAACAACATAATATTTAAAATCCATCACGTAAATTTTTTCTGTCAAACCAATGGTCAAAGGTTTATAGCTAAATGTATTTCAGTAGTGCAAACTTGGACATATTAGAGAACTAAATAATTCTCAATCTCTTAGTCAAGTATGGATAACAATATTGAAACGGGATAACTTCCCAATTTAATAATCTAAAATTATAGTACGCAAAATCTCGAGGTTTTATAGAGCAAAAAACAATCTATTATTCACCATTTCTTCTCATATCTTGTAAAGTACAATAGCAAGTAATTTAAACACTAAATTATCTTTCACCATCTCTCCACATGAACTGATTGACTACCTGATAAAGCTTCGTAGATTAATTTTTGTATGCTTCTTGGGGTGCTGACTTTTCTCTCACATTTTGGTTAGGTGTTCCTGTGGACTCCTAGGTCGCGTCTTTAAATCCAGCTATGTTATTTTGTATATTGATATTTCTACAATGTCCTGGCGAGTGGGCTAGTTAATTTTGTCACTACTTTTTTTACCGGTATTTTTAGTTATACTAATATCTCACTCTTCTTACAAGTTTAGATGCTACTTGGAGGATCTGACCCTGATTGGTGTGGATATGGAGTTTCTACATGCAAAAAGGTTAGTCATTTGTTGATTTACATTTTCAAACTACTTGCTTTGTTTCCAGTCAAATGACATCATTTAGCGTTCAACAACAAATTATCATACAAAATATACCATTCATGAAAGATTGAATACAAAAACGACAATAAAATATTTAGATCCCATCACGTATATTTTGCATGTCAAACCTATGGTCAATGTTAAATGGGTAAATGTATTTCTCTAGTTTAAATTTGGAAATATGGAGAATTAAATTTTCAGTCTTTGAGTCAACTAGGATAACAATTTTGAAACAGGATCACTGCCCAAGATAGCAATCTGAAATTATGCTACGCAAAATCTTGAGGTTGTTGGTGTCATAAACATTTTATTATGCACCATTTTTTTTGCTTATCATGTAAAGTACAATACTAAGTAATTTACACCATAAATTATCTCTCACCATCTCTCCACATGAAGTGGTTAACTACTTCATAAACCTCCATACATTAATTTTGATACACTTATGGGGATTATGCATTTTTCTTCTAACATTACGGCTAGCTAGGTGTTTCTCGTGGACTCCTAGGTCGTGCCTCTAAATTGGGATCCGTTATTTTCTTAGTATAATACTAAGTAATTTTAAGCCATTTAAAAGGTAACGATTTTCGGACGCGGATTTTTAGCACATGGAGACAAGCGAGCATGGAATCCAACGGTACCCGGTGGCTTCGTGATTCGAAAACAAAGTAGCGTTAATGACGTGGAAAAGCAGGGTTGAATAAAAATACATGTGTATACAAGGAGGGATACGCAGTCATTTAAGATGGGCAATCGCCGTTGAGAAAGAGAACACATGAGCATGCTGAATACATCAGATTATGACCGCCCTTTGTATTTGTGCTTGACAGCTGGATTATTATTTTGCTAGGATGTGGGGTTGCCCGGATTTGGAGATAGAAACATATTGTGTTAAGTACCAACATGGTAGCAGTGATGACTGTCGGCGACCACCGCCGTAAGCCGTTCGTCTCCTTGGCCACTCAATCATGTCATGTTGTGCCGTCCTTCATCGACAAGCATCTTGCGCCCTAGCTTTGTGTCACACTCTACTGCTGCTTACCTCTTTCATGGACACTCAACGGAATCGAGCCGGGACGCATAGAATCGTCCCTCGCTCTGGCTGGCCGTCTTGTCCGACTGTGCCCGAGTCGTTTTCGTCACCATGGTGAATCCCGGTGCCTTTTCTGCATGTGTGCTCCGCCAGAGCACAGCAGAAAACTCGAACCCTGGGTTGGTTTTGAGATTCCCTTGAGAAAAAGTTATGTTTTGTGAGCTAGGCGTCTTGACAGTTCACAGTCTGACTGTTACCAGGATTCAGGTCTCACGGAAACAAGAGCTAAAACTCCAGTTCATTTCCTTCTACCACAAAGATGATGTGCAAATAAGGCTTCCAGCTTCAGCTAGATTTCTCTATGCACACGCCCTGACTGGAACCGACCTCGGCGACAGCTCGTCCAAGCTAATAACATATAATGCAGCAGAAAGACATGGGTGCATGCGTAAGTTGATTGCTGAAATGGTAACCACACACACACGACATACCGACCAAAGATAACACTAAGGGGCTGCAATTAAAGTTCTCTCAGGTTCAGATGCAATACCAATTCCAGTTCAAGTTGTACCCATACTAAACGATGAAGATACAGATTCTTAGCCGATGCATCAAAAACACTGCCAACATCTGTTAACAATAGACCAAACCAATATGACAAATACAGTAGAACGCTAGGAACCTACAGAAGATAGCCCAAACTGAACACGCCATTTTAGTTTACAAGTCTTGGAGTAAACATCGAGCCTCACAGCTCTTACCAAGCAGTGTGGTACTGGTACAGAACTAAATCAGGAAAACCAGCTATCTTAGTGGATTGCTTGCTAATCTGGATTGCTCTCATATATATGTAGTCTTTTAGCATGAGGAAATTACAGTTTAGAGGCCCTACCTACATGGTATATCCCGGCCTGATGGCGCGCGTGTAACAGACTTATTTGAATTCGTAATGAAATTGGTTCTGTCAAATACTACAACAAGATAGAAACCGCCGCCAGCCCGCCACAGAATTTGTTTGATCAGAAATGCGTAGAAGTCCGGTAGCTCTCCCTCGTCCTCAAGCCTGTGTGTGAAGAAATCAGGCATGGGTGGGCCGTAGTTGGAAGGAAGAAGATGCAAACGGCAAGCAGGGGGCATGAGTACCGGCAACTCCCTCATCTTCCCGTTTTATGCCGAAGATCCCGACTCCTCTGCAGGTATACCTGTCACCTGCAGGCCATCGTTCTGTCTCCACCGTTACCTGCAGGCATCGAGCTACCTGTCGGGAGTGTTACCTCGGCACATATAGCGTGTGGGAGAGATGAATGTGCGACTAGTGTACGTACCATCTCCCGTTATGTATCCGAATGCTGGCTGAGGCTGTTGGGATGGTCGTTAGCTGCTGCCATCAGCGCAGCCTCG
This sequence comes from Poa pratensis, assembly GCA_947311845.1. Lineage (NCBI taxonomy): Eukaryota > Viridiplantae > Streptophyta > Magnoliopsida > Poales > Poaceae > Poa > Poa pratensis. The sequence goes on from CAMZMU010000040.1 coordinate 664,095, forward strand.
GCTTTTCTCCTCAGCATCGGTGGCTCCAGCTGACCAAAGTTTAACCCTGACGCACAAATGGTTCAGTCAAATGTTACGGAAGAAAAAGAGAAACTGCAGAGTTCATCCTAGTAAAGAAACACATTTACTTCTACTTGGTGGATTGCTTGCTAATCTGGATTGCCTCATACATATAAACCTGTAGCATGCAGAAATCACACCTTAGAGGTCCTAGTATCTTTGCAGCATAAGTATCCAACGGTGAAGAAATTCACATTGGCATATGTACCGTACCGTTGGTAGCCACATCTACCTTGCTATTTTGGACTGACAACCTCCGGACCTTGCTTTGAGAATTAGACATCTTTCTCTCGATACCATCCAAAATAGTTACGAAGTTCTCTTCGCTTGCCAATGAACATATGAGATCAAGCACCATGTCATGTACACGGCATGCTATTACCTTATCTTCATATTCAATGTCTACTGGCTGGATCATACTTCTATTTACCAACTCTCTGAAGTAGCTATCACCAAACTCATATAAGCTAGTTTCTTGTTTTTTACTATAGACAAAACCTTCGAGATCCATTTCCATACAAGCTCGTCTTTCAATATCTCGTGGTCCTCTGGATAGATACTTAGATATAATAAACAAGGTTTCAAGTAAGAAGGTAGGTCATAATAGCTAAGTAATAATATCTTCTTCATGTCATCAACACTCTGATCTTCTGCAAGTCCACGACCAATGGAATTTAGCAAATGATACCATTGGTCATTTCCTTTTATCTGCCCATTACTAGCCATGAGACTTGCAATAGTAATAATGGCTAATGGTATCCCTCCACATTTTTTTAGGATGTCTTCGGATACTTGCACCAATTCGGGTGGACACCCTTTCTCATGGGAAAATACTCTTTTATGGAAGAGTTTTCTTGATACATCCTGAGAAAGAGATTTCATTCGGAATATATCATCACTATAAGAGCAACATGCTTCAGAAACACTGACAATGTGGGTTGTCGTGATTAATCGACTTCCAGGACTCTTCTTGGAGAATGCACACTTAATTATTTTCCACGCCTCTTTATCCCAAATGTCATCAATTACAATCAAGTACCTATGTGAATATTTTCTGGAGTTAGTCGACAAATCAATATAGATATATGTAACTTTCTCAACTATGACTGTATTATTAACCGCTCAATATTTGTATGAAAAGACGGTAGAAGACTCGAGGTATTTACAAGACCACTGTAAAGTGAATGAGAAAACTAAATGATTCTTAAAAAGACTAACGTATGTTAATGCGCATATGCCACTACAGAACATTGTGATTGTTTTAAAAAAGGCTATTAATTAGTAATCGAGAAAGTAAGCACACATACCTCTTGTTTGAAAGAAATTCAATGAGTTCATCGATCAGATGTTTTTTTTCCCTCGTCACATTATGAATGTTTTCATACTTGTGCTTGTCAAGATCATAGAGAATATTCCTTAGAACTTTTTGTGTATCCGGATTTTGAGAAACTGAAACAAAAGCACAACAATCAAATTGCACTTTGATCTTGTCATACACTATTTTGGCAAGAGTCATCTTGCGCAACCCGCCAAATCCAACGATGGAGACCGTCTTCAATGGATGCTTCAACAAATCATCACCCACGGTCAACATATCGATCAACTCATCACTTGTTTCTTCAGTTCCGACGAGCTCTGTTACGTCTGTGTACAGAGCCGTCATGCGAGGGTCAACGCTAGTGCTAGTACCAGCATCGACGGTGTCTCGCATCTCAAACTCATATCGTTGGCGCAACTCGGCCAATGTTTTGGCCTGACCAACCACTTCTTCGAGTGCATCGGAGATCCGATGGAGCTCTTTCCCCTTCTTGAATAGTTTGATGGTCTTCTTGAGTAACTTCTTCACTTTGTTTTTTGGAGGATTGGAAGGCTCACCTTGATCCTCCACACGCACCATGAAGGCATCAACGATGTCCTCCATCTGGCGATGGCTCCCTCACCTTTCCATCCCAGATCTTGACTCCCTCATCGAGCTACTCCCGACGCAGTTTGGCCACCTTGTGGAGGGCGGCATGCATCAGCGTCAACTCTGTCACCAGAGAATCGTCGCCTTTCCTTGCACGCTTCCCGAGGGTGAACTCGCCAACGAGTAAGTCGTCGAGCTTGGCAAGGACGGGCCTGATAGCCAGCATGGCGATCTCCATGGCAAGCTAGCTAGCTCGACCTCACTAGCTACAAAGGCTGTCGTTATGGTGTTTGGGTTGAGGAGAGCTGGAAGGGGTATGGAGGCACTCTGGAAACGCTATTATTGTGAATTGTAGGAGTGCAGCGAGATAGGAGTGGTAGCTCCAGCTACCACCCGGAAGAGACTGTACGACTCTTGATGATGAGTTTCTCGTGACCACATATAGATCAGGACCCAGTTGTGTTTTCCAATAATACAATGCTATATTGAGCCAACAGCCTTCACCAGTTACCAGCCGGAAACAGGTGTAAGAACCAGATCTTGACTGAGACGATTTTTCTTGCACGTCGAAGATTACATTAAGCAAGAAAAATCGCAAACTGAGGTAAGTACTCCTGTATTTGGTCAGGTGCAAGTGCAACTGACGAGCACAAGGAGCTAACTCCCAGCTGATTGAACGTCTAGTGCTGAGACGGAGCTGAATGTCGTTATTATTACATTATTATGTTATTCGACGTCTAATATGTCTTATATATGGTTTGTTATTACCGGCAACGTCTTAGAAGGAAGAAAAAAAATGCCAACTATGGTTTGCTATCGATCGGTGATAGCAAGTTAGCAACGAGATCGATTCATTGAATCAGTACAGGCAACTGCAATTCATGGCGACGAGCAGATCGGTCGGCCACTATGGTTGGTGGCAATTCATGGCGACGAGCAGAGTGGAGAGAGAGCCAAGATACAAGTGGTCCGTGTGCTGCACCACTAATTAATAATCCCCATGTGCCCATGGTTTACGCACAGATCGGCCACCGTACCATCATATGAATATGGAGCAGAGCAGAGCAGTGATTTACCCAGGGTAGTCTCAGCTCATTGATCTATAAGGAGAAACAAAAACGTGGTCTGGACTTTGACGAGGAGCTAGACTGGGCTGTCTTAGTTCGGCCTGTAGCCCTTTTCCGTTTGTTGTGTCTTTTTTTTGTTTTTTTTAGAAAGAGAGTTCCCTCTCCGATTTCTATTAATAGAAACCAGGGTTTTCTGGATGTTCATACAAGAAAATAAAGTAAAGCAGTAAAACTAAACATCTAGATTGCTCAAACCACCCACATCCCAGGTAAGGACAGCCAGGCAAAGCCTACCAACAAAGATACCTACTGACCAACAAACAAACGTCTCAGACAAGTACGCGCACGAGAGACAACTCTTAGAAGAACTGCCTTCAGCTCCCTCCTCAACCGTCGACGTCTTCTAAGTACCAATTCTCAGCACTCCTGGACGCCATCCCTGTGAGGCACGGAAAGCTTCATTTGCTACCTGTTCTACCAGCTTTGTCCCCCACCGCAGTACCTCTATGTTTGCCTGTTTTGTATGTAAAATAGCCCAAGAGTTAATCAAGTTTGTCATAGAATGGATTATGGTGAAAGGGTCTTGAATTTTTTTTCCTTTCAAAGCAAATTGCGTTTCTGGCATTCCAGATTGCCCAAAACACAGCTGCCATCCCAGGCAAGACCATTTTCATGTTATCTTTATCAAATTTGTGTAACCAAGTTCCAAACACCCCTTGAATTGTGTCGGGCGGGTTTTGGAAGCTGAAAGCACAACATAGGACACTCCAAATTAATTTAGCTGTCGAACAAGTTAGAAAAAGATGTTCAACAGTCTCAGGTTGCCCACAGAAATGGCATTTTGGATCACCTGTCCAACCTCTTCTCAAGAGATTGTCTTTAGTGAGGATGCTATTCTTAAGCACTAGCCACAAGAAAATCTTAATCTTATTTGTTGTGTCTTTTTATTTTAGTCTTCTCTGTGTTTTCACTTTTCACTGCTCGGTACAGATGAATTTCTCAAGAGATTGTCTTTAGTGAGGATGCTATTCTTAAGCACTAGTTACAACATACCTGCAACTGAAAAACCTTCTTTAACTTCACACTAGGACGAATCGTGGTGTGATCCAGCAATTGAGGAGTCGACCAGGGTTTAAGTACATGCAACTAATACTAATAATTAAATATACAAAGAATAAGAGAAAAAATAAATAATAAAACAGAAGACCATATTAGATTGCAGTAAAAAAAGAAATAGATGAATTTCTCTCGCGCTCTTTTGTCCCTCTCTCCCTCTCACACCTTCTCCGTCCACTTGAAAACAGAATAATGCCAAACAAACACAAGAGAAAAAAGACAGAAAAAAGGGTGAGTGTTAGACCGCAAAAAAAAATGTCAGAATTGCCCATGTCGTTAGACAACAACAGCAACAAAAAATACAGAAAAAAACGTACACACCAAGCTTTTACAGCCAAACATTTGGTTGTGCGCGAGAGAAACCACAAGGTCCGACGGCTGTATTGTTGATATTTTAACTAACTCTCAGACGACTAGCAATCAGCGATCCGGAATAGACACAAAACCAAAATTCAAGAATTTTGAAACCAAACATTGAAAAGAAAGACTGAATTGTGAGTGCGAATATTTTGCAACTAGTTGCACCCACAACCCATTATTGGATGCCCTACTTAGGAGTTTTCAAAATTATGAAATAAATCACGGACATGAATTATGTTCTTTCTTGTGCACCCACAAAGTTTTATCCAAAAAATATGACGATATGTGTACAGTTCATTTTTCTTTTTTGCACAGGCCACATATGGCCATACTTTTTTATAAAAAATTGTGTGTGCACAAGACACAACATTATCTATGTCCATGATTTATTTCACAATTTTTAAAGACTCCGAAGTGGGGCATCTTACAATGGGGTGCGGGCGCAACTAGTTGCAAACTGTAGTTTCCCCTTAATTGTTGCATATATTGAAACATTATCTATGTCCATTATTTATTTCACTTGCCATCCTTAAAAGAAGTCTATTTAATCGTTTTTTAGGGAAGAAATCCATTTGATAAGCACAAAAGAGGGACACGTAAAAAAAAGCTTTCTAAAAAACTGAAAAAGAGAAAAGGCCTGCGTAAGTAACAAAGCCCAGCTCACTAAACAAAGAGAAAACAAGAAGGCCCAGACAACTTGCTCCCGCCTACTTAACCCGCGTAGGTAACGACAACGTCTGTTCGTAGGAGAAAAAAAAGTTTACACACGAATCTTGATGGGCAGATCTGACGATGGTTGACTCGACTCTAATTCTCAGTCGCCTGAGAATTAGCAAATCCGCAAAACTAAACCATGACTAGTACAGATTGTTAGCCGCCGCATCAACACGACACTACCAACTTCCCTGTTAACTGGACCAAACAAATATGACAAACAGAACATGTATGAACCTGCAGAAGATCACATCACACCAACTGAACGATCCATTTTAATTTATGAGTCGTGAGATTAAACATCGAGCCTGAAAGCTCTTACAAACAAAGCTGTGTGATACGGAACTAAAGCAGGAAAACCAACAGCTAGAAGCACATCTCTCTTATTGGTGGCTCTTGAATTGGTGGAAGCGCAGCATAAGAAATAAGAGAATCCAAACATTAGCAGACTGTATGACGGATTGACGGGCTTCGTTCGATGCAGAGGAAAGACGGACTGAATTTGCAGCACGGGATGAGTGGCATGAATTATTGAGTCCATGCCCACTGAACTTGTTAGCTCCTACCACCTGTTATGTGATGGGGATTCTGCAAGAGCCAAAATCACATACACACAAATGGTTCGGTCAACTGTTACAGAATGAAAAGAGAAGCTGAGTAGTTCATCCAAGTAGCCAAACACATTTAGTTCTACTTAGTGGATTGCTGGCTTCCCGGTTTCGAAAAAAGGTAGTACGTACTAATAAAGTGTCGGGTGATGATGTTTTCTAGGCCAGGGGGTTATGTCCCGGCCTGATGGCGCGCGTGTGTAACAGACTTCGTCAATTTCGTAATGACATTGGTTCCGTCAAAAAACTACCAAAAAAAAGAAGAAAATAGAGTCCATCCAAGTAGAGAAATACAGATTACATCATATATATACTCTTGTAGCATGTAGAAATATACTTAAGGGTCCTTGTATCTTTTCAGCAGAGAAATTGACATTGGCATATGTACTCTTAGCATGCAGAAATAGCAACTAAGGATCCCTATGTACGTATGTTCGCAGCATAAGTAGCCCACGCTGAGTAAACTCCTATTGCGATAATCATGGCGCTTTTCGGATTCAGAGAAACACATATTATTACTTTCTAACACACTTGCCCATGCGTTACAGCGGAGGAAAAAATAGAATTGCAGTGAGAAATGTTCGCAGCAAACTGTGGCGCCGGAACTCATAAAGTCCCGCATGTTCTGTAGAACATAGGCCAGTTCTCATTCTCTATAGTAAGGAAAAGTTGTGCGACCAACATGGATTATTCGACAGACTGAAAGTGGAAGAGAAAAAATTCATTGATAACTGAATTATAAAATAAATAAATCTTGATATAGTTTTGAGTTATTCAAAAAGTGTAAACCTTCTGATGTTCTTGATATTATGTCTAAAAAATGGTCATAGTTCTATTTTTTGAATGTTTGAATTATGAGCTCTATCATAGACCATAGTTAAATATAAAATTTTGATTGCTTACTACAGCTACAATTCGTTGGCTCGTAGCTTGATTGTTATGTTGGCGTGCTAAAACGTATATAGCTCACTGCTGTTATTGGGCCGGACAGTTAAGTTGTCAGTAGGCCACTCACAGACATAGAACAGCTCGAAATGAATCTATTTGCCTAGTTCCCTACCTAGATAAATATTGTAAGAAAATAAAATACGACCACATCGTCTTCTTGCTGATCTGCTCAGAAATTCTGCCTTCCGGCCTCTTCTTAGCAGAAATCCGGCGATGTACTTGTGCTTCCAACGACCCCCCCCCCCCCCCCCCCCCCCCCCCCCCCCCCCCCCCCCCCCGCTTGTCCTACTGCCGCTATGGTCACCCCCATCGCCTACCTATGTATAGCGACGGTCGCTATAAATCGTCTAGGTTGGTCAAAATCAACCGTGTACAATTGTCTGATATGTACTAGTGTGCAAAATTAATTAGTCCATGCCGGCAGAATTTGTTAGCTACGTACCATCTGCAATGCCCCGTGGATTGTGTAGGCAGCCAAGCACATACACACAAGCGGTCCAGTGAAATGGTACACAAGGAAAAGATAAACTTTGTATAGAGAACACATAATCTACTTAGTGGATTCCTTGCTAATCTTGTGGCATGCAGAAGTTACAATCAAGGGGTTACGTAGTATTTTAAAAGTGCTTTCCAGGTCGGGGGTGGGGGTTGACAGACATCTTCAATCTCGTAATCAAATTGGCTCCGTCAAATAATTAATAAAGAAAAAATAACAAAGTCCATAGATAAACACATGTTGCTTAGTGGACTACTTGCGGACCTAGATTACATCACATAGTACTCTTGTAGCACCATATATATACTCATGTAGCCCTTCGTCAAGCTGGGAATGGCGAGCGGGCGAGGTTTTGGTCTGATGAGTGGCTGCCATCTGGCGTTCCATCATCGACTCCTACCCCATCCTTGCCACGTTCATCCGCGACTCCGGCCTCTCTGTGGCGGATGCCCTCCGCAATCGGAGATGGGTCAGAGACGTGCAGGGTGGGGTCTCCACGACGGCGCTCATGCAGTACCAACGCTTTTGGGACCTGCTTCTCACAATCCAGCTGCAGCCCGGGGAAGAAGACAAGCTGGTCTGGCGGCTCACCAAGGATGGGAACTTCTCCACCAGCAGCACGTACGAGCTCTTCTTCATCTCCAACATCAGGTTCCCATGCGCCGGACCAATCTGGAAATCGAAGGCCCCGACTCGCTACAAGTTCTTCATGTGGCTCGCTGTCCATCAGCGATGCCTGACGGCGGACAATCTACAGAAACGGGGATGGCCTCACAGCGAGACACCTGCCAGCTATGCCATGCGGCGCCGGAGACCTGCACCCACCTCTTCGTGCAGTGTCCTTTCAGTTCTCGCGTCTGGCAGAGGATCAGGGCATGGGCAAACGCCGACTTCCCCATCCCGAACCCGGCATTCTCCACTACGGAGGAATGGTGGCTCCAAGCAAGGAAGCACGTGCCCAAGAATCTCCGCCGTGACTTCGACACTGTGGTCATCCTCGTGCACTAGAAGCTCTGGAAGGAAAGGAACTGTAGGATCTTCGAAAACACCAGCCATTGCGACGAGCTTGTCTTCCAAGGCATCCGGGAGGACATCGCGATGTGGCGCTCAGCCCGGGTCCTCGCGGTCTGATCCGCCCTGTAGGCTTTGAGTGTACTTGGGAGTTTTCCGCTCATCGCCTTCCAGGTCTGTCTGGCACGGCCATATGTAGCTCCTTGCCGAGCACCGCTTTGTATCTGCACGCTGCCACAACTCGTGCGGCAAGCTGTTGTACCCTCTTTTCTATCTTAATAAAGATCGGCCTATGGCCCTTCGGATATACTCATGTAGCCCTTTGCACCATAATATCCAAGGCTGAAGAAATTCACGTTGGCATATGTACTCTTGGAGCATGCAGAAATAAGAACTAAGGGTCCCTACATATGTATCTTGGCAGCATAAGTAGCCCACGCTGAATAGATTCATATATATTGCAATACTCATGGCACTTTTCGGCTTTAGAGAAACACATAGTACGAAAATGACCCGTCAAACGCATTGAGTCCTCCCACATAGTAGCACTTAACAGTTTTCCATCTAATCTGGATTTCGTCATGTATTTAACAATCTTGTAGCATGCAGACATTAGCAGCTAAAGATCACTGTGTACGTATAGCTCTGCAGCATATGTCGCCAACGCTGAATAAATTCGTAGTGCCATATTCGTCACACTTTAGGCTTTAGGGCGGACTGATCGATCCGAGCTAGCAACATAACATGCTCATAGAACAATTGAGTGAGTGCAATACCTGGCTGCAATATCTGATGAATCGACCTAGCACACTGCGGAACGATGTGGTGAGAAAACCAGGGACTGCAGGTGCAGCAGATATAGCGAGTGGGAGGACTCAATCGCATGCTTCACTTTCTCAGGCTGCAGTGGAAAACAAATAAAGATTGAGCAAGGAGCACCTGGGAGTGCGTACAAATAGAGAGGAATGTGCGACTAGTGTACATACCTTTTCCTGTATATGAATGTGTGGAATCAAATTATCTGAATGCTTGGGCTATTGGAATGGTGGGTCGATGCTGCCATCAGCGCAGCCTTGGCATTCCTCACCTCTGCGTCGGTGGCTCCACTTGGCACAAGGTCAACGGTGACGATTTTGAGGGAAGGGAGATGCTCCATGCTCAAATCCATGTCCCTACGGGAGATCCACTTAGCTGGGAAGGCAAACCCAAGTTTTTTAAGCCTTGGCGCAGCTCCTCGTGGAAAGCTAGATGGCACAACAGCAATATTATCGAATTGGCACTCTCTCACGCATGGGAAAGAATCAGGGGTAACAACAAACATGTCCATTTCCATTTCAATGTCCACCTCTGAGATGTTGAGTGAACGACACAAGCTGAGCTGAAGAAGAGCGGGAAGGATTCCAAGAATCATAATGTGCTCCGATCTCACTGTATTCAACGATATCATGAGGGATGACAGAACATGAAGCGATGAAGGATTAATTAACCCATGCCGGCAGTGTTAGGAAGGAGTAGCGAGGAAGGATTGTCACCAACTTTAATCTGCGGATTTGTTGAGAGGGCACCCAGCCTTCATGCATAAATTTGGCAACTCCACCATGGGACCTAATCTCTAGGGTTTCCAATTTCTGCAAATTATTTAGAGATTCCACTAAAGTTTTACACATGCTCTCATCCCAAAGTGCAAAATAAAACCGGAGGATCCTCAACTTGGTCAGAAGGCCCAGCTCTTTCACAAGATGTTGATTCAAACTGCTTTGCACCACTGGTTCATCAAGAACTTCTAGGCAAGTCAAGTTACCTATTCCGACAGGGAGTTTTATAAAATTAAAGTGGCCTAGGTACAGACACTTTAGACATCTCAGCCGAATAACACTGGATGGCAATTCTTCTATATCAATTTCGCCTCTTAGGTACAGTGTTTGCAGAAACTGTAGGTTCCCTATTTCCATCGGAAGCTTTTTAACATTGCAATCATTTAACCCCAGGTACCTCACATGCAATAGATTCCCCACATGCCCAACATCGGCGATACCAAAGCCTTCCAAATGCAACACACGCAGAACTTGAAAACTTGAAATACTCAACACTCGGTCAGCAATATTATCTTTGAAAATAGTAAGAGATCTCACTTGTGCCATTCTGTTTGTAGCCACATCTACCTTGATATTTTGGACCGACAATCTTCGGACCATGCTTTGTAAATTAGACATTTTTCTCTCGGTACCATCCAGAATAGTGACAAAGTTCTCTTCACTTACCAATGAACAAATGAGATCAAGCACCATGTCATGCACACGACAAGCTGCTTCCTTATCTTCATCATCAAATCTTATTGGCTGGATCAAACTTCTATTTACCAACTCATTCAGGTAACTGTTACCAAGTTCATATAGGTTAGTATCTTGTTTTTCACTATAAACAAGACCCTCCGAGATCCATTTCCATACAAGCTGGTCTCTTAAAATATCGATATCTTCTGGATAGATACTTAGATATAATAAACAAGGTTTCAGGTAAGAAGGCAAATCAAGATAGCTAAGTAATAATATCTTCTTCATCTCCTCGACACTGTGATCATCTGTAAGTCCACGACCAGTGATAATAGCTAATGGTATCCCTCCACATTTTTTTAAGATGTCTTCGGATACTTGCACCAATTTGGGAGGACATCCTTTCTCATGGGAAAATACTCTTTTATGTAAGAGCCTTCTTGATACATCGTGAGGAAGAGGTTTCATTCTATATATATCATCATTAGAAGAGCAACATGCTTCAGAAACACTGATAATGCGGGTTGTCGTGATTAATCGACTGCCGGGACTCTTCTTACAAAAAGCACACTTAATTATTTGCCACGCCTCTCTATCCCATATGTCATCAATTACAATCAGGTACCTACGTGATTTTTTTTGAGTTAGTCGAAAAATCAACCAAGATATATGTATGACTTTATCTATTACAAGGGTATTATTAACTCGTGAATATGTGTGTGAAAAATGCCGTAGAAGACTCGTAGTATTTACAAGAACATTGTAAATAAGTAGTGAATGAGCAAATTATATGATTCTTAAAAAATACCAACAATATGGTATTGAAATGGGCTATCTGCCAGTAGAGAATAATTTTATTATTTTAGCAAAAAACTATTAATTAGTAATCGAAAAAGTAAGCACACACATACCTCTTGTTGGTAAGGAATTGAATGAGTTCGTCAATAAGTTGTGTTTCTTCCTTCTTGTCATTATGAATGTTTCCATACTTGTGCTTGTCGAGTTCATAGAGATTATTCTTGAGAACTTTCTGTGTATTGGGATTTTGAGAAACTGAAACAAAAGCACAACAATCAAATTGCACTTTGATCTTGTCATAAGCTATCTTGGCAAGAGTCGTCTTGCCTAATCCACCAAATCCAACAATGGAGACCGTCTTCAGTGGATGATTCGACGAATCATCACCCACGGTCAACATGTTGATCAACTCGTCACTTGTTTCTTCAGTTCCGACGAGCTGTGTCACATCTGTGTACAGAGCCATCATGCGAGGGTCAACGCTAGTACCAGCGTTGCCGGTGTCCTGCGTCTCCAACTCATACCTTTGGCGCAGCTCAGCCAATTCTTTGGCCTGATCAACAACTTCTTCCAGTGCATCGGCGATTCGATGGAGTTCCTTCCCCTTCTTGAATAATTTGATGGTCTTTTTCAGTAACTTCTTTACTTTGTTTTTCGGAGGATTGGCAGACTCACCTTCATCCTCCACACGCACCATAAAGGCATCAACGATGTCCTCCATCTGGTACGACAGCTCCCTCACCTTTCTAGCCCAGATCTTGACTCCTTCATCGAGCTGCTCCGGACGCAGTTTGGCCACCTTGTGGAGGGCGGCATGCATCAGCGTCAACTCTGTCATGAGAGACTCGATGCCTTTCCTCGCGCACTTCCGAGGTTGAACTCTCCTACGAATAATTCCCCGAGCTTCGCAAGTGCCGGCTTGACAGCCAGCATGGCAATCTCCATGGCTCGACCTGTCTACAAAGACAGGTCGTTGTGGTGTTTTGGCTAGAAGAGAGCTAAAAGCGCTATGCTGCAGGCACTCTGGTTTCCAAGAAGACAATTAAGCTCCATGAAGAAACCAACGATATGGCTACTGATCACGCGTATAGCCTGGCTGCGCTGTGGGCCTTTGCACCGCCCGGTCCCAATTATCAGCCGGTTGCAGTAATCGTAGACAGTGTTAGTCTGACAAGGCAGGTCAGCCGGTCGCAGTAATCACCTAGACTGCAGTTGAAGGCTTAAATTACATCTCCACCAATCAGCAAGCGCAGATTTTGGGTGCGAAAGAAAAAGCTGGAGATTCCTGCAGCTCTAATTAACGCTAATGATACCATCATACCATGTGCAGCACACAAATCAATCCACATGTGGCCATGGTTTAAGCACCAGGGCTGAGTAGTTTACTTGAAACGATAGAAGTGGGCACGTCATACCATATGATTTGTTTATTTGGATGATTCTGAATTTCTTTTATTTTGTTTACTGTGTACCTTGTCATCTTTAGATCACGAGTAGTGTAGAGGCACGTCATAAGAATCATAATACTATATGTTGTCATGAGTGTAATTAACTTGTCTGCCTTTGAGACTTGAGAGTACCTAGGGGCAAGATCACATTACTAGATCATGAATACCGGTATATACTGTCTAGTTTGCTCATCTAAATCATTCTTACCAGCAGTACACGGGTTTCGCAAAAAAAAAAAAAAAAAAGCAGTACACGGCACTACGAGAGAGCGCACGAAGAATTGCACGGAGACAACCTCTTTCCCTTAGGCCGAAAATTGGGACACATGGTAAGATACTGAGTGGCCCCACCGCCACTAGACGCCGACAACGGACGGTGACGGCGATCTCCTGACATATGTGCCCCATGTCCTCGCTCTTTACCGTTTGCAAAATGTTGTTCTTTCCCGTGTGCTGGCACACGGCAAAGAGGCGTATTATCATCAAAAATCCACCGTCCCTCGGTGGGACAGGGGAACGATGCCGGCGCGGGGCGGTGGGGGGATCAAGGACGCCGACACGGGAGACAAGGAGGTGCGGCCGTCGGAGCCGGAGGTCGACAAGCTGTCGGCGGGGATGGGCGAGGCGTCGAGGGCAGAGCCGGGAACGCGGGCACCAGCTGGGGGCGCACCTCCGGCGAGCTTGAGGTGCGGTAGGGGATGGACATGGCGCTGACGTAGCATGGGAGGGCGAGCTGGAGGAGGTTGGGCAACGGAGGAGAAAATCTGTACAAATATATATCAAGATGAAGTCTACGTAAGGTGAAATGCTTATGAGAAGTTACAAACTGTCTCAGATCCTACATACTGTAATGACATGAAACTAAAATCCTCCTTTTTTTTCTTCTTTGTCTGAAAAGCTCAAAATTTACCCCAGTCATTTCCTGATTCTTTGCATGGTCTAATAAATGTTGTTGCAAAGACATCAAAGTTATTTCAGACACTAAAATGTGTAGGATAGAATACTGTTATTTCCTTTATATGTGAACATTACTTAATACAACTAACTGTAACCATGTAAGCACACTGTCATTTTGGATTGCACCTCACTCGTCCCCATAATATCTAAGACTAATCTGATTGTCCTTTGTTCACGCTTGGTAACACCAAAGTGTCAAGCTAATTTGAAAGAATTAAACCTGATAAACTTTGATCTTAAAGGATGTGCAATCTGATCTTTGTTACTTCCAGACCACCCCTCAGGTGAAAGCCAAGCGGCTATGAACACAACAGGGAAAGACGCCCAGAGTGGAAACAGCGTAGCGAAGCGCGTTATGCACTTCTACTTAACCAAAATAAGAATCTTCACTTGTTTCTGTAGAAAACTATAAAAATGCAGTGTGATTTGTAGGATCTGCCCCAACCGACAGAGTACATAAATCATCTAAAACAAACTGGCAACCAACTCCGGACTCATTTTTCTGTTGAACCGACGTTCTTACAACACAATTCTTTTATTAAGAAACAGCCTTTTAGGCATTCCATGACGCAGGACGCCTCATGGCCGGCCTCACGGGGCGGTCCTCCTCCATGGAGATCATCGTGAGCATCGACGGATCCTCCAACATCATCCGGGCCACGAGGTAGCCGGCAATGGACCATGTCTGGAACTTCCTGGCCTGCTTGCCTACGAACTTTCCCAGCTTGCCATCGTAGTACTCGGGCCAGCCGTCCTTGAGCAGCCTAGCCTCGGAGAGCTCGATGGCGCGCTTCGCCATCTGTGGCCGCCCCGTCTTGATGCAGGCTGCTGTCAGGAGCCATAGAAGAACTGCACACGTATGGGAGTATTAAAACTATTAGAGTTGTAATGTTGGTTCAAGAAAAAAATAGTTTCTCTTGAGAAGACAACAGATTTACAAATCAAGGATACATTGTAGCAAAAAAATGCACACGAATAATCAAGACACACCAGAAAAGAGTATAAATTACCTGGCCATGATCCTCCATTATGATAACTCCACCGGGTGTTCTTGGGGTCACAGCCAGTGATTATCCTCCACTCATGGTTCTCGATCGCAGGATAGCATATCTTGAGAGGCACCTCGCCCACCAGCTCGTCCCACCTCTCCTCGATCAGGCACATTATCGCCTCCGACTGCTCCGGAGTAGCCATAGATGATATAATGGCTATACAATTCCCAAGAGCAAACCACCTGAAGTCCATCATAGCTGGCCCGACGTTGCCGAGAAAGTAGCCACCCCGGGACGACGGCATGAAATCAAATACCCAGTCAGGAATCGAGTCCGGGATGACGTTGAACTTGTTCACAGCGGTGTGGGAGTACTCTTCTGTCTTGTATCTATATATGTCGTTTAGCTGTGGGAAATCCAGCCAGAAGTAGTTTCTCATGTGGTAGGTCAATGCATGTAGCCGCTGCCCAATCTTGTCTATGAAGTCTTTCCCTTCGTCATCCGGCTTGAGCATTTCGAGAGCGCACCGTAATGCCATGTAGAACAGAGCTTGGATCTCCACGGGATAACCATATATACCCTGAAATACAATTGTAACCATCATAATCATGCAACTTAAAAAAGTCAAACCATCTTTAGGAATACATTTCAGAATATTGTTTGACTTTTTCAAGTATTATTGTAACTTAAAAGTCGAAAAGGCAACACAAGAACTTAAGGATCGAATTGTGCTACTTAAGTAGCTATTTCTGTATATAAATCAAATAAGTAAAATGCATGTACCATCCGACGATCGATCATGGAGCAACCATCCGTGCAGAGCAGAGTTGGGAAGGTATCAAATCCCTCAGACAAGCAGAGATTAAGTATCAGCCTCATGCACCTCTGGCATTCAGGACACTCGGACAAGCTAACATCTCCGGTAGACTTTGTATATGCCCGGAGGAGGATGATCCACCAAAATCCAGAGTCCACTGGTGCGACCCTACCGATCGCGCTCTCTCCAAAATCAGCGACTAGTGTTTCAGTGTTTCTGTTTGGATTACGGTCCACCTTAAAACTTGCTGGCATGGCTCCTGCTCCGAGCTTGAAGCAGTCTACCATTTTCTCCGAGCTCTGCAAGCGAAGGGTTTTCAGGAGGAAGTTCTTCACGATCTCAGGCTCGTTGTTCATTAGAAAAGCCAATGCGCTCGGCACAAAATCCCGGACAAAAACCTGCCATTGTAGGGATAAAACCAACAACAGAGTACATCATCAAATGTTAATTATTTTAGGAAAAGTAATAATATAGAAATGAGAGAGACTCATGACTAGGAACAAGCAGAGCCACACTGCCCAAGGTTATCAGAGTACAACGCTAAAGTTTCATCAATTAATCTCAGAAATACAGGACGTAAGTGAACACCTTATGTTTCAAGATCACTTTATAATAATCAAATATATATCTTCCTCAAAAGGCAACATGATAATAATGTAGCATCATTATATATAGATGGAATGAAGTAAACAAACGGAATTTTTTTGTTACAAAACTTTTTCCATAAAAGGCTGACAAGTTTCCAGATATGATAAAGAAGGATTTTTACTACCTGATCATAATTGAGCACTTCCTCAGATGCATGATCCACCGCAGCGATAGTGCCAACTGGTTGGCCACGGAAATACACCACGGATTCCCTGAGCGCCTCCCACGCCTCGCTTAAAAGGGGGTGCGGAGCGCTCGCCACACTCGATGCAGAGAAAGGCGAGTCGAAACCAGATGGGAACCCCGGCGATTCGTCGTTGGGGCGGTGTAAGAGCTCGCTCCACGACTGCTCGTCCAAGGACGACCTCTTCCGCTCCAGCGTGAACCTCGGCTTGTCGGCGATCTGTAGCAGTGATAGATTAAGGTCAATCTCGGCCTCCGAGGCGATGGAGACGTGTGACGACACTTTCTTCATGATGTCGCCTGTTGGTCAAGTATTGTTCTCCTACAAGAAAAAAATATACGATATATCACATGAGGTTCGCACAATGACAATAATATTGTGAGAAAAATTAATGCGTGGAGAAAGATTTTCCGTTGCATTATAAAAATTGTTGACAGAAAGGTTGCACCCAGTTTACTTTCAGGATTGACGATCCTTTTTGTTAATTAGTGGACAGATAATAATGTAAGCAGGTTGCAATTACACGAAGGAACTAAAACTGCTCGTTAAACAAATTATACTCAAGATACCCTCGGCAAAGTATCCAGAAAGTCTGCTTTCGTTGATAATACTAGCAGTAAAACTACAATTACGCAGGTTAAGCAACTAAATTACTAGTAAAAAAAGCATAAGTGTGCAGCAAGCAAAGTTTTTGAACAATCACAAAAAGTTCAGAGGCAATCGGAACCACAACGCCGCCGGAGAAGGTCAGTGGGAATCGCTGGATCGGTAGAGAAACTCACCAGAGAGAGACTTGCGGACGGCCGGGGTGGAAGAAGAGGAACGGGGCGGTGCCGGTACGGTAAAGCAGGCCTCGAACGATCGAAGGTGGAGGATTATAAATAAGCACCCCTCCTTAATCATAAAAAATATTCTCTCGCCGTTCCCTGGTTCTCTAAAATGGAAGGGGCAATCAAATAAATTCAGTCAATATCCTTACTTGCCAAATATCTCCCACGTACTCCTCCTTAGCTCTAAAAACGAAAAGGCAGGCTATCCAATGCAATCGAATAAACGATCAAATTTTACTTGCAATGGTATAGTTTTGTGGGATTTGTTTCCGGGTAATGTGTAGCAGATAAAAGGATTTCCACGTAATAATGTAGACTTGCCTTTTTTTTAGATATCTTGATGATTCATGGGAATTGCCTAATTGCGTTTACATTTGCACCTATAGATTGATGGGCACCATCGGTAGAGGGAGTCTTGGAACGAAAAAAAAAACTGAAATGGAGAACAGCCTTTTTTGTCACGTTGTCTGACATATATCCTTCTCCCCAAGTCGCTCCAGCACATTTTGATTAAATCGCTCTATTCTCGCAGCATCATGGGTTCATACCGTCGTGTCACCCCTTCTAGGCGATACCAAGGGAACCCTAGCACCACTGCCTCTCCCACCCTCACCCTGCGCTACCGCAATGTCAATGGTCCCTCGCGTCGTAGTATCTGGTGAGCCTGGTGGTCGGATTGTCCGTGTGGAGCACCAAAGTCTGGTCGCTTGCACTGGTACCGGGGCTCTCGGATCTGGTGTCTTCACGCAGATCTGCGTCAAGCTTTCGTTGTATGGGTGGCACGGCATGGCCATACACGTTCCTATCCAATGTATTCCTAATCACATAGTTCATCGGCGGTGGCAGCATGCCATGGTAATGTGGGCGATGTGGTGGTATGGGATGCCAACTCCTTCGACCGCGGAGCTTCCGAGGCTGGTTGCAGTATGGGATGCCTACGCGAGACGTCCCATACGAAGACGCAGGCCAATCCTGATGTTGGTGTTAGCAGGGAGATGCTACTTTGTAACCGCATGAGGTAGAATAAAGGTGGTGTGACACTGGGAAGCGAGGCGGTATGGTAAGTATCTTACTTCCAGCATCTCCTCCAATGATATCTGGTTAGCGAGTTATCATAGGTCAAGCAATTTCGACAAGCGTGCGTCGTGTCCTAGCTGAATGTGGTGGCTCGATGCACGGCTCTAAGGATGAAAATCTTATGACCTACAGTTAATTTCGGCGTCTTTAGCCCACGTGCGACAAACTCGTTTGAAGGTTAAGCCTAGGATTTGTGTATTTTGTATTTGTTTCATTCACTTGCAGTGCTTTAGGTTTCGGGAGTTGATGTCCTTAGGTCGACTTTGTTGACTGACTTTACCTCACACTTTTGAAAAGTAACTAATTAATAATTTATTCTATATTCTACAAATAACGTTTTTATGTGATCATGAAAGGAACACACGTATCTCCTAGCCAATTATTAACCATTCATTATAAAAAAAAGCGGAAATTGTACCCTAAAAAAGGAGGACACAAGTAAACACGTGAACAAGTCATAACTCATATTACATAAGAAATACAAAGGTAAACCACTTATGGGAGACTTCATACATCTAAATAATATGTTGGTTGAAATTAAGAAAGAAATCATTATCTAGAAAAAGTATGAATATTTGCTACATTCATGATTGTAGAACACTCTATCAAGATATTTATACATAATAAATAAAGATTGCATTATGGTAGACCTAGTGTCAAAAATTATTCCCTAAACGAATATGAGTTATTCACATATTTGTCTTTACTTCATTCTCATGGAATTCATTTCAATGACATGTTCTCATCTAAATTTTGAAATAATTAATTTCAAAACAGAGTCATATTATAGCACCCTTGTATTCTTAATTATAGGAATTTGAATTGCACATATTGAACTTTAAACAATCATCGTGTTCTTAAATAAACTTTATATTTTAAGATTGTTTGATAAAGTTTACATCAAAAAATTTAAGATTTGGCAAAACAATTAACTTCAATGAAGTAAAGAAAATTAATAGAGGAACGAGGCGACGTGAATAGATATGACATGTGAGCTTTTCTTCGATATTGGGTAGGCTGCAATTGGAAGATAAAAAATGAATCTCCTAAAGGGGGCATATCAACTTCAGCAGGTGGTAGTTAGAACCCATGATGCTGCGAGAACTAAAACTTATGTGCTTAAGATTTAGTTTTATTACTCCAATGAAATCTATTTTTATTTTTTTTAAAGAAAATAAAAGATTATTTTGATTCCTATATAACTCTTATCTACCAGAATATGATTATTATTTTTTGTTTCTTCGTAAACAATCTTCTTGCTTCCATTAGCATCTTCTAGAACTTTTTTTTGGAACGAATCCACTTTTCGAGGATGATGGAACATTTAGGGATAATGTACCCTAGTTTTTTTTGGAAAACCTTATGATTTTTATGGATCCTCTTATGCATTACGTTCGATATCAAGGAAAGGCGAATACCTCTCAATGGATTGAAGTAGGAGGTTCACGATGCGATGGAGTCTAGCACGCGCCACCCGTTCTTATACAACGTCATAGACGGACCATGCTCCAGCACGGTGGCACTTCTGTCGAGCGGTTGCAATGAAGCGCCTTAGACAGACCCACGATGAATACATCTTTGGAGCCCTTCAGCGGCAGGAGAAGTGGGTACTTATTGAATGTGATGACATCCGGTCTCTACGAGATTCACATTTTGTTAATATGCTGCTTCGTGCCTTGATACTTCAGTGCTCTAGAAGTTTTTCTCTTCTATGGTCCATATTTATGCAGCGAGATAAAGTTACAACATTTTCAATTGTATATAGGCTCTTATGGTCTCGACATCCAGATCGCCAGCTTCTTCTCATAGTTATCATCTGCGTGCTCGCCTCGACGAACACGAACAAACAGGAAGAGACATGATCAGCAATTGCTAATTGCTATTAGTGTTTATGCGATTAATCGATACATTGGGATGTTTTTCGTGAAATATCCAGCCAACCCGGGGTAATTTAGCCACGTAGGTAGCACCACCGTGGCACGCTTAGCACGACTTGGAGGGATTTGGACTTGCACGCTTGACAAGTTAATGAACTATTCGATTGCATTTCCGTTATAATTTGGTGGACTAAAGTGTTTCCACCAAACAAGTTTATGCACTAACGTCGTGATTACCTCTTTCTTAAACAATTGTTACTAACTTACTGTTCGTCGTCCTCCTTGATTAAGTGATACGGTTAATTTTTCTTAGCTTGGTTCTTCTTCTAACAGGTTAGTTGCTGTGTAACAAGTGAGGATGGCGATCTAGTTATGCGATGAGTTCTAGGGAGATTTCCTACAAAGTCTGTTTAGATTTCTGTTCAGGAAAGTTTTCAAAGTTGTTGGTCTCCGACTCGGTGATGAATTGGATGGTCTCCGACTCGGTGATGAATTGGACATTAAAAGCTAAAGATCGAGGCCCATCATAAAAACAGTACTACACTGCGAGGTTGTTTCGCTACGCGGGCATCTACTCCGGGCTAGCACGCTAAAGCCAGCAGCTCGCGCTCCGGACCAAGACAGCCGGCGGCGGCGACGGGAACGCGTCCTTCACGATGTACTACAGCGTGCGCCCCGCCACCGTACCGTTCCTGTGGGAGTCCGCGCCCGGTATGCCCAAGCACGCCGCCGCGGCCACCAGCACCACCAAGACAGCCGGCGGCGGCGGCGTCAACGGGAACGCGTCCTTGACGACGTACTACAGCCGGCACCAGGGCGCCGTGCCGTTCCTGTGGGAGTCCGCGCCCGGCACGCCCAAGCACGCCGCCGCGGCCACCAGCACCAAGGCGATTGTTCGGGAGAGCAGCACCGCCGATGCCACTATGCTGCTGCCGGCCGTCACGCGGCCGCCGTCCTACCAGTCGTTCCAGCCGCAGGGGAGGCGAGGGTGCCGGTCGAAGCTGTCGTGGCCGGCGGAAGGCATCGTGCGGGCGCTGCTCGGTGCGCTCGGGGTGAGGAAGACCCGCCGCAGGCCGCGCCGGCATCATCGTGCATCGTGTTTTGAGCTGCCGTTGCGTTGCTGCTCATCTGCCACTGGACATGAGAATCTCGATCGTTAAATATGGAGTTCGTATGGTAATCCACCAGGAGATTGTTCTTAACACGTACAGTACTATATTGTTGTCGTTCGGCTCGTTTGAATAGCTCATATGCTTCCGACCTCCATATTTGGGGGCTTTTGCTCTATGATTTTAGCATGTGGTGTGAGCACCCAAGTGGATTATGATAATCTTGTTAATTTGATGGTTCCAACAATAATTATAATTTTTGTCTTATTATTTTCCTATTGTGAAGGATTAATGGTAATTTTGTCTAGTATCGGACTATCGGTACATAGATTATGCTACAAATAATAATGAATAGTAACTTGGCCTGCTCATGTGCTCTTGGGTTTGCCGACACTTGACAAACACATATGCCACGTGGTGTCACCGGCCTCAGTCACCCGTTCGTCTCTTCACCTTATTGTGCAGTGTACGCGCATTCGACACTCGGCAAAGTATGTACCACGTGTGCTTCTGGAAGAGCACTCGGCAAATAAGTATTTGACTAAACTTTGTCAGCCAATCCCCATATGCCGAGTGTGACACTCCACAGAGGTTGTACTGAGCACAATCGTTGTTTTGCTGAGTGCCCGTGGCACACGACAAACGACAAAAATCCCATAGGGATGAATAAGTCTGGGCATTCCGGTTTAAAACGGTTTCAACTGGTTCTTCAAACCAGACCGTTCCTACCGGTTTTAAAAGGTTTGGTTTGGTTTAGACTGTTACCATGGGAGGCTCTATCACAGGTTGGTGCGGTTTCGTTATATTGTTTGTACGGTTTGGCACCGGTGTATACATCGAGCGACCTCGTAGAACTCTCTTCCCTGCGCCGTCGTCAGAAACAGCGGCGTGCGCCACAACACCCATGGCGCCCTCGTCGACTTCCCGCCGCTATGCTCCACCTCAACAATGCCCGCATCGCAGGTGACAACCGCGCACGTCGACGCAAAAACCGACCTCTCCTTCATCAACAGCAACCCCAGCGAGCACGCGGAGAAGACATGGCCGGCAACGAGTCTCTTTCAGCCATGTTCTTCCAATTTCAATCGCGTCACTTTGTTTCCCGTGGTTCTCTCCTCCACCCTGACCAAGTTACCCCAAGTTCTATGTTGTATCCGCATAGATCGACCTCATCTTCCTCAAGTCCGGCCATCAGCGCCGCCACCCCTCGTGACCTCTCCGTGCAGTAAATTAGTTCAATTCCTTCCAGCTGAAGCTTATATTGTACATGATCTAGTTACTGCTCACCTTGTCACAGAGTTTCGATGACGTTGGCCATGGGGCCGGCGACCACCATGCCTGCTCATGCGCTGCTCGATGTCGACAGGTCGTCTTCTTGCGTCTTTGACCAAGACAAGCGCGTCATCAGGATTGTCTCGACAACAGCTAGCAGGATCTGCACTTGAATTTCTTATACGTGCACTGCATCTTGTCCATGAGCCACGTCGCCGTTCCTAGAGCATGTCCACAGTTTTCCGGAGCCCGTAGCTGAACTTTATCGCCCCTGGCCGAGACAGCTGGATTCGGGCGCGCCGTCGAGGACTGGAACGGCAAGAGGGTGCGCGACATCATGGTGCAGCTCTCGGTGGTGCAGGCCGTGGTGTGGCTCCCGGTACTGCTGGTGGTGTTCGAGGCGAGGCAGGCCTGGATGGAGGTGACGTCACTGGCGACGGCGCTCGAGGAAGGCCTTCGAGGCGACGCTGACCGGGCAGCAGCAGCGGCCGGAAGACGGCGAGGTGCGCGTTCTAGGCACTGGGCACAGCTGCTGCGGAACGTTGTTGCCTTCCGCTTCCATCGCGCCCCCAGCCTCGGACAACTTTTTTTTTTGATAATGGATAATATGCATTAAACAACAAAGGAAGTACAGCACAAGCACACATCCACAGTCTGGAACCATCCCGACGGACAGCTGGCTAGGAAAAAAGCAGAAAGGACCCTGAAGAAAAGGAAATAACAAAGAAGCCCCTGAGGATCCTTCCGCCCGACCGCCGCACCACTCGTCGCTGTCGACCACCGACGCCGCCGGAACGCCGCCGAGGAAGAGAAGCGCGAGGTCACCGCGAACCCAAAGCCACCAGGAGCTCGATAGCAGTAGAACTGCGTTGGAGTACCGCAAGAGACATCCGACGCGGCCGCCGGAATATAGCTCCTCTGATCGAACATCGGCGGGGAATCATCCCCGAGCTCCTGCCAGCCCGTCACCGCTGCCTCCGGCCAGGACCAGAGCACCAAACGACGACGTCCACCCAGCAACCACCGATCCACAGCAAGACCAGCCGCCGGAAGCACCAGAGCACCTTCAACACCATCCTCCACCAACCGCACCACCACGAAGAAGAAGACCTCCCCGCAAGATTGGAAGGAAGGGACGGTGCTCCTCCAGCACACATACCCCAGCAGCCTCACGCCGACGAAGGAGGTGTCGACGGCGCGCCGACAACAGGCCCGGGGACAGGAACTCCACTTGACGAAGACGACGACGCCGGAGCACCGTCCTCGCGGGAGAACTCCCACAAATCCATCGCCGCCGCGCGACGCACCGGCGAGAGGGGGCTGGATTCGGAGAGACCAAAAAGCTGAGCACGCCGGCGCCGCCCCAACCCAAACGCCGCCGCCAGCCACTACCATCCACACCCTATCTACAAGCCGGACACCAGATCCGAAGTTCCCCACCTCATCCACCGCCACAGCGGGCGGAGAAGAGGAGGAAGAACGACGGCGGCGCCGGAGCAACGGGGGGGAACGGACCTCGACTCTCAAAATCGCCTCTCTCGACTGTAGCACGGGAGAGGAGAAGAGAGTCTTGATATGACGGCTATCAGTAGTTCGACAGGGAGGAAGATAGCCTCGGACAACTTGTTAGCGCATGGGGCGGTCTCCGTGGTTGAAACGCATGTACAGTCCTTGAACTTGTTGGCTATGTCTAAAAACGTCCTCAAACTCAAGAAATGTACCAATACAGTCCTTAATCTTGCTCTATACGTCAACGTACGGTCCTCAGTACATCTGACCACCGTATTTTGATGATGTGGCGCTGGATTGGGCCCATAGCCTTGTCCCTCACCTTTGAAATTCCTAAATCGAGACTCAGATACGACGTGCTTCTGGTCGCCGTGGAAGCCCGTGGCTGGGATCACCACATTGGCCGGCACGAGGCTCTTCTCGCCGCCGCCGTCAAGCACGAGGTCGTCTTGGCAGAAGCTTGATAGTTTGGACCGCTTGAAGAAGATCTGACGATGCTGCGTTGCTTCACCCCGTCGTAGACACGCTCCTCGCGAACCCATGATCCGCTCCATGTCGTTCTCCCGCACCTTCCTGTACCAAGCCCCATCCCCGCTGGTATGGCCAGCCCCAGCGTCGCAGACGCCGGACCTAGAGAACATGAGCTCGGCCAAGCTATTTCGGCACACCACTGCGCACGTGCGTCTACGTCGTTGGCCTTCGCGCACTTGGCGGTGATGTTGAAACATGATTACTTGATCGGCAAGGCGGCGTCTGTGTTGGCCATGGCAGACATGTCCATGGAGTGGAGCTCGCCTCCACGAAACGGAGCATCTAGCTCTCGTACGCGACATAGCAGCCGCCGTCTGGGGTGGCGCGGATGGCCGTGCATGTCGTCACCGGGCGCGCGACCTGGCACAGAGTCGGTCGCCGTCGATGGCCACCCACAAGGCGGACGTGGTCGAGGAGGCCGTTCTAGGAGGAGTCGAGCAATGCGCCGAGGATGGAGCCCCGACCAGCGTTGACGCGAGCGTGGCGGTGGTCGTCTCAAATGTCTGACCGTCCAAACGCACGCGTCGGTCTACACGTAGAGAATTGGGGAGCCCTGAGCATGGTGGCAACGCCGCTGCAGCCACCACCTGATTGGTTGGTACTGCGGAAGACCAGTCGCATCCGAGTCTCGATTTAGATATTTGAAAGGTGAGGAACGAGGACGAGGCTATGGGCCCAATCCAGCACCACATCAGCAAAATACAGTGGTCAGTTGTAGTGCGGACCGTATGTGGACATATAAAGCAAGATTAAGGACCGTATTAGTGCATTTCTTGAGTTTGAGGACAGTTTTAGACATATACAACAAGTTCAGGGACTATACATGCATTTTTCCATTGCGGTTTGAACCTGTAAACCGTCTTAGCCCAATCAAAACCATCAATATGGTGTGGTCTGGTGTGGGCTGATGGTTTGACCAGTTTCGCACCGGACTATGCCCGGGCTTACTGATGGATGTGTATTGCACAACTATACATCGATCTAGCGCTCGCTCTAGTTGTGCATTGAACCCCGTATGTATACCCCGTATGTATACCCCGATCTTATCGTGTCTGATCAATTATGGTTCTCATATACCATACATCGAACCCATGTCCTGTCTGTGAAGACGTCCGGACGTGTCCCGAGACATATAGTGGGTCGAATTGCCCATTCCGCTTGAAGATGCTCCAATAAAGCAACTTACATAACCGGAGTGCTCAAAGGCAAGTCAAAAACTGTAGCAAGGTCGGGGAAAGGGCGACCATGGCGACGCGTGCGTGCTGACGCCGCCGCCGGCCTGATCTCCCTCCTCCGGCGTCGTCTCCGACCACCACGACCAGATCTGGCACCCCCGCTGCGCCCTCTCTCCATCCCTGTGTGCGGCATGTAGCGGCGGAGCCTGCTGTCGCCGCACCCAGGGCTTCAGCCGACCTCTCCATGCCCGCGACGAAGGTTGCCCTGGCCTCGCCGTCCCTCGCCCCGGCTCCTGCCGCTGTCCTCGCCGCGGCTGCCCTCGCCTCTCGTAGGTCCGCCCCTGCCGTCCGTGGACGGCTAATGGTGCGGTGCTCCCTCACCCCCAAGGTCGCGGAGGCGGCCATTCTGGCTCCGGCGACCGGCGCCACTGCTGGTGTGAGCTCCCCGCCCCGGCCTGCTACATCGGCGGAGTCCTTGGCCTCGCCGCCGCCTTCGTCCTCTGGAGTCGTTTGCACTGCGGAGCTCGCCCCTGCTGCGGTGACCGGGTCATGGGCCCCCCTCGCCGGCGAGGACGATGACAGTGGTGATGAGGAGCTGGCCCCGACGACACCGCTGGCTGCGCAAACCTCTTCTCCGGTGGATTTTCCGGTTCTGCCGTGCGATGGGCGCGACATGGAGGCGGATGGTGGTTGGCAGAAGGTGATGCCCCGACGCTGTTCGTGTCGTCCGGCGTCACTTGCCCTGGTGTTGGCCCCTCGCCCCATCCCAGCTTGGCTCTCTGGTAGGTGTTGCAGGTGCCTTGTGCTAGGGCACCGTGCGGCTGTTTGCAGGGACCCTTTTCAGTGTTCCCGTTGCTTGGAGAACAGTCACCATGCTCGGGAATGCCGCAACCCCTGGCGTCCTCTCAGCTCGTTGCCATGCCTTGTCGCTCCACCTATGCCCCGCCACGGCGCAAGTCATCATCATGCTTCAGCTTCTTGTGTTCGTTCGATGGGATCCAAGCCTCCCTCCAAGGCGGTTTCTTCCGGGTCTAGGACGTCGGTTGTTTCTGCTCCCGTGGGTGCGGGTCACCCGTCTGACGTGGTGTTGCGGTCCACTCTGGCAGCTCAAACTGAGCATCTGCAAGACTGCTTGGTGCGGATTGAGAGCTTTTTAGAGTGAGCAGAGGTTGCTCTAAGCAGACTCTCCCTTTTGCCAGCCATGTCGAAGACTACCCCTGTGTCGTGCCCTCCTGTGGAGACTGGTGTTGCCTCAGCAGAGGACAAGGAAGCTAAGGTCTATGGTTGTTTCTCTCCTCGTGTGGGGTCTAGTTCATTGTCATTGTCCACCTTGTCATCTGTTCCGCCTATCTCTGTGGCCGAGGCTAGTGACGTGGCCGTGGCTCCGGTGTTGCAGATTGTGCCTGATATTGAGGAGATGTGCGTGAGCACTGCTTTGCCTCAGTCGAAGATGGACTCGCCGGCAACCTTGAGCTCGCCTGAGCGGTCAGAAGTGGTTTCGGCGCCCATTCCACCCCCGCCAGCGCACAAGTCTGATGCTCTCCTTGCAAAAGAGGTTTGTGACTTGCTCAGCGGTTTGGAGGCTGCTATTCCTGGATGTGGAAGGGCGATTGCTTGTCTCCTAACTGGGACGGCAACCAAACGCAAAAGCAAGGATAAGTCACTTGGACGCAAAGACAAGAAGAGTGGCACTGTTGGAAAGGCGCCCACGACTGCTTGATGGATGCTCTTTGGTTTCTGTGGATTTAGTGTTGCCCTTTGCTTTTTGCTGAGGTGTTATCATCGAGGGTTACATTGCTTTGGTCATGTGTTAGTGGTTGTTGTCGTGTCTTTGGAGAGTTTGTCGGGCCGTCGATGTGGTTGTGTGGTGTTCTCACTTTGTGAGTAGTCTATTTGCTCGATTTGTATCGGTTTTCGCCCGGTTTTCCGTAAATTAACCGGGCAATTCTCTTCTTCTTAATTAATATATTGGGGTAAATCTTTTGCTCCCGTTTAAAAAAAAACATAAAGAAATTAAAAGTAAGGTCCACATATTATATCCTTAATTAGAAGTTGTATTTCTATTTATGAATCACGCTGCAAATAAATAGTACCAAATAATGTAATAAATCCCAGGTCCAAAAACATGTAATAAATCCATTTCCTTTATCACGGAACATTCCAAAACGAGAGCAATCTGGAGTCTATAAATTTCGCCATACACTATGATATTTCGTGACGTCACTAACCACCATCGATCAACCGTCACGAAGATTTTCGTCAAATTATATCAGATCTATTTTAGACGATCGTTTCCTTTATTATACGCTGTATTTCCGTTATGAATCACACAGCAAATATATCGTAGCAAATCATGTAATAAATCCATTTCCTTTATTACGGGAAATTTCCAAACGAGAGCAATTAATCTGGAGACTATACATAGTATGTCAAATTGCCACCACTAGCTAAAGAAACACTGTGTTTCCCGTAGTGATAAACGAGAGCAAACACACACGTATGTTGAGATCGATCTAACCTCCTCTGATCGGAGAACACAGAAGAAGAGAAAAGATAGATCATGGCTTGTCGTCTTACCGGTGCTTCAGTGGCTCTTCTCGTCCTAGTTTCGCTCGTCGCCTCCGCGAGTAAGTTTTCACAACTGTTATAGTCAGAAAAGAAAAAAGGTTTTTCTCAGTTAATCTTGCGTTGTACGCCGGCGACCTGAATTGGTTAATCGTGTGTTGCAGCGTCAGAGAAACCAGCATGCTGCCGTGACTACCACCAGTGGGGCAACGAGCAGGAGAACCGTGGGTGCCCGCTGCAGGAGGAGACGAACGACGACTGCAACTCGTGGTGCATGCAGTCGGGCTGCGCCAGGGACAACATCAGCAGGAACGGCTTCTGCAAGAAGATCGGCAAGCTGCACTACTGCCACTGCAAATGCTGATTCTTGCGTTTCGTTTCAGTTTTGCACACTTGGATCTTAATAATATATAGTGGTTGAAGAACACGTATGAGATTTCAGTGTTGCTTTCATCACCGCCGCACATGTAAACGTACTATCTCCATTCCAATGAATAAGGCGCGTATTCCAATATTTGTCTTTGACTAAAAATTAATCCATTTATATAAGGACTATTTAATATAAAATTGGTTTCATGAAAAAGTGTTTTTCAATACGAACCTAACAACATAAAACATGTACTATATAATCAATATAGTGTTGCTCAATTCTTTCGCTCAAAATTTGTCTCAAAATACGCGTGCAGAGGAACAGTACGTGAAAAATCCAGATGATGTAGAGGATACACGAACAAACACACGTTTTTTAGTGAAGAGAGAGAGAGGTGGTTGGAAGCATTGGTTTCATTTCAAGATGGCGAAATATCCGCTAAAAACCTCCGTCTGGTGAAAATGTGAAAACTTCCGTTCCCTCCCACCGGATCGGCAGCAGACAGCCCAAATTGAAAGTGGGTAAACATCCAGCCACTTTAACGTACTTTTGCTGATTCAGTTTCAAGGACGTTAGGCCAGGGGGCTAATATGACTTGTTGTGGTATGTACAAAAATCACAAAATTTTGGGGGTGTTTTTAACTTAATGTAAAGATGTCTAAACTTGTGTTTTCTGCAAAGTGCACAATTTTTCACAACTTTTTACGTAACTTTTCATTAGTTGGTTATATAACATACCATCTGTATGTGATAGAAACTGATTACCCAGACATATTGTTCCTCTCTACTAGAAACAGATTTTTTTCCCATAAAGGGAGTGTTATTAGTTAAAAGGTTTAATCATTACACCCAGCCTCTGCATAATAACGATGCACACAGCCGATACGAGTTCAATAGTTCGAAACATAAACATGACGAATTACATATCATAATGAGAAATTGTAAGATGTCTATAATGGTGGAGGCCCAATCCGCAAATTATTCTACCATCCATGTTGGGATAAAAAGTCTCTCGCCGTATCCTCCAATCTGGTACACATCTCTATAAGCAGGTCTCGATACCCCCACACGTTGCAACCGATACCACAAACGGAGCGTAGTTGTACTCCTATAGATAACCTGCATAAGAGAAGAATTTTTATCATTAAACACATTGTCATTTCTACACAGCCAAAACTTCCATATAACGGCAAGCGCTGTCACCCTAATAAATTGTTTAAACCTATTATCCACCCCATTCAGCCAATTGCCAAAAATATTGGCAATACTTTTTTGTGGGTATAGAGTAGAACCTATCTGGATGATTGACCATATAGAACTAGCTAACTTGCACTTGAAGAATAAGTGTTTGATAGTCTCGTCCTTATGGCAGAAGACACATTTTTTACTTCCATGCCAAGGTTGTCTTTAGTAAGAATTACTCCTCGACGAAGATACCACGCAAAGACTTTGTTTTTTAGTGGAATCTTCATCTTCAAGATTTTTTATTATTATCTACCGACACATCTGGTTGGATTAAATCTTTATACATGGAGTCCACCGAGAATTTATCACTCTTGTGTAAATTTCAACAACTCATCGGTCCCTTGCGTCAAATTGACGGAAGCTAGACGATGTATCAACTCATGCCAAGCTGCTAGTCCGGGGCCAAGAAGATCTCTTCTGAACATCACATTTGGAGGAGTATCCCCCAACACTTGAGCGAGTGTATCGCTTTTGTGACGTAAGGACTATATTGTATATGGCTGGATATTGTTCTCGGAGCGAGGTAGTTCCTAGCCACCTATCCCCCCAGAACCTTATCTCTGAACCATCCTTAATGGAGAAAGAACCATATGGGAAGAAGAATTTCTTCGTCGCCATTAGGCCAGCCCAAAAATGGAAATCATCTGGTTTCCAAGAAACCTGTGATACTGCACTTGAGCCAATATATTTCCTCCTAAAAAGAGTTTGCCATACCCTGTCTTCGATAAGAAGCTTAAACAACCACTTACCAAGAAGGGCTCTATTCTTGACCTCAAGATCATGAATCCTCAGACCACCATGATCCTTGGGGTGGCACACTACATCCCATTTGGCTAGCCGATATTTCTTTTTTTCCATTGTCCCCTTGCCAAAAGAATCTAGATCGATACTAGAAATAGATAACCGAGACATATTGTTTCTCTCTATTGAGAGTGTTTAATCCAGGTGTCGAGGATAAATCCTCATAAACATGTTTGCAGAGGAGTTCAATATGTTGAAACCAGTCCATTTAGAGTTTAAAATGCAACAAATAAAAAGAAGGTTGAATGTGTTAGCTCATAAGAGCATCTCCAACAGGCGCACTATATATGCCGCGCGTTGAAAAAACCCGTCAATTTAGCGCGCAGGAGGGCAAAAACAGCGCTCCAACAGGCGTGCTGGGTATTTGTGCGCCCGCTCCAGCGTGCTAGATGAGTTTGTCCTATGATTATTTCGATGAAGAATGGAACCTTCAAGAAGAGGAGAACATAGCATTGGTCTTGGCTATGCACGCTGACGAGGGGTTAACTCATCAAATCCCATGGTTAAGGACCTAGGGTTGAGATTATGGGGAGAGAACGTGGTAGTACTGCTAGTTTCGTCGGCTGACAAGCAGAGGCAAAGATTTACCCAGGTTCAGGCCCCTCGGGTGGAGGTAAAGACCTACTTCCTGCTTGTCTGTTATTGATCGTGTGAGATTATGCGATTACAGGGAGGCTCCGGCGAGATGTCGATCTCGCTAGGTCTTTGGTGGTTCGAATATGGCTTGCCCAGGATCGACGGCCCTCCCAGCCTTTATAAGAGGCTGGATCTCGGGAGTCCGTAACCGACCCTGGTTACATGTAAAGAAAGTATAAACCGACAATGCCTACGTCTAATCTTGGAGGGTACTCCATCTTGTTGGGCCTTTCGTCATGGGCTTCATGTAGCCTCTTGATAGTTGGGCCTTAGTCGACACGTGCACCAGGTACCCTTACGGTAGGGTACCCGAGATGTATATCCTTGTCAGTAGCCCCAAATACTTGTCTGACTCGAAGAATCGGGCATGGACTCATTCGTAAGTGCACGTCATATGTTTTGTATTATAATTGGAATTCCTGTATGAATAGCACATGTTGGCTATGTCGAGTATCTCATCGACTGTGGTTTTTGCTTATGATGATCAAGGTATAATAGCTTAGCAGGCCCGGTACACTCGACGGATCGGGACTGGTTAACTACATATTCGGGTAAAACCTTACTAGCTTTCAATCAAATTCGAGTCCCGGACTCGAATCTAGAACAAACTGGTCAGATTCGACTAGGCCGCGGAGGTCTTACTGAGTCGATCTGCAGTATAGATTTGAATTTTACCCAACGTGGCCGTCAGGATTTTTCATCATGTCTACTGACACGGAAAGTATAAGGATTGACGTTGCTGGAACGGTCCTTAGCCCAGCTCGAAAGTTCGGTGGGTCTTACCTTTGCACTATGCCTGCAGCATCCGAGGTATTTACGGCGGACGCAACTCGGGAATGTTTCGAGTATGATTTTGTATATGAATTGAGTCGAGACTTTTGTCGACTGACACTTTGTCGTTATTCTATCGGGTGCGCGACAGCGCTCCCGATGGGAGTAGTCCCCGAGATTGTGCTTTATTGCTTGCAATGGAGGATAATCTCAAATCTTTTTATCCCATATATGCTTAGTCGAAGAATTTTTTTGATATGCTCCCGATGGGAGTAATATGCCTTAGCTGATGGAACGGTCGAGTGACCAAATTTGCCGTAATACTGCTCTTTCACACCCGAACCAAGCAAGGCAGTCGATTGATCATTCTGCGTTGGGCGGACTCGAATGCTTTTCTTAATATGGTATGCAATGACGTCAGGGATGACGTTTGTGGCGACTGCATTGCCTGACACGCGGTGGCGTGCGCTATGCTGTGATAGATGGGACGTGACATGTGTGGGCCCACGGTGCAGCCGTTTGGACTGGATTTGACCGTTCAGGCACGATTTCTCCAGGACTATGATGATGGTTCCTAGATTCCCGTGCGTAGTAGGCGGAGTGGCCGGCGACGGTTGCTCTCCACGGCTGCCACGTGTATTGCTCGATTTGCTACTTTGCCCACCATCTCGCATCAACGGTGCGGATTCTTTTGCATTGAGGTTAAAAGGGTGTGGCGGAGTAAATAATACTTTTACTTGCCATTTGCTCTCCGCCGCTGCTACCTCTTCTTCCTCCTTGCGCATCGCCATAGCCCAACAGCCAAGCTTTTGCACCCACCATCGCAATGACGAAGCCCGTGACCCGAAAGGGCAGGAGCGCCGCGAACGCGTCGACAGACAGCGCCGCTGGAGCCGCTGCCAGCGGTTTGTAGAGGGACAAAGGCTCGTGGACCAAGACCACCTGCAGCAAGAGGATGCTCACCGGCCTGCGGAACGACGGGCTGATTCCTGAGGACACCTCGCAGGTTCGCATCCCCGGCGCCGAGGAAATCCCGCGCCCAGGCCCCAATGACCGGGTCTGTTTTGTGGATTTTGTGAACAGGGGATTCTCCTTCCCTGTTCATAACTTTCTTCGTGCACTGATGCACGTTTATGGAGTGCAATTGCACGATTTTACGCCCAATGGGCTTTTGCACATTGCGTGTTTCTTCGTTCTTTACGAGTGCTTCTTGGGCGTTGCGCCCCACTTTGGGCTATTTCGCCGCATCTTCAACGTCAAGCGCCAGCACAGCGCCAAGGGACCTGGTGGTTTTGGAGTACAGACTCGACTTGACGTCGAGTACTTCAAGATCAACTTTCTTGAGTCTGTGCAAGGATGGCGCCAAAAGTGGTTCTACATCAAGGATGTGACCATAGGCACCCAAGCATTCGGGTTGCCTCCCTTTGACGCAGACACCCTGGTGAAAAAGAGACCATCCTGGATCGCCCAACCGACCGGAGTCGAAGCCGAAGAGGCTGACATTCTGATGGAAAAGGTGCTAAAGCTTCAGACCACTGTTGGTCGGGAGGTTACGGGCATCCATTTGCTAGCCATTATGGCCAAGAGGCGAGTGCAGCCCCTCCGAGGCCGAGCGCATGCTCTGTGGGCATACAGTGGGGCTTCTGATCCAACCCGCTCACGCGCAGTGGAGCTTTCTGATGCGGAGGCAGAGAAGTTGGTAAAAAGCCTTACCAAACTGACTGATGAAGAGCCCTGCGAGATGACCTCGCCTGTGGCTCCTTATGAAACCATCAACCCTCTAAAAGAGGTAACAGTAAATACTATATGTAAGTTGATATGTTATGCATGTGCGATATTGATTCCTTTGCTGTTTCTGTGTGCAGGGACACAAAATGTATGAGTCGATGCCCCCTTTGCCAGAGAGCGGCCTGATGATCCCGAAGAGCAAGGCTTTGATACCTGCAAAAGTAAACGGGATTAGGTTGAGACTCCAAGTGCAGAGTGTATAGTAAGTGGAAGACAGTTTTCCCCACGAGGGGTGACTCGAGGGTTTAATATCGAACTCTCGGGGAATCTGAAGTGGTAGATTTATCTTCTTATCCTTCTTTTGGTTACCTACAAAACAAGGTTAGATGTTTTGGTCATCAACCTCACCTGTGGTTGTCAAGCAC
This sequence comes from Poa pratensis, assembly GCA_947311845.1. Taxonomy (NCBI): domain Eukaryota; kingdom Viridiplantae; phylum Streptophyta; class Magnoliopsida; order Poales; family Poaceae; genus Poa; species Poa pratensis. Next base: position 698,419 of record CAMZMU010000040.1, read on the forward strand.
AAGGTGTAAGAATGATATCAGGATAGTTATGCAATGCAAACAAGAAATAAATATGCAATGATGGTGGATGCAATGATAAATGATATTTTTGGGTTTTTGAATGATGTATGCAAGATGAAAAGTATTTTTTGTATTTTCGGATTTAATTATGGCTGAAAATAGAAAAGTGGTATATGGTATTGGAAAGGTGTTTCTTATGATTAAAAATGGACTGGGGTTCATGGTTTCACAAATGCACTCTCTCTTTATAAAGTGGTAGACAATGGAACACACACAGTTAACATATGAGATTGCAACACAGGGTTTGATAACAAGTTACTTAAATATATGGGCATCACGTCCTAACATAGAGATCTTTTGGTTATTAACCTCTCTTATACTCCACCAAGATGCGAACTAAATCATAACATCTCAGTAATTAAGATAACTCAGAGTATAGCATTAAGTATCATGACATGAAGTGAAAATAAGAACATGCTAGATCTAGTCATGGAGTAGTGGCAATGGTCACGCCCACATCCCCGGTAGCATGGTATTTTAGTTTATCCCTAGTGAGGCAACAAAGTAAGGTAAATATACCAAAGTGGATCGCAGAACTTTCTCTCACGTTCACTGCACTAGCCACCCCCCGTTACTCCAACCAATGCACACGTTCCCCCACATACGCTCTCATAAACATGCTTGATCAAAACAAGTAGACAAGAACGGGGTACATAATATGCATCTATACTCATAACTGAAACAAACATTGCAATCTCAAACATATATTAACACATAAAGATCCACCACAAAGGTATTACAACGGTGACCGTAATCATGTTCAGCAGCTCATACGGTGCTAATTAGTGAAGCTCAAGAGAGGAGAGATACATAAGTTACTTCCACAAACCCATAGTCCAGAGGTGGACTACTCCCTCTTCATCATGGAGGCGGCGGAGAAACACAAAACCACGAAACAGAGAGACAGAAGGCTGCCGCCGGAGAAGATCGGAGGGGGGAAACGCCGCCGGAATCGCCTCCGGAGGGCTCCACCCCCCTCCGGCGTGTTCATCATCAACATCTACAGCAAGAACTTCTTCACCATCATCACCATGATGAAGGGGGAGTAGTCCACCCCCTGGACTAGGGTTTGTGGTGGTAACTTTTGCATCTCTCCTCTCTCTTGAGCTTCACTAATTAGTACCGTATGAGCTGCTGAACATGATTACGGTCATCTATGTAAATACCTTTGTGGTGAATATTGTGGTGTGAGATGATTTGTTATGCATTTACCGTTGTGTTGGAGCTTTTGTGATTTGTCATACTTTGAAGTATGATGTATGTGGGTACGGGATGGCCGATGTGACACGGCATAGGTATTGAGTGACACAGTACCGCCCAACATCCTTTATCTGGGGGTAAAAAGAAAGAGTATGATGTGCGAGTGAGAGAAACCACGCTAGCCTTACGAGGGGTGACCTAGCAACACAAATGAGTATTTCTTTCAACTATGTGTTTTAGGACATATAGCCGTCATAAAAGCTACCATTAAAACATGACAATTGTGTGTACTTTATCTATAACATGATGATCACCGTAGATGAGAGAGAGAGAGGATTAAGTGAACCCATGAACCATGTCCATTGTTCCTATAAGAAACACACACTTGAGCTTGTCCTCTTGCTACATAGAGGATTGGGCTTTCTCTCTTTGAGAGCTTTCACTTGCTACTACCTTTGTCTTGTCCTCTTGCAAAGAAGAGGATTGGGACACTTTTACATCCATCAAACCAACCATCTTGTTCTCTAAACTTGTTTAGTGCATAATCAACTAAAACTTGTGACACTTTAGTTGTCGGGAATAGATAACTTTTCCTTCTTGCTCCTGCGGATCGATACCTTACTTCCACATTGAGAGGTGCTACAGTGATCCCAACGTCGGGGGACCTTTTTTATAGGCGTTTTTAGGTCAAGACGATGTCGGTGGAGAAAAGATCGAAGGCAACGGAGCCACGAGGCCCAAATGGGTGGGTCCCACGCGGCTACAGTACCAGGCCGCGTGGGCCCCCCTCGTTTGGCCCTTGAGCCTCCGTTTGCTCTCTTCCTTCTCCCACAGGTCTTCTTCCTTCCAAATATTGACGCCCGTAAATTTCCAGGTGATTTCGTTGACGTTTGGGTCCCTGAAACATTAAAATAAGAAAACGAGGTTTTCTGCCTGTGTAGGGTTAATTCCATAAAAATAGGAAATAAATGAATATTCCCAAAAATCATTATAAAACATTGATATAACCCTTATATGATGCAAATATGATTGGAATATAAGCAATTAAAGTGCAAATTTCATGTATGCATTTTACATGCATCACGGCCCAGTGCCGGACAATGAGCCACTCGAGGCGGGATCTGATGATGAAGTGAACTCAGTCGCCACCGCACATACGCCAGACGCCGATGAAGGCGATGCTGAGGCGCCAGCCAAGCAGAAGCGGTCGCGCGAGGAAGAAGACACTGCTGACTCAGAGGAGAAGGAGGGGAACGAGACGGAGTCGATGATGGCGCCACTCGATATCCCTCCGATTCGCTCGCTTCCCCCACGACCTCCGAAGAAATCACGCCCCAGCATGGGTGTTCTTGCACCTGGTCGAATGGTCGACCTTACTGAAGAGTAAGTAGTATGAGCATCTGCTTTTTGATGATTTATGAACGTTGCCAAGTTGTTGACTTAGCATGTGTGAAACAGCATGTACTTGGACGAGGATTTGCCGCCGTCACCTCAGATGGAGAAGAGCAGTGCGGCGTCGACTGCTCGGAGTTTGCCACCAGAACAGCCACCAACCGCTGTGACTCCGGCTGCCGTGGACGCGGCCACACCACCTGAGCCTGAGGTTGCGGCTGACAAAGAGGAGGCAGCAGCGACAGGCGTTCCTGCGTCGACTTCCTCCTTCTTGAATCATGTAAGCTTGTTCTTTTGTACCATAGTTGAATCATTAGCTGGTGTTAAATCTGTTCTGAACTTTCGCGTGTTGTGATTTAGTCATTTATACAAGAGCTACTGAAGGCAGGCTCCAAGTATGTACACATGGAGACAGAAGTCGCCACCTTGCAGCAGCAACTCGAGGATGCGAAGAGTAAGTATCCTGTAATGAGAACTCGAGTGTTTTTTATGTGACTATCTTTTGCAGCATGTTGAGGAAATGCTTATGTGTTTCGCAGAGTCAGCGACTGCCGCTGCAGAAGAGATGGGCAAGGCCACCCGTCGAGTTGCTGATCTGGAGAAGAGGCTGAACGCAGCCGAAGTTAGGGAAGACCAGGCGATTGGTCGACTTTCTGCTGCCAGCGCCACTTTGACAGGTATGCAATTTTGAGATTGCATTAAATATTTGAAGTTGTTATACTATGCTTCTGACCATGGTGTTGACATGTTATGCTAGATGTGATGGATGGCCCTACTGCTCCTGGCAAGCAAAACGTTGGCGCTTCACTTGATGAAAGTGTGGCCGTCGCAGAGGTTGCCAACAGTAGGGCAGGGGAGATGCTGACGAAGGCGGTGAGTGCTTTGGGCGCCCTTCACAGCAGCTTCTTCCCAGATGATGAGCTTCCATCTACGTTTGCAGAGCTGGTGGAGCTGTTCAAGCCGAAGGAACTGCCGTCGCAGATTTCTGTCGTGAGTAAATGGTAAGTGGTGCTCAGACTACTTTTCTCATGTTGCTCGCGCACGGAGTCGAGGCGGATTTTGACAAGGTCACGACGAAGTTCCCGAGGGGGCCTGGCAGAAAAACCGTCGGGTTAGACACTTGGATGGAGGCTGCCCAGAAGTATGCTCAACAACTGGTAACAACTGTTGAAGATAGGGCAGCAAAGGTTCAGGCGAAGAAGGCCTCCTCCAAGAAGTTAATGACTAGCGAGTGATTCCTTCGTCGCCTAGTTTTAGGGACTTTATGATTTTTCTTTTGCTGTAAAAAACTTCAGACTTCGTATTTGTGCTTCATGAAATATGAACTCCAGTTATCGGGAGGCACAGCCCCCGAGCCTTTTGCTTGATCCCTTCAGCTTCTCTTATTTTCTGAGTTATTCTGGATGTAGACCCGAGCCTCTAGAACATCGACTGGCCCAGGTGCGAGCGGCTCCACTCAGTCACGTAGCGTGAATGATCAGAAAATCATCGACTTCCTTCAGCTCAAACTTTTCAAGGTGACAAGCGAGCTGAAGAAGACACAAGACGCATATGCAGAGTTGTAGTCGAGGCCATCTCCAACTACAGAGCGGGAGGCCTTTTTGCTTGAAGAGTTGGAGAAGGTGAACCTACAGCTCGAATGTAAGCCCTTTTGGAATTTGAATTGTGGACTCGACACACAGGTCGACTGGGATAATAATTTTGCATTATTGTTGCCATAGGTGTTTGTTTTGACCAGTCGAAGGAGGAGGCGCGGCTACAGGACCGACTCGACGGTCAAGCGAGTAGCGCAGAGTACGCTGCCCACCCCTTTTGGTCGGACAGGGCGAGGAGTGCCATTTTGGTAAAGCTTCTGGACCGCACGTGGCGAACTGCCATTCGACTGGAGAGCTGCAGGATAGCCTTGTTTCGAGTCCACGAGGCTTTGTTTCCTTTGAATGAGCAACCACAAAGCCTTGCTGCATTGTTGAAGAAATTTCGAAAGGGCAAGGCGATCAAGAAATTTGTACGGGAGCAACTGATTAGCGGGGCTAACGTTGCTCTTGCCTTTGGGCGGTCGCACCTGCCACACCTTGATTTGAAAAAGATTGCGATGGGGCCTGCACCCGTACCAGGTGGTGGCCCTGTTCAAATGGAGGAGCACTACCGAGAGACACGGGTGGACGCATTGGTCCTAATCCATCATGTGCTAAAGGAGGAGGAGAAATGGACCCAGCCAAAGGATGAACCTGTAGATTAAGGTTTTATGTATAGGGGTCAGCCCCCGAGTGTAATTTTGCCACTTGTGTATATTTTGTTTTATGTATATGTGCTCAGCCCCCGAGTGCGTCGAGTGGGGTTTATGAAAAACACAGAGTATGGAACATAAGTTGCACAGCCCCGAGTGCTCGAGTAAGGCTGTGAATTTTTGCGATGTTTGAAGCTGCAACTTATGAATTTGGACAACTTTATGATTGTTATGACCCAGCCCCCGAGTATTCGAGTGCGGCTGGAATATTATGTTTTGAAGGAGCGAAAGCTCATGCTTTGAGACAGCGTAGCCCCCGAGTATTCGGGTGAGGCTAAGTGTGTTCGAATGAGTTATGCGAGTGGTAAGCAGGGAGAAATATGAGGAATCATTGATTATATTCCATAAGTGAATGTTAGGCTGCAGGCCGCCTCATTACAAACCTTCCAATCCCCGTAGGTACCCTGGTAAGGAAAAGAGCGCGTCTGAAACCTGCAGCCATCCGATATATGTGCCTATTACATTATGCGACTGAACGATCCAATCATAGAAACGGCGCAGCTGCGCAACGTTCCAAGCATTATGCGAGAGTTCTCTTGTCTTCGCGTGCTTCAGTCTGTATGCTCCACCATCAAGGACCTCGGTGATGATGAAGGGTCCTTCCCATGGAGAAGCAAGTTTGTGCACCTTCTTTTGCTCCATCATGTGCTAAAGGAGGAGGAGAAATGGACCCAGTCAAAGGATGAACCTGTAGATTAAGGTTTTATGTATAGGGGTCAGCCCCCGAGTGTAATTTTGCCACTTGTGTATATTTTGTTTTATGTATATGTGCTCAGCCCCCGAGTGCGTCGAGTGGGGTTTATGAAAAACACAGAGTATGGAACATAAGTTGCACAGCCCCCGAGTGCTCGAGTAAGGCTGTGAATTTTTGCGATGTTTGAAGCTGCAACTTATGAATTTGGACAACTTTATGATTGTTATGACCCAGCCCCCGAGTATTCGAGTGCGGCTGGAATATTATGTTTTGAAGGAGCGAAAGCTCATGCTTTGAGACAGCGTAGCCCCCGAGTATTCGGGTGAGGCTAAGTGTGTTCGAATGAGTTATGCGAGTGGTAAGCAGGGAGAAATATGAGGAATCATTGATTATATTCCATAAGTGAATGTTAGCTGCAGGCCGCCTCATTAAAAACCTTCCAATCCCCGTAGGTACCCTGGTAAGGAAAAGAGCGCGTCTGAAACCTGTAGCCATCCGACATATGTGCCTATTACATTATGCGACTGAACGATCCTAAGCATAGAAACGGCGCAGCTGCGCAACGTTCCAAGGATTATGCGAGAGTTCTGTCTTCGCGTGCTTCAGTCTGTATGCTCCACCACCAATGACCTCGGTGATGATGAAGGGTCCTTCCCATGGAGAAGCAAGTTTGTGCACCTTCTTTTGCTTCAGTCGAAGTACCAGGTCGCCAACCTCGAAGGATCTGGTACGCAGTCGACGGCTGTGATAGTTGCGGAGTCTTGCTGATAGACAGCTGTGCGTGCTAGCGCCGTGTTGCGTGCTTCTTCGAGCAAGTCGACTGCATCTTCGAGTGCTTCATCTGCATCTTTTCGTTGCATGCTTTGACTCTTGGTGCATTGAATCTTACGTCTGATGGCAGGATTGCCTCTACGCCGTAGACCATGAAAAATGGGGTAAATTGTGTTGAGGCATTGGGAGTTGTGCGTAGGCTCCATAGCACAGATGGAAGTTCTTCGACCCAAGCACCCGCGGCCCTTTTGAGTGGCACCAGGAGGCTTTCTTGATTCCACTCGTCACGAGCCCATTGGCTTTTTCGACTTGGCCATTGGACTGCGGGTGTGCCACGGATGCATAGTTGAGCGTGATATCTTGCTCTTTGCAGAAAGTTTGGAACTCTTCAGCCGTGAAGTTTGTACCGTTATCAGTGATGATACTGTTGGCACGCCGAAGCGGTATATGATGGATTTTATGAAATTGACTGCTGTAGTGGCAGTCGAACTTGTGATAGGGACTGCTTCGATCCACTTGGTGAACTTGTCGACCGCCACCAGAAGGTGAGTATGCCCTCCATGGGAGGATTTTTTGAGTGGCCCGACCATATCGAGCCCCCATTGGGCGAAGGGCCAGGCCAATGGTATTGTCTTCAACGCCGATGCGGGTGCGTGCGGCTTTGTGGCGAATTTTTGACAGCCGATGCACCTTTTGACTATGTCCTCGCGTCTTTGAGTGCTGTGGGCCAGTAGAAGCCTGCGCGAAAGGCTTTGGCTACGAGTGATCGACTGCTGGCATGATGCCCGCAGGTACCTGCATGAATATCACGAAGGATGGCTTGGCCATCTTCAAATGCTATGCATCGTTGGAACATACCTGATACGCTGCGTTTGTACAGTTCACCGTTGATGACGGTGTATGCTTTAGATCGTCGAGTGACGCGTCTTGACTCTGTTATGTCTTCAGGTACCTCGCCGCGGAGTATGTATGCGAGGAAAGGTTGAGTCCAGTTGGCTCGATGAGGAGTACCTCGACTGGCGGGTCCTCTGTGCTAGGTGCTTTGCTCTTGGCTGGTGCGGCTGATGTAGGAGATGTTCGCTTTTCTTGATGGACCTGTGCTCGATGCGCTCGAGGAAGACACCAGGTGGAACTGGTGCTTTGGTCGCGCCAATGTTGGCTAGCTTATCTGCTTCTTCATTGCTCTCACGCCCTATGTGCCGCAACTCGCAGCCTTCGAAGCTGCCCTCCATTAATTGTACAGGTCACGGTAGGCGATCATGTTATCTGCGATTGCATCACAGGCCTTCATTGTTTGCTGCACCACAAGTTCGAGTCGCCATAGATCATCAGTCGAGTGCACCCGAGGGCTTTGGCCATCCGCATGCCATGGATCAGGGCCTCGTACTCAGCTTCGTTATTGGATGGTAACTCGAATTCCATCTGCAGGATATAGCGAAGCTTGTCGCCTTTTGGTGATATGAGGATGACACCTGCGCCTTCGTTCTTCTTTGAGCCGTCGAAGTACATAGTCCATGAGTTGGACACATCGGTGCTCCTGGCAACTGAGCTTCGATCCACTCGGTATGGAAGTCAGGTAAGACTTGTGCTTTGATGGCCTTCGGGTAATCATACTTGATATCTCGTGGTGCTAGCTCGATGAGCCATTTTGCGACTCGCCCAGTTGCGTTGGGGTTTGTGAGGATGTCCCCGATCCCTGAGGTGCTGATTACAGTGATCGGGTGCTCTGCGAAGTAGTGCGTCAGCTTCCTTGAGGACATGAACACGGCGTAGGCCAGCTTTTGATAGTGCGGGTACCGCTGCTTTGATATGGAGAGCACTTCACTCAAGTAATAGACTGGACGTTGTATGCTTTGGGCGTGTCCCTCCTCCCTGCGTTCGACCACCAGTACGGTGCTCACCACCCTGTTAGTTGCGGAGACATATAGGTATAGTGGCTCGCGTTCCCTTGGTGCGACGAGGATTGGAGGGCTTGTGAGGACTCGCTTGAGGTCCGTGAAGGCTGCTTCGGCTTCTGGCGTCCACTCGAATTTATCTGCTTTCTTCATCAGTCGATAGAACGGGAGTGCTTTTTCGCCTACCTTGCTGATGAATCGACTGAGTGCTGCCACTCGACCGCTAACTTTTGCACATCATGGAGCTTTGAAGGCCTTTGCATCGTCAAGATGGCCTGTATTTTCTCCGGGTCTGCCTCGATTCCTCGAGCCGAGACTAGATACCCCAAGAGCTGCCCGGCTGGAACGCCGAACGTGCACTTCTTCGGGTTGAGCTTGATGTGGAAGCGTTTGAGGTTTGCGAACGTCTCTCGCAAGTCATCGAGTAGTGTGTTTTCCTCCCTTGTTGTGATGACAATGTCATCAACGTAGACCTGGATGTTTCGCCCAATTTGCTTCTTGAGGCAGTCTTGCATCATGCGCTGGTAGGTTGCGCCTGCGTTTTTTAGCCCGAAAGGCATTGTTGTGTAGCAGTAGACCCCGAGTGGGGTTATGAACGCCGTTTTCTCTTCATCTTCTTCCTTCATCCTTATCTGGTGATAACCCGAGTAAGCATCCAGGAAGGACAATCGAGCGCACCCGGCGGTGGAGTCGACGATTGGTCGATTCGAGGTAGTGGAAAGTGATCCTTTGGATAGCATTTATTGAGTGTTGTGAAATCTACGCACATCCGAAGGATATCTGTGTGCTTCTTATCTACGAGTACGGGGTTGGCCACCCATTGTGATTTCTTGATTTCCCTGATGAAACCTGCTGCGAGTAGTCTTTCGACTTTGGCTTCGACTGCGGTTCTTTTTGGGCCGGATATGCGGCGCATTGTTTGCTTGACTGGTTTAGCTGTGGGGACCCCGGACTAGCCGTCCGAAATACCCGATTATGCTTAACACAACGATCCCGTGATCAGTATGTCGTTGCACATAATCCGAACTGAATATCAAAGTTTACATCCATACAATACCGAGTTTCAAGTCTTACACACATGGCCATACTGGCCTAATTATACATAGGTGCCTTCAAGGGCCAAATCATCTTTATTCAGCGGAAGCTACGGTAGTAGGGCTAATCCATTCAAACAACACCCGACAGGCAGCTGACTTATGAAGATCCTAGTTTGCATAGACGTCGCCGAACTCCTCTTCAACGTAGGGCTCCTCGAAATCTGGCTAAGACAATAGCCAGGGACGAAACCAATATGAGTACATTTGAATGTACTCGCAAACTACCCCAACTAGAGTAAGCACTAGTTTTAGTTGAAAACTTTTACTTAGCTTTGAAACATCTTAAAAGAAAGCCTTTTCTGAAAAGGGGTAAGAAGAAATTTTTACAACTATCCTTTAAGAAGACATCATTTTAGCTGTTTCCCCGAAACTCCTCCGGTATCCAACCACATCCCAAATCATGGTTCCCAAACCCATCACAACCTCGTACCAACTCATTGGTACAGGTATGCAACCTTTTCCACTTCATTTTCCTTTCAAAACTCAATATTTTATAAAACTTGCACATGGTCTTAAGACAGCCTCCCAACTGTCCATATCCGAGGACTCGGCTATTCGAATAGTTTTACCCTCTGCAGAGGTAGCACGCTTTTCCCACACCCATCCGGTCACTCATCGTGTCAGCCACGTCCCGCCATACCAGAGGTATGCGAAGTTGAGTTCCCGGCCATAGCCTGTCCTTTGCTCATGCTAGTATAGGACCCTGCCTCTACGACACTTTCCATCGACACTTAAATCCTCAGAAACTAAGTGTGAGGACTCGTAGTTCTGTCCGGCGGACCCAAGGGAGCCCTTCAATCCTCTTTCTTCTTTACGCTCATACCGGCTTCCGGTAGACTTCTATTAAGAGGACCCAGGTCAGGGGGTAGGTCCTCAGACCATCCCCTCATGGAACGAGGTTATCCTCGTTATTGAGGCATCCAGTACTAACACGAGCAAATTATATGACTACGCCCTTGCCCATATGTGGGTAAATGTGGTCGCACCGGTTATTGGTTGGTCGCCATAGTGTTAGGACACAATGTGCACTTTTCCAAAACAACACCACCATTCTCCAACTTAATACCGACCTTTCGGCATTTCACCTTCATCCAAGTACCTTCAAAGGAGTTTTGAAAAACATTGTTTTTCCCAACTTATAGTTTTAAATAACTACTTTATACTTCTACATAAGGTGGCAAAATAGTTTTCAGGTATTTTGCAAAAGGGATTTTTCTAAAATCATTGATTCCTTGGAATAACTCTTGAGACTAAAATAGATGTATATAAATGCAAGCTCAGTGAAGTAGCTTGCCTTGTTCAACACAGTGGTACTGGTCCTGATCTTCGGGTTCAACGAAACCTCCTTCTTCGATAAATCCGTCAACGGTATCGTCTAAACGTTAAACAAGCAAGACAAACAATTACTACTCTAACTCAAGCATCATCACATCATTACAATCACAAATGCTACAATTAGCTACTGCACACATCAAGCAACACAAGGTGGTTTTAATTTAATTGAATTAATCTTTATTTAATTGTTTTCAAACTAAGGCAGAAACTAGTTGTACACCAATTAATTCACCATTTAATCTATGTTGGTCACAAAATTTCAAACTAAAATTCTATGGATAGCTACTGATGTGTAGAAGACCACCCAATTGGATTGGGGTCATTTGGAGTTACCAAACTCCCTACACATTTGTTTTAGTTCAGAAGGACTTTAATCAAGTTTTAGCTACCAAACCAATTAAGTTGCTCCAAAATTTAAATCCTTTTAGGGGTAACTAACCTTGGTTGAATGTGACCTAACAAAATTGGTTTTAGTTTAATTGGACCTACTATTAAATCACACTAATTGGTTTAGTGCAGAAGGGTGCACTGAAGTTCAACCAAAGGCTAAGGAGTTTACACTACTCAATTAATTCTACCAAAATTTGGGGAGCTAAAGGATCCTAATACAAAGCTACCAAAATTGGTTTCGAGTTATTTGGATTTATATAACTCCAGAAACAAATGGTTTAGTGTTTTAAACCTTCTGGAGCATTTTTATTAATACATTTTTATTATTTATTTAAATGAGATGAGACCACTTTGGTGAGTTAAAGAATTTTATAAGCTTTCCAGAACAGTTGAGTTTGATTTATTTGGATTCCTAGAACTCGAGTTATTGAATTTCAAAACTAGGTCCAGTACTGAAAAGCAGAGGAGTTTGAAATTCGGAAAAACCTAATTTACTGGATAATGTTGAAAATCCTGACGGGTGGGGTCCGCTCGTCAGTGACTCAACGGAAACGTTTCGCGCCGGGTTTAAGTTTAAAACGCTGACGGGTGGGGTCCACCAGTCAGTGACTACTTAATCGAAACGGTATGCTACCGTTAATCTCTAATCCTACGGCTGTGGATCGAAGACATGGCGGCGACCATTTCCTGGCGGCGCCGTGGCTCCGGCGACGGCGGAGTGCACGATTCGCTCACCTGAGAGCTCGGGAGGTGGCGGAGATGACGGGGATCGACGGCGGAGGGAGTGGGGAAGCTCTGGGGTGAGTCGTACGTGCTGGGACGGCTTCACTCGACGACGGCGTGCTCAGCTCCTCCTCCGCGGCCGCACTCCAAGTCCGGCGATTCCTCCGCGGCGCTGCTGTGCACGAAACACGGGCAAAACGCGGCGGGTGAGCTAGGGTGTAATGGTGATGCGAGCAAGGGCCAGAGAGAAGGCAGGGGAAGAGAGGCACGACCTGGCCGTGATCGTCTTCTTCCTCGGCGCGGCAGCGCTCTGCCGTGCGTGTGCACGGTGGCTGCGATGGAAAAGCTCGCCCTCCTGGCGATGCTCTGGTGTGAGGGGTGTGTGTGGGAAGTGGTGGAGGTGTGTGGAGAAGAGGTGGTGCGGGGTGGGTTTTTATAGCGGCGGAGGCGCTCGGCGCTCCACGGCTCGGTGGTGGGGAGAGGAAAGGAGAGGCGCTGGGTCCGGCTGAGGGTGCCAGAGAGGTTGCGGGGAGCTAGGGGGTGTCGCAGAAGCGGTCGGGTGGTCGAGGGGGACAGGGGTGACGCGCGGGCGTCGATGCCGTGCTCGGCCGGCCATGGCGAGCGGCGTGCTCCTGCGCGTGCGCTGGGGTCGGGTAGGGCGCGTGCAGGGCAACCGAGGGGCAGTGGGGGCTCGTACACGACGCGGTGGTGGTGACGGAACCAGAGGGGCGAGGTGGGGCAGCGCGGAGGCGTGCGGTGCTCGCAGTGGACCTCGGCGTCGTCGCGTCGCTCGGCGTGCTCTGGCGTGGACGACGCGCACGCCAGAGGGCTCTGCGGCGGTCGAGTCTCGTCGAGCAGGAGCGGAGAGGGTTGGGTGGTGTGGCGGGCACGGCGCGGCATCGTCTCGGCGTCGCGTCTGCTCTGTCCACGAGGCGACCCGTGCGGGTGCTTGCCAAGGACGGCAATGGCGTGGCGCCAGCGGCTTGCCTCCTCTGGGGTCAACGAGCGTGTCACCTCTCCATCCTTCGAGTGAGTGAGGCGAGGTGAGTGAGTGGAAGCTACTGGACTGCTTGATTGCACTGAATCGAGCTCCAATTTTGGATTGGATTTTCGGGTTTGGGATGAACTCAATGGTGATCAACAAGTGTTCGATCAAATTCCCGAACCAAGTTCAAATTTGAATTTTCTGAAATTCTTTCCATGGTTTGCTTCAAAATATTTTTCCAAGGTTTGTGGTACCACTGGATTATTTATTCTTGAAGTGCATCTTGGTGTTCTTGATGGTTTTCCAAAGTTAAAGAAACATTTGGAATTTTGAAAATAGAATTTAGAATAACATTTTTAAAATAAGGAGGGAGAAAAGTATTAAAGATGAAATGGGAGGGATCACTTCCCTCCACTGGATTTTTGTTTGGAGAAATTTTTTTGAATCAACACTTGGAGTTTTAGTGTGACACTTGTCACATTATTTTTTTATTGTTTTTGCACTTCTTTTATTTCTTTTCTTTTCTTCAAATTTTTATTTAAGCAAACAACAACTCAAGCAAGCAAACACAAGAAAGCACACATAAAGTAAAAAAAAATTGTTGGCCCACAATTTTGACTAATAAAACTGGGTTACAATTTTGGGATGTTACATTAGCATCTGGAAATAATTGGAGAGAGTGCTCGGCGAATTCCCTGGGAATACCTGGCATGTCGGCTGGACACCACGCAAATATATCCCAGTTCTCACGGAGGAATTCGACGAGCGCGCTTTCCTATGCGATAGGCAGACTCGACGAGACATTGACTGTCTTGGTCGGGTCAGTCGGGTGCACCTGATGCGATCTTGTGTCATTGGTGGCATTGAATGCTCTGTCGACTGCCACCTTCTTGTGCTCCGGCATAAGTGTTCGATCGTTGGAGACCGCTAGATCGGCGAGTGTTGCTTCCATGCCAAATCTCAGAGATTTTGCTAAACTCTCGGTCGCAAGAGTCGACTTTTGGAAGTTTCCCTTGACTGTGATTACTCCTTTTGGTCCAGGCATCTTCAGCTGGAGGTATGCATAGTGTGGAACCGCCATGAATCGAGCGAACGTCGGGCGTCCAAGTATGCGTGGTATTGTGACTTCCAGTCGACAACTTCGAACTCAATCGACTCTGTCCTGAAGTGGTTCTTGTCCCCGAACGTTACGTCGAGTTGTATGGTGCCTTCTGGGCTTATTGCTTTGCCTGGGACGATACCGTGAAAGGTATTTGAAGATCTTGGCAGGTTTTCGACTGACCTGTTCATTTTGCGGAGCGTATCTGCGAAGATGATGTTTATGCCGCTGCCACCATCCATGAAGACCTTGGACATGGCGTAGCCTCCAATTTGTGCGTCGAGTACCAGAGCAGAGTGCCCTGGACGAACGACCGATGGTGGGTGGTCCTCTCTGCTGAAGCTTATTGCAGTTTCGGATCCCTTCAAGAATTCAGTTACGCAGGAGGTGACATGACCGCCATGTTTACTTGTCGAGTGCGAAGTTTTTGCTCCCTGTTGGAAGGGCGACCTTTCTGTATCATGTACATCTGCCCTTGGGGAGGGTACTGAGGTTCGTCCACCCGAGGTACTTGTTGTATGGCACCCGCGATGTTCCGCCTGCGCAGGCTGTGGTGGTGGAGGTGGTGCCATCAGAACGGGCACATTGTTTGGCTGAGGCAGCAGGTGCGGGTGTGGCTGCTGCCTTTCTGAGATTTATGTAATCAGTCGCCATTTGGTCGAATTCTCTGCAGTTTCTCATCGAGTGATTGGAGCGCAGTTTTCCGTCTTCCCCCTTGTACAGGTGGAATCTGCAATCAGCATCCATCTTTTCTTCGAATGATCGCTCGGATTGTGCCCGGAGCGCGACTTGCGCCAGTCTTTCCTCTTGTAGCTATCACTGCGTTGGCCGCGGTCTCGACTGTCCCGCGATCATCTCGACTGTCCCGCGATCATCTCGACTGTCCCGTCGATCTTCTGACCGTCGGTCGCTTCTGTCTTGGTTTTGCGGGGTGTGGAGAACCCAGCCGCCATGAATTCGGGTCTGTCGTCGTCGTAGTGACGTTTTGAACGCTTGCGCCTTCGGTCGTCTCTGTATGAGTCTCTGCGGCTTCGACTGCTGCTTTCATGATTGTCACGGGGTGAGGACCCGCGTGTGGTGCGCGCCATGTCTTCTCCGTCTGCCCACTCAGTCGCGATCAAGAGGTTAGCCACAGAGGTTGGCTTTTGGCGACCAAGTGCTTCTTTGAAGTCTCGCCTGGCGAGGCCCATGATGAAAGCATCCATGGCCATATCTTCTGAAATTACTCCAACTGAGTTGCGTATCTCAGTCCATCGTCTGATGTATGACCTCAACGTTTCGTCTGACGTTGAACGCAAGCTCGCAGCTCCTCGAACGTTTTTGGGCGCTCACATAGAGGCTCGAAGTTTTTGATGAAGTCTGTGCGGAAGTGATCCCACGAGTCGTATGTTGATGGAGGTAGAGCCTTGAGCCAGTCGCGGGCTGTGCCTTCGAGCATGAGTCGTATGTATTGCATGGCTGTGATGTTTGTGCCTCGCTGGCACGCGACAGCCAGCCTGTAGTCTTCCAGCCACCCTGAAGGTTCCTGTCGACCCGTGTACTTGGGTGTTCAGATGTGAGTTTGAACCCTTTGGGCATCCGTGTCTCGCGGACGCGTCGAGTGAAGCACAGAGCTCCGTGTGGCTCAGGCTCTCGATCAGAGTATGAGTCGCTACTGTAAGATCTGCGTGATCTGCTCCTGGACCTGCGCCGACGTGAGCCGCTTCTTTCCTTCGAGTGGTGGCGGCGACCACTGTGATTATGCTCTTCACGACGCGTGTCAACTAGGCACGGTCTCGACTCCCCCTGGAGTTTTTGGATTTGGCGTATGGCCTTCGCCGCTAAGGCGAGTGATTTGATCTGTTGGCGATGTAGTTTTGCATTGGGGTCATCAGCTGGAGGCTTGATTGCCTCTAGGTATGCTGCAGCGGTAAAGAGAGCACCCGCAGCTGTTTTGGGTACTGGCACTCCCTCCTCGTCGTATGTCATGAAAGAGTTGCCTAGTTGCGGGTGAGTGCCGCCCTCTCATCCGGCGAGAGGTGTGACAGCCTTGATCTGGGTCTTGTGTCTGCTCGCCCGGTGGAGCTCAGGGAGAGCTGTCTTCTTCGCGCACTCGACAAGCTAGCTGCTTTTTACGTTCTTCGAGTGTTGCTCTGATCTGCTGCAGTCGAAGTGATTCCTGCCAGTTGAAGTACTGGAAGGTCAACATCTCCTCCCGTGTTGCGTCTGCTGGCATCATTGTGCACTCCTTGATGACTTTATCTGCTTTTGCTGCCATCTCAGCAGTAATTGTGAGATTTGTGACTCCGTCCGGCATAGTAACTGCACGGGAACTCTGTAGGCCTGCGACTGGCCGCAGCATCAGATGATTCTGCGGCGAAGGCAACGTAGACCTGCTGGGGTATCACCCGAGGGTATGTGTATGTGTTTTCGAGTCCCGTCATGGACTCGACGTCTTCATCGAGGCTCATGTCGGAGTCGATATGCCCGTCGAGTGGTCCGTCTGGACGGATCTCGCTGTCGATGTCTTCATCGCCTATGCTCATCTCGCGTCGGCGAAGTTGTTATGAATCTCGAAGTCGAGGTTGTTGTTGGTGCAGATCTCGGAGTCGACGTGGTTGTCGATATGAGTTTCGGGCTCGTCGAAGTCGCTGAGGGAGATCCCGCAGTCGAAACTATCCTCGAGTGGAGATCGAGCTCGGGATCGTTTGTGCGGTATGCTGATTCGGCCTCCTCCTTGGAGTTCTTCAATGAGCTCGTTGATCTCTCGAGTCGACATGGTTGTTGCAGACGAGCAAGCTTGGAGGATCGACGATGGTATGGACGCAGTTGATGGATCCGCAGTCGAAGGAGCCGCAACCGATGGAGCCTCGGGTGCGGAAGTCGCGAGTTGGCGTGGATCTGTCAAGTCCTGCACACCAAGCTTGTTGACGAAAAAATTGAACGGACCAACGGTTAAACCCAAACCTGACTCGAGATCAGAAGGTCTCCTGGAATTCTGGCGAGTGTGGCTCGAAATCCATCAGAGGATCTGATGTGCTTTTTGCAGGTGAAGCTGGCGTGCTGCCGTTTGTCGAGTGAGTCGGCGAGTTGCCGTGTGCCGCCCGAGTCGGCGAGTTCTGGTTTGTTGATGCAGCCGGCGAGTTGCCGTTTGTAGATCCGATCGCGAGTCGCCGTTTTCCGATGGAACCGAAGAAACCGTGAGTCCAGCACTATTCTTTCCCACAGACGGCGCCAATTGACGAGGGGTTAACTCATCAAATCCCATGGTTAAGGACCTAGGGTTGAGATTATGGGGAGAGAACGTGGTAGTACTGGTAGTTTCGTCGGCTGACAAGCAGAGGCAAAGATTTACCCAGGTTCAGGCCCCTCGGGTGGAGGTAAAGACCCTACTTCCTGCTTGTCTGTTATTGATCGTGTGAGATTATGCGACTACAGGGAGGCTCCGGCGAGATGTCGATCTCGCTAGGGCTTTGGTGGTTCGAATATGGCTTTCCCAGGATCGACGACCCTCCCAGCCTTTATAAGAGGCTGGGTCTCGGGAGTCCGTAACCGACCTGTTTACATGTAAGGAAAGTATAAACCGACTATGCTATGTCTAATCTTGGAGGGTACTCCATCTTGTTGGGCCTTTCGTCATGGGCTTCATGTAGGCTCTTGATAGTTGGGTCTTAGTCGACACGTGCACCAGGTACCCTTACGGTAGGGTACCCGAGATGTATATCCTTGTCACACGCGAAATAAGAAGCCGAAACACGGCGGTTCAGTTTTCAGTCGAGAGAAGTTGTGGAGGGAAAGGATTGAAGATCACAACAAGTTGATGCGGAATTATTTTGTGGATAATCCCACATACCCGAGCAGTACTTTCGGCACCGTTTTAGGATGAGCATCAACTTGTTCAAACACATCGCGAAGTGTTTGGCAAAGAATGATCGGTTTTTTCAGCAAAGGAGGAATGCCACCGGACAACTTGGGCATAGCACCTATCAAAAGGTGACTGCCGCTTTGCGTATGTTGCCATACGGTTTTCCGGCGGATCTAGTTGATGACCACTTGGCAATGGGTGAGAGTCAAGCCATCAAGTCTGTCAAGCGCTTTGTTGTTGGAATTGTGCAACTAACTGAGGGTTTTAATATATATTTTAAAAATCCATTGAAATGAAAGCTCTTGAACCTATTCCGAAGTGAATTCAGGAAGAGGTTCGTCAATCTCAAGACTCGACCCGCCGACTCGGTATTTCGGAGGTGCTCATAAGGGGGTATGCGTGCGTACGTTCATAGGGCTGATTGTGTGCGCATGTATATGAGTGCTTGTGTTGTACCATGTTTCGCAAAAAAAAGTTTTGACCAGGTAACTCATCGAGAGGAGTAGCCGAGTAGGTCTCTGAACTGAGTTGTTGTAGAATACGAATTGTTGAAGAACAAATAAAGGGAAACCAAAACCAAAGCAAACCCTGACGGACGGCCCAGATAAGCGCTGAGCGCGGTGGCTGTGGGGTCAGGTGGTCAGAAGCAGCCCTAATCTTCCTAGTGCAGCGAATCCTCTCTTCTCTTGGGAGATCAACTCCTCCTCTGCCCTCCCGCCGCCGCCATCGCCATCGCCTCCTCCTCAGCGCTGCGATGGACCCGGCTCCCGTGACGCCCGATCCGGCGCCCCACTCCCCGGCCCCGCCCGCCTCTTCGGCCAAGCGCTCCGCCTGGAAGCAGCCCGCCGCCACCGCCACCGCCAACGGCTTCGCCCCGGCCGACGCGCCGCCACCGCCGCCTGCCGTCATGGACGCCGACCACTGGCCCGCGCTCGCCGACGCCGCCAAGGCCAAGGCCCCCGTCGTCCCCGCCTCCGACTACCCCAAGCCGCCGCCGCCGCTCGATTCCTCCACCTCCTCTCCCGCCGCCGCCACCGCCTCATCGGTCAGATCTCTCGTTTTATATCTATTTATCCTCCTGAGATTACCGATACTCTTATTACTGCTGTTCGTCTGCGCGATTGATTGGTAAAGCTCTGGGTTTTCGTCATCATTAGGCCATGGCGAATCCGTCCAACTCGCCCAGGGGACCCACCACGGCCGCCACAAGACGTCCAGGCGCGGCGGCGGCGGCGGCGCCGGCTCCGGCACCAACAGCAGCAGCATCGCCGGTGGTGGCGGAGACCACTCCCCGCGTGACCAGCAGCGGGAGCATCATGACAACAGAAGCACCACCGGCGGCTGGGACCACGGCAACAACGGCGGCGGAAGAAGCGGCCAGAGAAGCCACAACAACGGTGGAGGCGGTGGCAGGAGGGGTGGCGGCAGCAGCGGTGGCCCTGGCGGCGGAGTCGCCCACCATGGAGGCGGCGGTTTGGTGGCCGCCGGAGGGGTGGCTTTGACGGAGGCTTCTACCGTGGCCCCATCGCGCCCTACGTGCGGGCGCGCCGCCGCCGCCCCCACCGCTGGCCGTCGGGCCGCAGTTCATGCCGCCTCCTCCTCCACCCGGATCGCACATGCGCGCTTTTGGACCCATGATGGCCTTCCATGGTAAGGTTTATTTCCGTGCTCTTGCAGATGTCGCATTGCTTCTGCTGCCTCTGCGGCTTATCTAGTGATGTATGTATATTCACCCCTGGTATGGTATTGATCGGTTGCTTCTCTATGTCCAGAGATGCCGCCACCCGGGTCTCCTCTTTCACCAATGTACTATGTTGGTGGCCCGCCTCCGCCTCCGGAGGCTCTTAGGGGGATGGGCTTCGTGCCTCCCATGGTCGGGCCGCCCGCTTATCCCTACTTCCAGCCCATGCCTGAGGCTGAGCCAGAACTTGAAGCTGAGCCTGAGCCTGAACCTGAGCCTCAAGGCCAGGAGAAGTTGCTGAAGCAGATAGAATTCTACTTCAGGTGGCTACATTTGTTTTGTTCTGCATTTTGTTAATTGTTTGGCCAGCCAGTGTGCTTCTGTTGGTGATGCCCTCTTCTTTGTTTTGCAGCAAGGATAACTTGTGTACAGATGTTTGGTTGCGGCAACAGATGGATCAGGAGGGCTGGGTTGATATCCCTCTTATAGCAACCTTCAAGAAGGTGAATCATCTTTACTCATTTCCTTAATTTGTCTTCGCAGATTGTCGATTAACAGACATGCTGTGCTTGTACTTGCTAAGTCTTTAAGCCTTTGATTTACACTTTCCGGTACTCAATATTAACTAGTGAGCTCACACTTTCTGCATTTGAAGTAATCACACCTGTAACTGAAAATCATTCCTTGCATGGTCATTTGTTCCTTCTACCTGTTCTGATTTTTATCGAGTTCTAGTCACGTAGAACTATCTTTGCATATTTCTCATTCATAAGATTAGTAACTTCATAGTTGGCCATTATCCAAACCCCTTCCCTTTCTTATAAGAATGTATGTCCATTGCAAGACATACACATACCTGTTTGTACTTTTCACCTAACAGGCTTACTGTTTGATTATCATGATTTGAGTGTATACCACACAAAAAAGCTTTGATCTGGCGCATGTAATTGCCAACTCTACTTCTATTTTTTATAGCACGCGAGTAATCTATTATAGGAATTCACCTGTGAATTAATTAATCATAAAACAGTGACAAAACTCATCCTTTTGTATTGAGGTATGAACATTAACGTGTGTTGTTAGAGCTGATCTGGATGCTTCAGATTTAGATGGACTTGAAGCGGTAGGATACTTCCGTATGACCCTCTAATTCCTCTTACATCTGAATTGACCAAAACTCATCAGAAATCACGTGCATGTTGATTGAAGATGGGATATTTTTAATTCATATGCCATGGAGTTGCGCGTATTATCTTCTCAATATGATTATTTTCTTGGCCTATGTGTATTTTGATCTCATATGCTTGAAGGTTGACTTTTATTGTGCCTTGTGTTCTGGCTAGGTCATACAAGATCATAGTAACTATTGGCTTATGAATTTGTCCTGTTGCTTTCTTTTATGCACTGGGCGCTGAACACTATTTCTATGATTGTTGCTTATTGTCTTTCAAATAATTTGTCTGGTTTCAAGTTCTGTGTTGTCTTTGTGTGTGGATATTTAGCTTCTGGTTCTGGAATGATGGAATATGTTATGCTTATCCTGATGTTTTGTGTTGTTCTATGTGATGTCAGGTTGTTTTTGTTGGGAGGTACAGTGTTGTATATAAATTTGCTTTAGTATTCTGGGACCATTGTAAATACGTCTAGCGTCTTCATATCCTTTTTTTGTGAGTGGTGATGGCCTGGTGTGTGTGCATACAAGGAGTCAGTTTACAATGCCTTCATTAGTGCATTACTTGTAGGATGCCTTTACACCTATTATACATGGTTGCATAGTAGTTAGCAACAGGTCGAGTATATTGCTGGAAGACAGGAGACAGCGACGTGCAGTAAACTGTGTACCATATCTCGTTAGGATGCCCATTTGCTTTAATTTGTTCAATAGAGCGTTCTAATCATCATCAGGTTTATGCGGAAATCTGTTGGCCATGGCATGCATGGTACCATATCAATTGTAGACTTTCCTTAGTGAATCGCAAGTTATCTTCCTATTTATCTTCAATATTGCCTATGCTATCATTAAATTGGTTATGGATGCCCATGTCCTAGTATGTTTGTGTGCATTGTTGGAATCCAAGTTTTTTGTTCTGTTGACATTCTATATTTGTGGAAGCAATGTCCCTCTGTTGCAGTACCACATAAAATATGTTGTACCATAATGTTTGCATGTGTTTAAACTGACAAAATATAATTACTAGGCAGCCCTGGACTGTAAAATGAAGTAGCACTGATGTGATCATTAAGTGCCCTTAATTTATACAAAAATCTTGTATATAAATTAAGTGTTAAATGTGCAATGCATGTTGTCGTTTCTTCCTTCTGTTGATCAGGCGCTAGACTATGTTATGAATCTTATATCAACCTTTCGTAAGTTTTATTACATGTTCCTTTGCTTCCTTCGTTGTGTCCAAATTTTCTGGTTCACTAATTATATTTTTATGCTTCTGCATCCACATAAAACTGTTGAGGAACGCATTATCTTTGTTTTATGACATCATAGATACGTAACTAATGCTTTTGGTGTCAGGAAGTTGCAGCTGAATATTTGTTTGTAAGCAGTCTGCTAACCATGCTGAAATATTGTTGTTTGCAGGTCCGAGCAATCACTGCTGATCTGCAGTCTGCCGGTTTGCAGTATATTAAAGAAACACTCCAGTCGTCATCTATGCTGGAAACACAGGTAAATACTATCTTTTGACTCCAGTTTCAGCTATTTCAGGTAAGTAGTGTGCGATACAAAATCTGTATTATTCAGGGTTGCGTCAATTCCTATACATAAGCTTTCAACCTTCATAAGCACTGGATTAAGCATTTCACTTTCATAAATACTGGACTAGCGTAGCTTCGGCAATCAAATGAACACTCGACTAGAAGATAACTAAAGTGTAATCCGTTCTCTAATGCTCGAACAGATTTCTTTTGGACAAATGTGTTTGCCCCCACTAATGCTGGGCCTAATGCAGGATGACAAAGTCAGGAGGCAAAACGATTGGCACAAGTGGGTGATTCCTCGAGAGAGCAACCCTGCTACCCCGTCAAGCTCTGCAGCTGTGCCAAGCCCCAATGTCAATAATCTGACAGCAAACCTTGGGGGCCTGGGCCTGAAAGAACCAGCAGGCCCTAGCAGCACTGTGGACCAGAACCATCATGAGGTGCTCCTGAACGGATCGACTTCGAGCAATAATAACCAAGCGTCGGCAGCTGAAGAGAGTGTGGTAGGTGAAGAAAGCGTTGGCCACCGCTAGCCGCCATGATAGTAGTCCACACTATGACTGCAAGGGTTTTTGTCTGAGCGCGAGTGACAGAGAGTAGTAGAAGGGATGAGTGATATTCTGCGATTTTTTGAAGGTGGTACGATATGCTTGTGGGGGTTGCATTAGACTGACACAAGTGGTTTCCCCCTGTACCCTGTTATTGGGGGTGGTTAGTGAAAATTGATTAAGTTAAAACAAAAAAGAAGGCTATATCGCGTAGAGGCGTTGAAGGCGAAGAGGGGGAGAAGCCGGGAACTGAATGGAAGACGAGAGCAGTGAGGGTTAGTGCTTAGTATGCGATTCCTTGCTATCGTTGGTTCTTTTTCTTTTGGCTGTCTGAAGTGTCTGGAGTGTGAAACCGTGTTGGTTTTCTCCCCCTTTTGGATGTAAAAAACCTCCATTTTTTTACGGAGGAGGATGTGAACTTTCTTGCTCGGAGAGTCCTGCTCTGGTATGCACTGAGAATCTTGTATAAGTTTCTTTGGGTGCACTATTTTACATACATGCGCTTTTCTATTGCTGTGTTTGAATGATTTTGTGGTGATGATGATGTGTGTAATGCTTGTAGAAATTGTTGCTAGTAATCTAGTGGTGCTCTCGTCATTTGGATATCTTACAGTGGAGACAAGCTGATCTTTCAGTGTCAGCCATACAAAACGATGGTAAGCATCACTAGGAACTGTTGAAACTGAACACTAATTGACATACACAGCGGCGCAACACTGTTGTGTTAATGCTCATTATTGAAACTGAACACTAATCTTACAGTGGGGATTTGAAGGAGACTTTATGCTCACTACCCGTGAAACAAAATGAAACCGTTTCGTTTTTACATTTTCGGTTCTCCAGCATTATTATTGTTACATCAAGATCAATAGTTGTCACAGAACTAGTGGTGCAACCTGAAATGATAGAAGTGTCTTTCTTTCCAACCTAGTGGTGCATTAGACTGACAAGTAGGTTCATTTTATGGCGGCGTGAGGCAAGGTTTCCCTGTTCCGTGTTACTGGAGTTGCAGGCCTTTGTTGGGTGGTAGGTGAAAATCGGTTAAGTTGCGGAAAAACGTAGCCAAATCGAACGACCGAGGACGCCTGTAATGAAGCATGGTTATCTCTATACACCAATTACAGGGCACGAAATGTCGAAGAAGTGAACAAAAATTCACATATGCGATCAAAATTTATGTATTCCACTTAAATGGTTTGAAGATTAACTTTTGTACCCGAAAGTTGTAAATATACCACGGTGCTAGTGCTAGACATTGCTGCAGCTTTAGGCTTTCTCCAGTGCATTTGTTGATCTGCACGCGTGAAACATAGTCCAGCGGGGGAGCAGAGGAGAAAGGCACGGGCGTGCGAGGCAGACCGATTGGTCTGAAGCCTCTCCACTGCTCAACCGTGGTGCGTGGAACGGCCATGGCCATCTAAGCATCCTTGCTTCCCAAACGGGCCAGGCTGCAAAAAGTGAAGAGAACTCAGCTCGGTTAATGTTTCTCCCGGGCCGAGCTGAACTCGGGCTGAGCCTGGCCTAGCACGGGCCAAGCAGACAAACTCGCTTGATAGCGCGATCTGCGACTAGTTTAGCAACTGGTAGGCATGTTTGGTACTCCACCCCTCCCATTAATTTGGGAATTCCTGTAAACATCTTGTCTACCGTTTAATACAGCTTCGGTCGTTCCACTCAAAAAAAAAAAAAGTATGCAAATTTCTCGTTGTCGTTGGTTTTTGTTTTTTGGGTAACGTGAGTCTCAAGTCTAAACCGTGTCGGTTTTCTCCCCCTTTTTGAAGTAAAAACTTCCTTTCTTTTATGGAGGTGGATGTGAACTTTCTTGCTCGGAGAGTCTACTATGCATGGTTGTACAACTTCCTTAGGACGCTCTGCTCTCATGTTGATGTTACTGGTTATTTGTTTCTTGTGTTTGGATGCTCTCATGATGATGTCGTTGCTTCGTTGTGGTTTTGAAAAGTTATGGCCAGTGCTGATTGCTAGTATATAGAGGTGCTTGCTTAGCTGTAGTTATGGCCTAAGTCTAAACCATGTCGGTTTTCTCCCTCTTTTTGAAGCAAAAACTTACGTTTTTTTTATGGAGGTGTATGTGAACTTTCTCGCCCGGAGAGTCCTGCTATGCACAGAGGGATGTTGTATAACTTCCTCTGGACGCTCTCATGTTGATATTGTTAGTAATATTGGCTTTTTCAATTCCTGTGTTTGGATGCTCTCATGATGATGTTCTTGCTTCGTTGTCGTTTTGATAATTGATGGCCAGTGCCGATTGGTAGTATATATAGGTGCTTGCTTAGTCGTTCTGTTTCTTCTCCTTATGGCATAGGGAATCAAGTGTGTCATTGCCGAATTTTACGCTATGTTGTTGAGTTTCACACAACATCTACATGTCGTTTGGCTGCTCGGTACACGTTGAATCCGAGTTGTCAATTAAGCTTGGTGAATGTGTGCTAAGCATATTGTTCGAGAGTTCGCTGCCACTAGGATGGATGCAAATGAGTGCCGACAATTAGGAGGGCACAACTGCTACAATCTGGAGCATCTAGTAAGTGTATAGTGCAAGTTATCCACTATTACTAACACATCATCAAGAAGACACCATGATGATTTCTGAGGATTTATTGGAGAAGAACTATATCTCAAAATCTAGTCACAAAGATAACTCAACTCTTTCCATTTCTTGTGGTTGCCAAAAAGTTCTTTTCTGCTCACTTGGTTGTTTTATGCCATGGTTATTTCCAAAATGTTAAGCCAAATATCAAGAAACAAGGACTATATGCATATATTCGCCTAATTTCTTTGAGTCGGAGCAAACACGTATTATTGAAGAAATAATCTTTTGGACCCTCGACAACCGTACTTCTAGAAAGATAGAGAGTATGTTTATTGGTTTGGTACTTGTTCGCAGTCCAACAGGTAATGGATAGACAAGTATTAACTCAACTTCAGACCTTCTGATATGATGTGGCAACTCTACCCAAGCATTCGTATTTAATACATATAGAGAGCACAAGTATGCTTACACGGGGATCTCAGCGGGGTTGAAGGACTAACTGGTCGAGTAAATTGATCTAGGGTTTAGGCTATAGGGTACCTGGTCGTGATGAATAGGTGTAATGCGTGGATGAATGGACGATCCCTTCCCTTCTCTTGTCATCGTCTTCCCGTTATATGTGCGTTGGTATTAGAGTAATCGTCCTATACATTGAGACATTCTATTTTGTCCGTAATTTAGCCCGGTACTCGACGACGCGAAGCCGGCGGGAGGCGGCCCGTGGGGAGGAGAGGAGCACGCAGAAGAGCGCCGCAGGTATGGGAGGTCGGAGGCGAGGCGACGGCGAGAAAGGTTGGGAAATAGAGGAAGTGGTGGAAAGACTATGTGGTGAGGGGGTTAATTCTTTATACTAAACTTTTGTACTTCTTTCAAATCGAGTATGTCGCTGAATCTTCATTATTTTTTCTTTGTTCATATAAATTTTATTATATTTAATTGAAAGTTCAATATACGAAATAAAATGTCTATTGTTAAGAATGCATTTGTGCTAAACATAACTATATTTTGAAATTAAGTTTTTATTAAAATTCTATATTTGAATATTTCACTGAAATAAATTCTCTCTTTGTGACAAACTCATATTGATTTACATAATAGTAAAGAAAAAAGATGGCAAACTCATATTTGTTTACATAATTTTTTTGCTAGTAGGTCCACAATAATACACTATGTTTATGACGTCCTTTTAGTATCTATAAATATTTTGATTGAGAGCTCTACAATATACGAATGCAGCCTTGGGTGTACTTTTAAGAGATATTCTCCTGTGACCATGTTGCTTCTAGCCTTGGGTACACATGTTTTACAGTTTTTTTCTGCCTGTGTTCAATGCTCCTATGATCATGTTGCTTCTAGTGGTTGTGAAAATTGAAGGCGAGTGTTGATTGGAATATATATGGTGGCGCTTGATTCATGTCAAAGCATTTTGCTGGTCTTTTGACTCTTGTATATATAGTAGTTTCTTCTCCTTGTCACATCAGGTTTTAATGTGCCAATACTGAGTTTTTACGCTAGAATTACTGATATTTACTCTTGTATATATAGTAGTACCCAGTTTCTTCTCCTTGTCACGTCAGGTTTCGATGTGCCACTACTGAGATTTTACGTACATGTCGTTTCGGGGCCGGGTGCTGAACATGTGTTGTAGCAGAGGTGGCAAAATAAGCTTCTGCTATGCAGAGGCTGTTTGTCCAACAGTAGGACGGGTGCGAAATGAATTCCGGCAATTAGGAGGAAACAGTAGTGTGGCAAGCTGGAGTGGCTGGTTAACTGTGGTGTCAGCATCCAGCTACAGGCAACCGAATAATGCAAGTATGATGTATACTGACGCTGTGTCCCTGTGGCCTTCCAGCAGGCAGGCACAAGATAGGGAGTTCAACAGTGAAGACCGGTTGAGGATGGTAATCAGCGACGTAGATGTGTGTAGCTAGCCTCGAATAATACACGAACGGTGAGGCCATTTGATTAAGGAACTTGGCCCCTCCCTAACTATAGCTATCAACTGCCTTGCTCATACCGATCTAAAGGTTGCATGTTTCCAGCAGACAATCCAAGTAAAATTGTGGCTAGGTCTGACAGAAGAGAATGGATCGATGTGCGTTGGCGCGGTAGAATGGAGAATGTAGTTCTGACAGACAGTTTCTCAATTCCTTTTGTTCTGCCGCCTCAACATTCTGGGAGGACATTCTCATTCTCAGAGTGGATGTATGCATCTGTATCTGCCCTGCATTTCAGAGTACATTAATTGATGGCCGACTGTGTTGGGCCTCTCCATGTGGATCCAGTGAATGCACATGCGCTTCCATTAAGCAGGCAACAGCGAATGTCTTGTGGTGAGTTCACACAATCTCGATTCATCTTACTCTTCCTATATATCCTGGTTTTTTCGATCAGGCCTACTCAACGTAATTCGAGGTTTAACTTCGTCTATCAATTGGATCAATAGAATATGGGGTTAATTTACTATTTAACCTTATGCCATCTAACCTATTACTCAAATTGATAATCAAAGCTAAATATCGAAAAAACACGGGGATGCCAAGTTAGTGGTAGTGAGCATGGTTTTAAAATTCAGTGAGATTTCCTCGAAATTCACTGAATTACAGTGATTTCGGTACATACTGAAATAATTACCTTTCGGTCAAAATATTTCACTACTTTCAGTACTACACAGGAATTCAAAACATATTTAAAATTATTCAAATATTTTTTGAATAATTAAATGAATTCGAAGAGAAAATTTCGGTCATTTGGCCGAAACGAAAACCGAAATCACTGAAATTCACTGAATTTCAGTCATTTCAGTGGTGGCCGAAATTTTTCTGAAACTGAAATTTTAAACCATGGTAGTGAGAGAGTTGTATTAATTGGAGATTTGAGGTAGATGCTTAGGTACAGTATCATCCATCTAATTAACTGTTCGAGCTAGCTCAGCAGTCGCTAAGTAAGATCTGACAGCAGTACAAATGCAAGTTCACTGTTGTCAGATCTTGCTTAGCGTAGCGACTCACATGAGTTGCTAATATGTGGAGTAAAATGGATTGGAGGGAGTAGTACAGGATATACACTAATAACATATGGTCAAGCAATCAATGCCCACAAAAGTTGTTGGCGATCGATCGAGATAGTATATGCCCATCTGTCCTGTGTGTCCTGGAATACTAACACGACTTCTTCAGCATGCTAATCCAGCGTGCTGCTGTCAATGCATCCCGAGTTCCCTTTTGACGCCCCCATGCCCACAACATGCGGTCCAACATACATCGCCAGGAATATTGTCTCGTGACTTTCCCCTCCCCACCCGTGCCGCTCCCCAGGCGGCACCGGGGGCGCCCGCCGCCGCGCCTAAACCAGCCCTCCCCCGGCGCCACCCCGCCGCCGCTGCCGCCGGCTCCTGCGCCGCGGTGGCGGCGGGCCCCCTGCTGCCAAAAGGTGTCGGGGGATCTCTTTTCTTGCGTTGGCGTCGGCTCCCGTCGTTTTTTTCTGCTGGGGAGGAAGACGACGGCTCGCCGGCGTGATTAGGCCGGGGCGGCGGCCCCGGAATCGCGGTGGAGGGTGGTGGATGGTGGTCGCCGGCTCCTTGGCACGGTGGTCGCGCGGAGGCTGCAGATCGGGCCCGGGTTCTGCTGGATTCGGCGACCATCTCGGGTCCACCGCGCGTGGCAGGCTGGCCGGGGTGCGGCGGTTCCGGCCAGTGCCTGCAGCCCCGCGGCGGAGGTGGCCACGGAGAGGACGGCGGCGCGGCGGCGCCGCATCTGCATCTGGCGGCCGCAGGTCGCTGGTGCTGCATCTTGCGGCTCGGGCCTTGGCGTCGTGAGGTGATGCCTGGCTGCTGCCGTGGTGGTGGGATGGTGGGCGACGCGGCGTGCACATTTCCATGTTCTGGATGCTTTTGCTCTTGACATGCAAGTTGTTCCGTGGGAGAGGAGAAGAGACGGGCGAAAGTCTTTGCTGAACTTGTTCAGTGCCGGTGACAAACCACGCCTTTGCGGCATGTTTTTCCTCCCTGGAGGTGTCATCGGAGAGCTCCTCTTCCTCTCTCACATGATCAGCTTGGACTTTCCGGTGAAAACCTGAACTCTGGTTGTCCAGAGTGGGCGACAATGGCGTCTTCGTCACTTCCCTCTTGGGGGTGTCGTCTTGGAGAGTTGTTTTGGTGGCACCTTTTGCGTCAGGGTTGGTGGACGTCGGGCAGCGGCCCCGGGATGGCGGATGTGCGCCGAGGCGGCGGCCTCGGGCAGCGGTGCAGTGGTAGCTCCATGAGGCGGGTTGCGGCTTGGCACAGCTTTGAGTGGTGACCTTGAGCGGCGGGGGCGGCAGGGTTGTCGGCTCGGTCGGCGCATCCCTGCGGGATGGTTGGACGTATGTCGGGCAGCGGCCCCGGCATGGTGTGGCGGCCGTGGTCTGCGGGCAGTGGTCCTGTGTAGCTCGGGCTACAGGCTTCTGGGCCGTGCGGCGTTGCAGCTCGGGGGCGAGCGGTGCTATGTCGGGGCGGCGGCCCCGGAAGGTGGTGTTTGGTGGGCTTCGCAGGGCGCAGCAGTGGTTTGCGCAGGGCGTGAAGTTTGCGGTGAGGCTTCTGTGGCGGGGATGATGATGATGAGCGATGTCAGAGACGTGGCTGTGGCTGCGGTAGTCGGCTCTTCTCCGGCGTGTCCTTGGGGTTGCCTCGGCGTGTCTTGTTGCTGAGAAGTCGAAGCTGCTGCGGTGGGTTCCCGTGGTGTACGATGACTGGCGGCAGATGTCCCTTTCGGCGAGTTTCCACGGCGCCAGCCTGCCTGGTTCTCCTTCTTAGCTCTTCTTCGGAGTCGAAGCTGCGCTGCCTTTGCGCTGTTGGGGGAGCTCTCGCAGCTCCCGGAGGGTGGTTCTTTGAGTTGTGCCGGGCTTGTCCCCGTGGTGTTGGTGTTGTGGTGTGGCGGCGGCAGCTGTGGCTGTCTTTTAGGCCGGGGCGGCGGCCCCGGATGGTGGTGTGACGTCCGTGGTCTGCGAGCGGCTTTCCTGGTGCAGCTTGGGCTGTGGGTGGCCGTGTCGTGCGGCGTCGTGGTGTCTCGTGGTTGTGGGTGTTGTGTTGTTGTATGGTTTTCGCCCGGTTTCTTCCATAATAAACCGGGCACCTTCTGCTTAATAAAAGGTGAGGCAAAGCTTTTGCCTCCGTTTCGAAAAAAAAAAAAAGCCCACAACATGCTTGCAACGGTGCTCGTCGTTCTTCGACCTACCAACGGTGTTCATAGAATCTTTTTCATAAATGCATCTCTGATTAATCCATCTTGTTCTTGCCGCTAGCTATAGCTAGGCTGTGAAAACATGGAACCCAACATGCAAGAACAGTTCGCGGGACGCCCGGCACTGTACTCATGCCCTCACAATTATCTCACGCTAGCTGATCTCGATCTATCGATCGACGTATATAAATACAGATCGAGCCATGGCCACACTACAGGTCGAGGCCAGCCACGAGCAGCACTACAATGGTGACGGACATGATCACAACCGGACAGTGGCGGCTGCTCGTAGCTGCGGCGGTGGTGGTGGCAATTGCATTAGCGCCGGCGGTGTGCGGGAGGGACCTGAACCAGACGGCGGCGACTGCGCAGGGCTGGCGGCCGAGCGGGAAGCCGAGGGCGACGGCGCTGATCGTGTTCGGCGACTCCATCGTGGACCCGGGAAACAACAACAACCTGCCGGCGACGAGGATGAAGGCCAACCACGCGCCCTACGGCAAGGACTTCGCCGGCCACGTCGCCACCGGGCGCTACTCCAACGGGCTCCTGCCACCCGACCTCATCGGTATATACAGCCTCCTGACCTCACTACTCTATCTTGCTTTGCTCAGGAGGACGTGTCCCGTTTTTTTATATGTGTGTCGTCGTGCTTGCATGGCATGCATGCATGCGTCACGTAGGCATATGCCACTCAAAAAGTTCTTCCAAACTGGCCTACATAATGATCTTCAGGCCCCAAATTAGTCAACCTTGCATTGGAAATGGAGGGCTTTAAGAGATAGAAAATGAAAGACATAAGAGGAGAAACATCTTGGCATAATTAATACGGTTTTGCTAATTTTCAGTCGACTAAGAATTAAGGTAGCTCAGTCAATTTTTTTATTGTTGGATTCATGGTCTTAATTCGTGTTGGTATAAGAGTTACACGTAAGTTGCAAATGAGAAAAAATATTAACGCAATACAAATAATCGTTCATGAGACTAAAAAGTGTTATTGCTAAAACAGCCTAAAAAGTATTCACGCAGTACATAATGGGGTGTGACGTCCTAGCCGTTCCCTTAATAGCGAGTCTTGGGCCTAACTTTTTCTTGTTAAACAAATAAATATATATAGCCTTCAAATGGAGATTGTCTCACCCTCGTACTTGAAAGAACCTCCATGTTTCGAATTAGCAACGGAGGGTCGAAAGCTATGGGTTTGGCTGGATATAAGATGTCAAGTGGGATCCCACCAAAATCTCACTTATAATTCATTTTGAGATTTCTAGTTCAAAATTTGGGTCAAAATTTTGCATCTCTAGCTGCATCCCTTTCTTCTAGGCACCGCTTCACAGTGTTACATCATTGTACACCACTGTTCCCTCAAAGGATCCAACCTACGTGGCCACCGTCCTCTCCCCAACAATATGTGTCGACGTCAGGATGTTCAATCAACAATATGGGTTCGTGCTAGAAAAACACGTTTACTTAGTATGGGGTCAGAACTCAGAAGCGGTGGATGAAAAACACGTTTCATTGTTTTCTCTTCCCCTGTATCCCCCTATACAATTGCTATTCTGTTGTAAGAACATGACCCGCCAGGCTCTTTTCGAATGAATGCCACAAGCGGTGGGGATTTCCCCCCCCCCCCCCCCCCCCCCCCCCATTATTCTCGGAAAAAAAATAAGAGAGGGTGTCATTACGCGTGAGCAGTACTAAATTAGTAGATGGCATATATTCTTCCTGCCGCCAGGGCCCAGGGACCGATCTGCTCAATCAATTTTGTACCTTTGTCCAACAACTTCACTGTTCACGCCTTGAAGCAGTGATCGATCGGTTACCTAATTGAAATTTCTGGATTCATTTATTTCAGCCCAGAGGCTTAACCTGAAGGAGCTGCTCCCACCATGGCTCAACGTGGAGCACACCCCGGAGGACCTCCTCACCGGCGTCAGCTTCGCCTCCGGCGCCACCGGGTTCGACCCGCTCACCCCGCAGATCGTGAACGTGTTCACCATGGACCAGGAGCTGGAGTTCTTCGACGCGTACTGTCAAAAGCTCGTCGGCATCGTCGGCGAGGCCGAGACCCGGCACATCATCGCCGGCGCCTTCTTCTTCGTGGTCACCGGCACCGACGACATCGCCAACACCTACTTCATGACCCCCTACCGCGCCTTCGATTACGACATCCCGTCCTACGTCGACCTCCTGCTCGTAGGCGCCGAGAACTTCCTCCGCAACACCAGCGCGCGTGGCGCCAAGAAGATGGGGTTCACGGGGATGCCGCCCATCGGCTGTGTGCCCTCGCAGCGCACCATCGGCGGCGGTGCCCAGCGCCGCTGCGACGCCCGCCGGAACTACGCCGCGCTCATGTACAACAAGGCCCTGCAGGAGCTCATCGGGAAGCTCAATGCCGACCCCAGCTTCCACACCCTTGTCGTCTACTTCGACATCTACGACATCATCGAGGAGCTCGCCGTCCATGGAGAGCGGTGGGGGTTCACGGAGATGACGCGGGGGTGCTGTGGATCCGGGCTGATCGAGGTGACGCAGCTGTGCAACACGCAGTACATGGGGGTGTGCGATGACGTGGACAAGCACGTGTTCTTCGACAGCTACCACCCCACACAGAGGGCCTACGGGATCATCGTCGATCACATCTTCAAAAACTACGTTCCACTCATGCATCTCTGATTAATTGCTTCATATTCTTGCTAGTTTGATTGTGGACTTATGGTTTATCTGAGTTATTGTTGTACTATCGGTGAAATGCAATTGATATTACTTCCATATGCTTATTTTTGTGGATTTGTGAAATAATGTGGCAAATAATAACTCAAAGAGTATATTCCAACTTTATTCCGTTGCCGTCAATTT
Source organism: Poa pratensis (assembly GCA_947311845.1). Classification (NCBI taxonomy): domain Eukaryota; kingdom Viridiplantae; phylum Streptophyta; class Magnoliopsida; order Poales; family Poaceae; genus Poa; species Poa pratensis. The sequence goes on from CAMZMU010000040.1 coordinate 731,758, forward strand.
TTCCTAAATTATTGCAATTGTTTTGACATATTTTACACCTTTATTCGTGACAGAAATTAAATTGGCATTTTGTCCCCATCGGGCTCTACTTTCATAGCGGAAATACAAGCGAAAAAGGCATTTGTAGCCCGGGCTACATGTAGCCCTATATTTCAAAATTATTAAAACAATACTTTGAAGTTTCAAAAATTTCTAAAAATAAATCTGGATATAGCCAATACCATTTACTACAATTGCGCAAAGTTTCAACCTAAATTAGTTTGTATTTTGAGCTACGTAAAAGAGACAAAATCTGACAAAATTTGAAGGGGTAATTTTACACAGCAGATCTACAATTTTGTTCTTTTTGTGTAGCCTACAACATAGCGTATTTCCGATTAAAATTTTGCACACTTAATAAATATATACACGGCTACATGTACATATTTTTTTCAGATTTTTTGTGAAATTTAAAATTTGTATTTCGAGTGTTCAAATTAAAGAGCTACATGTAGCCCGAGTTGACGTGGGGTTACCACACAAATCTCAAGGTGAGATGCCTAGGGTTTCGTATAGACGGAGAAGTTGGCGTGCTGATAGTTCCGTCGGCTGACAAGTAAGGATTTACCCAGATTCGGCCCCTCATTGTGAGGTAAAGACCTACATCCTACTTGTCTGATCTATATTGATGATGACGATGTTACATGGTGGTCATAATGGCGATGAGGTGAGACGTGGTCTCGCTAGGGTTGCTAGTCTATCTGTTGTCCCGTTGTTATCTAGTTGATTTTCTTTTTGCCTCTACCTGGCTTTATAAAGGGAGGTAGGTAGGGTTTATATGAGTCCTAGTAAACTACGTTTTGGAGTCTTTGCCTCGTGCTTCAACGGAATTGGCCCATAGCTTCTTGGGCTTCACTGGGCCGCCAGGTGGGCCTTCGGCTGGAGCGCATCGGGTAAGCCAATGGTGGGGTGCCCGGAGGGTACGCCCACGTCACCGAGCTACAAAACACCATGCTTAAATACAAGGTCTTTGAACACCAAAAGATGATACGAGGAAACCGAGAGTGCCCTTGCCCGATAGGAAATGATTTTTTTACTGGATGACATAAATTAGTATTTTTGTACATTGTTTGGTCCCTCATGACATTGTTTGACTAGTTTTGCTCCCATTTATTCTGAGTTTTTATCCCATCAACTAGACTCGTACATGAGCCGCACAACGTGACAATCAACTCGACTTGGACTCGTATTCGTTTAAGGGTGCATCCAACATGGCATGAAAGTGGTGTAGTGCTACGAGCCAGCCGCATGTATTTGGCATAAAACAACATATTTATAGAATTGTTTAAAAAAATAAAGGATATTGACATAATTTTGTACGTCTCCAAGACATAAACATCGGCCAAACTGATATAGGTTCCATCAACCAACATTGATGGCACCAGACGTGGGCATTAACCGGGCAGGGTAGGTTCGGAGCGGGGCTCTCCAAAGACCAACATTAAAACTTCAAACAAATGCTCGGTGTAAGTCTAATTTTTTTTCAGATTTTAAATTTTATTTATTTGTATTCAGAATTTGTAAAAGAATTGCTTTTTTTTAGATACTCCACCTATGTTTACATACAGTAATTTTAGTAAGTTCCAAGCTTTTATGGCCCTGAGATTGGAAAATGGAGCCTGAGACCGGCCCAAATACTGGCTTTTGGCCCAGGGCCATCATTCTGTGCTACCCATACCCAGATGTAGATCTCGCCCAACTTCAGATGATAGCATAGTTCACGATCAAATTTGACTTTTTGCAGCTCTCGATCAAATTTAAGTGTACTATCTCTCTCCTCACCCTCAGTGATACTATTGTAGTTCGACCAGTTCTATGATCTTCATTACGACCTGTTGATTTGCGAGTTCGGAAGATGTATCTAAGTTAATAGTCTGAAAATAGAGATGCAAATATTTGCTAGTCTCTTAATTAGTCACAGCAAGCAAGCACGTAATGTTCATGAATGCCCACAGTGACGTATTTTCAGGTGGGACGGATAGAATAGTTTTTTTTTGCTATATAAAATAAAATGTGAGCTGCAAGATATCTCGCTTAATTATTAACCACTTAAATTACTATTTTTCTAGAAGTTACATGAACGTTTTTCCATCAAAGTGTGAACAATAATATTTGCATCTCTAGTTTGGATTTCTAAATATTTAATAACTGTTTTTTACTATTATTGGGGAAGAAAATGTGCCTATGCGCCATTTCCCTAACCTCATGATGGGACAGTCTTAGAGGTGTGGCGAACCCCGTCCTAGATATCAACGTGGAGAAAACATATTTTTTTTACAATCAAGCACCATAAGGGTTCTAGCAATTGGCTCGTTTCATGGGAGGATTGACACCCGTTATCGAGGGAATCAGTGATTTGGTATGTCTAGAAGCCATGCATGTTACTTGCTTTTGGTCAAGATGTTCACATTTAGCACATCATACTAAATGGCCCAAATTTCTGGCAACATTTGTGCGGATTTGAGAAATTATATGATGTTTATTTGCAGAAGTTATTGTACGTAAAAATCAATATTTACGTATTACCATGGGAATAGATATACGCCACCCCCTCCCATTCCAGTACAAAAGATGAAGTGGGTATCCAAAACCCTAACTAACATACCATCAATGTGACCCAACTTCTACAACACTTTTGGGAAATATTCTTCACTTGGCTGGCCACTTTCAATCAAATTTAAGTTTCGAAGATCTCCTCTCTCCCTAATTGTCTTTTCCATAACCATGATCCAAGCTAAAATGTGCAGTCGGCGGTCCCAGCATTCGCGACACACTACCTTCCATGTGGCAACAGTGCTCTTAATTATCCAAAAGATTGTCTATATACCAAAACAATATTGTGATAGCGGACCTTGTTGAGTATTTCGAAGCATTTCTCCGATATTTTATAGAGCTACGAAGTTTGTGAGGACACATTAGTGAACAAAGGGATTGAGAAGTTTAAAATTTAAAGAACTCTCCGCATATAAGAATTAGATGATGTTTTGGACCACGCCTCCAGTCAAACTTTAAGAACTTTCACTATAAGAAGAATGTAATGTACCTAGGTCGCCACACAAGACATGATAGGCTGCCCCCTCAACCATGAATTCCATTTCTTGGTAGTGAAATGATCGATTTCGCCACATTCGATGATGAATTTTTCGATGGACATATATTTAGTTAGCCAGACTAGAATTTCTAAACTCACACGTATGCTCTACCGAAATCGGCCTTGTTACCGAGTGCCCCACTCCATGCAACGTTTCCAAGTGTCGTCTATAAACACTCCGTAATAATCGTGCACTCACATATTTGCACTCACATATTCAGCCGTTTGCAACTCCACATTGTTTTTGTATCCCTTGCTAGTCTACCATAAGTACTGTTACTGCACTGGCGAGCACGTAATGGCCATGAATGCCCCCACAATGACGCATTAGCGGTTGGGCAGATGCAAAAACGCTCAAGCAAAGCTAGAGTGCATCAATTGCCCTGTTCAATTTCGTGAACAAGTGGATCTCTGTGCATGGGATTCATCACGGCCTACATTCATAGTCATACATTTATGTCGGCCGAGTGAAGTGAAAGCAACGGCGAGCGGTTGCACGTAAAGATCACAGACAACGCGACGGCTGCATCGATAGGAAGCTAACCAACGCGCATCAATGCGTGATGCATGGCTGGCTCCTCTTTTTCGAGCAATTAACGCCTGCCAAGCTAGTACCTAACCTAGCTCTCGATCGATCCACATCGATCTTCTGAAAATTCTTGTCACGATCTGAAATTACAGACACTTACTGTACTTGCTAATCACTATCAGACTACTCCTTTCTGAAGAAAATTATATGGCGTCCTAGTGTTGAACGCTTAAATTTTATGACGGAAATTACACCTAGTGAGATCGATCCTTTTTGGCGAAAAGAAAGTCGATTTCCTTATATTAATTATGATGGAACACGTAGTTAACCAGCCAACTAGTGTATCTTACTCGTGTGCAGTACCGCAGTGTCCACGCTCTCATTGTGCAGTCTGCATACAGAAGAAAATTTATATATATAGATAATGTTTTTCATAATTAATTGGCCAGGACCATCAATTTAAGTCGATCGTTCGCCATCGTGGAATGCTGGTATGTTAGTGTATCATTTCGTCTAACCGAATTTATCCGTTATTTCCAAAATGGAAATCACCTAACCGAACCGTACGTACGCGTCCCTTCTAAAATTATATCAACACTAATCGCTATCAAACCAAGTTGCCTGCAAAGATCTAATTAATTAGATGTGTGTTTAGGAGAAGGAGTGTCGGTCCGCATCATGCGCATTAATGATCGTTTATAGTACGGAGTAGTAGTAGTAGTAGTAGTAGCAAGTATGAGCTTAACTGGTGAATCCTACTCTTGTGCAGTGTGCCACACTCACATCTCCCAGTCTGCATCAGCTAGCTATATTAGGCCAAAAAAAATCGTGTATATACATATAGTTTCATATATATTCAAGTCAATGAGGACCATCAATTTAAGCCAATCGCCATCGTGCATGCTGTTACGTGCCCAACTATATCGTCTAACCTAATGCAGTGCTTAATTGACGAGCTATAGACGCCATTGCCAGTACAACTGTACTGAGCAGCTAATGAGATAGCTGGTTCGAGGGACATGTATATAAATAGGGAGGCAGAGCCAGGTATACACAGTACACATCCTCCATTGCAGCTGCCTATATCGGTTGAGCCCAACCACACACTAGCCACCACTAACATTCAGCACCAGCAACTAGCCTCGCCAACAGCCATGCGGCTGCCGCAGCTTGTCCTCGTGGTGGCGGCAATGCTGGCCGCCGTGGCCATGGTGCGGCCGGCGCTGTGCCGTGAGGTGAACGGGACTGGGTTGTCGGCGGAGGAGGAGAGGCTGAAGCCCAAGACGACGGCGCTGCTCGTGTTCGGCGACTCCATCGTCGACCCCGGCAACAACAACAACCTCCACACCCAGATCAAGGCCAACCACGCTCCCTACGGCAAGGACTTCGTCAACCACGTCGCCACCGGACGCTTCTCCAACGGCCTCGTGCCCTCCGACTTCGTTGGTACGTATGTCATTTTTCTTTTCGACGTACGTGGGTTTATCATTTTGGCGTAGTATCAGTAATTATTGTATCCTAAATGAAAAAGGATACTAATTAACGGCAACTTTAGAATAAACGAAACACGATGAAGCTCCTTCGTCGTGACAGGCTAATTTTTTTTTTTGAAATACGTGACAGGCTAACATAACTACACTTTTTAGCGTAATTTCCAAACTTAGTTGCCCGAAATTTCTGGAGTTTCAGGCACTTTTTGCTTAACGATGTTCCAGTCACTTTTGAGAAATTTTCACAAAGTTCCACAAAAGTTTTAACTACTCTTTGTTGTTGCACTAGTTGGTCTGTACTCTTTTAGTTTTATTATTTATTTTAAGTTTATATTATGTTTATGTTCTGTATTTGTTGCACTTGCACTTATTTGTGCGGTTACACTTCAATGGAGGTCATAAAGTGGCCGAAAAGTGACACTTTCCAGTCACATGCGTCCCAGACACTCTCTTTATAAAACTCACCACGTGTTCAGAATCTATGTATGATTGGGCAACATAATATAAAACTCACCACGAGTATATAGTATAATCGCACAATATCCAATCAAAGAAAACATACTGCCCACCTGAACTTAATACTCCCTCCGTTTAGGTGTATAGGGCCTCTAAAGAGGAGCAGCGCGACCAAGGTAACAGCTGATAGGGCAAGAAAAAATTCCCAGTTTTTGTGTTACCCAATCAAACAGAGCAAAATTTGTGGTTAATCCCAGATAATTAGGGGAGTTATTGTGGGGAGGCCAAACAACAGCCAATGCCGCATGTCCAGCTGGGCGGGCCCTCTGCATGGATGGAGCATGCAACGGAATTGACCAATCCATCGAGAGAAATAAGCGCATGCAATGATTATGGGAGTAATTATAGGGTGGGGTTATTTAGTCAATTAAATGCAATGGGGCCTTATTTCTCTACTGTTTCCGAACAAATAGTTTTTGCTGAGGGGCCTAACACACCTAAACGGAGGGAGTATTTAACTTTGGCCAGCTATTATTACTACACAATAATGGATTATCTGGTATAATATCAGAACTATTAAAATACTTTAATGTAGATAAATGTATCACGAAAATACGTAGTCCATCAATTGTTAAATAAATCTTAGTTCAAAATTATATTTTAGAATCACATGTTGCACTAGTGTATCTCTTCCGAATTGTAGTTTGTCCTTTTACAACCCGAAAGGTAGAAATAGCTCCCGAGCTGAAGGGAGGTCAATTTCTAATGAACCAAATTAATTATTATAAAATTACATACATGTGCAATAGACATGTACTCCGTTTGATCCAAAATAAGTGTCGCAGTTTTGAACTGTGGTTAGTCTAAAACTACTACACTTATTATGCACCGGAGGAGGTACTATTTATATATATTTTTGTGATGTAAAGTTGTAAACAGAAGGACAAATATGTGAAGGAAAATAGAGTTGTAAAAATTGACGTATCAGTTAGCAATACTCACAGATATGTAAAATACACCATACGTATCAGTAGAATTTTTTCATTTACGGAAATTTGAAATATTTTGATTAAAAAAATGTCAGGATGGGCCTGGGGGGGCAGAAACTTAATTTCTTAAGCATGGGCCAATAGCACGAACTAGTCTTATCCAGTAGTACTTCGCGGCCTGTTAAATTAATTTGGTAGGCTCAATTAATCTCTGATGGATGGGCCGTATTTCAGCCCAGAAGCTTCACCTGAAGACGCTGGTTTCTTCATGGCTCAACGTGGAGCACACCCCGGAGGACCTCCTCACCGGCGTCAGCTTCGCCTCCGGTGCCACCGGATACGATCCTCAAACTCCTAAAATTGTGGTATGCAGTCCTTTAGTTCATTTAGCATTTATTTAGTTACGTTAATTTTATCATACGACCATGTGCATCCTCAGTCAATGTAAATATTTTTTTTCTTTCTAAATGGCCATTTTCAAAACTTTCAGCCACTTCTCACCGCTCAAAAACTTTCAGGCAGTTATGGTCCCATAAAAAAGTCATTCGTGCTGGCTTATTTCAATACGCAGAACGAAACACCACTCACGTTGGTTTGTTCTTTGAAATTAGAGAACACGGATGATGTTTCAACGTGTTCAGTTTCTAGGAAGGGTGATAACTGGTTGAATATTTTTTCAGTGGCTGAAAGTTTTCAAAATGATCATTTAGGACAAATTGTACATGTAAATACAAGGTCGAAATATACATGTTGTACTGGCTTTCTTTTTTCGACAATGATGAAAAGTTTGATTGATAAATGAACATGACATTGTTAACTCCAGAATAGATATTGGGTCAATGACATAATTGATTATGCAGGGTGTGATCTCGCTAGAGCAGGAGCTAGAGTACTTCGACGAGTATCGTGGCAAGTTGGTAGCCATCGTCGGCGAGGAGGAGACACAAAAGATCATCGACGGTGCCTTATTCTTCGTATGTGCTGGCACCGATGACATCGCGAACACCTACTTCACCTTGCCCTTCCGGAGAATACAATACGACATCCCGTCCTATGTGGACCTCCTCCTCGTCGGCGTCGACAAGTTCCTCCGCAGCCTTAATGAACGCGGCGCCAAGCTGATCGGCTTTGTTGGACTCCCACCCATCGGATGTGTGCCATCGCAGCGGACAGTGGGTGGTGGAATCCACCGCCGCTGTGAGCCCAAGCGCAACTATGCCGCACAACTTTACAACTCGAAGGTGCAGGAGCTCATCGCTGGGCTGAACTCGGAGCCCGATTTCCATACCCGTGTTGTCTACCTAGGAATCTATGACATCATTCTCGAGCTCGCCGAAAATGGGGAGAGATGGGGGTTCACGGAGACGACCCGCGGGTGCTGCGGGACTGGGCTGATCGAAGTGACGGAGCTCTGCAACACGCAATTCATGGGGGTGTGCGACGATGTTTCCAAACATGTCTTCTTCGACAGTTTCCACCCCACCCAGAGGGCGTACAAAATCATCGTCGACAACATGTGGGATACCTACGGCCACATGCTAGAAGGCTGAAACAGTTTTCTCAACAAAGATGAGTGAGAAAAGAAAGTTTACAGTATACAAGTATGATTGTTAAGAGATTTTGTTTACCATTCGAAATCCACTTATACGGCATGCAAGTGATGACTAGGTCAGTCACTTAGTCCCTAAAACATGGTGAAATATAGGAAAATGGTTATGAATTCCAAAGTGTACTCTAATACACGCCGTGTCGTACATTTTTTTCCACTCTAATATACTCCATTAGTAATTGAGTGATAGTTCGAAGTGAGTTCGATACAAAAGTTGATTTGAGTCCGAAAATTCGTTTTGGCACTCACGTCCCGCGTGCTTCACCATTTGTCAGCGTATTCAGATACGTATTCATCTTGTATCTCCTTTTTTGAACAGTGCTTGGGCCCATTTGTGCAAACTTAATCAATGCGTGCAGCACTGCAGATCCTTTCCCAATGCGCTTTCTTTTGCCCCTTTGTGGACTCATCTTCGTCTTCCTCCCCTCCGGTCTTTCTTCTTCCCTGTTCTGGCACTTGGCTGTTGAAGTGTATTCAGAGTTAACTGAATCTGTTGTAGAACACCTGTATGTAACGGCACCTGTACCTGTACGAGCGAGTCTATAGGAGGAATAGGTCTAGCGATACGTGATCCGACCTGCACGCACGCGATCTCACGATCCCACGTTTCCGTTGTGCTCCTGATGTACATATACCCCTCGAGGCAGTAATGCAAAGTGTGGTGAATTCTGTAATTCAGTTTGGTATCAGACCCTCTTCCTCCTTCCCCTCTCTCCTCTTTCCCCATGGCCGGAGACGATGAGCTCCCTCTCGGACACCTCTCAAACACCTCAGTGCAGTTGCTACCCTCTCCTCCCACCACCGATGACGTTGACATCACGCGCTTCATCAAGTTCAAGCTCGACGCGGCTCTCGGCAACTACAACAAGTGGCGCAACTTCTTCCTCTTCGTCCTCACCAAGTACAACTCCCACGATCACGTCGAGGAGGAGACGTCTCCCCATCTCGCCGATGCGGAGTGGTGCGCCGCCGACGTCGACATTGTTCTCTGATCTACACCACCATCTCCGATGAGCTGCAGGACGTCATCCTGCAGGCCGATAGCACGGCCTACACCGCCTGGCACGCCCTCCAGCACTTCTTCACGGAGAACACCGTGGGACGCGAGATCCACCTCGACAAGGAGTTCACCAACAGGGCGACATGGGCGTCGTGGCCTACTGTCGCAAACTCAAGGGGATCGCCGACCAGCTTGGTGATGTCGGTGCTCTGGTCACCGACAAGAAGCTGACCATGCGACTCATCGCCGGCCTCGACGAACGCTTCGAGGTACAGCAAGAACTCCTAGAGACTATGAAGCCGTTCCCCTCCTTCATGCAGGCCCAGCCGGGGCACATGGCGCGCAATTGCCCGCGCGGCGGTGACCGCGGTCACCACGGCTATGGGCAGCAGGGGCGGGGCGGCGGCCAGTACCAGCAGGGCCGCAGTTGGGGCCAGCAGCACTACGGCAGCAACGGCTATGGGCAGAACACCTACGGGCAGAATAACTACACCGGGCAGAACACCTACAACAGCTGTGGACGCGGGCGCGGTGATCAGGGCGGGCGCAGCGGTTACAACCCAGGCTACGGCCACCAGCAGCAGCAGCATGGCTATGGTGGCGCCCGTCCTACTCAGTGGGCGCCGCCCAATGCCGCCAGCATCCTCGGCCGCACCCCCGGCCCGCACTTCCAGGCGTACTCTGTGATGAACCACCACTCCGCGATGCCCATGCCGGGGCTGTACGCTCCTCCGCCGGTCCAAACCTTCGACTACTCCGCCATGTTCAACTCTGCCCTGAGCAACATCCAGGGCTTCCACCCCGGCAGCGATTGGGTCATGGACTCCGGCGCGACCACGCACGTCACCAACAGCCAGGGTAATCTCACCTCGTCTCATTCCCTTTCAAACGTTAAATCTCGCAGTATTGTAGTTGGCAACGGGTCAACCATGCCCATTTATTCTGTCGGATCCACCACCCTTTCTGCTCGCCCTTTCTATCTTAATAATGTTCTGGTCTCTCCCTCTGTCATTAAAAGCCAGATCTCTGTTCGTCAGTTCGCCCGTGATAATTCTTGTTCTATTGAGTTTGACCCTGATGGTTTTTCTGTGAAGGACCTAGCAACGCGGATCCCTCTTCTTCGCTCAAGTAGCCGCGGTGACCTCTGTCCATTTTTCGGCGATCTGCACTCACCCACCACAGCCCAGACGGTCTCCACCACGCGTGATTTATGGCATCGACGGCTTGGCCATCCCAGTGATGATAGTCTCTCAAGAATCTCTCATGCTTTTCCCGAACCATGTAATAAATCCAGTGTTAAATCTCCGATATGTGAAGCTTGTCAATTAGGTCGACAACCTAGACTCTCTTTTCCCTCTTCCTCTAGTTTTACTACTCTCCCATTTCAGCTTATACATTGTGATTTATGGCCCTCTCCTATTCCTAGTTTCTCTGGTTATACTTACTATCTTATTGTTTTGGATGATTATTCACATTACTCTTGGGCGTTTCCGCTTAGAAACAAATCTGACACCGCCGCTACTCTTCAACGTTTCTTTGTCTATGTTAAAACACAATTCAACAAAATCATCCAGTGTATGCAATGTGATAATGGTGGCGAATTTCTTAACACTGAACTTCGCTCATTCTTCTCCACTAATGGTGTTTCTTTCCGTTTCTCTTGTCCTCATACTTCACCACAGAATGGGAAAGCCGAACGAATGTTGCGAACCACTAATGACGTAGTCTGTACCCTCCTTGCCCAAGCCAACCTTCCGCCCCAATTTTGGGTCGAGGGACTTCACACTCCCAATTACCTCCTCAATATTCGCCCCTCACACACCATTAATCATGAGACCCCTCACTTTTGCTTATTTGGCCACCACCCCACCTGTACCCACCTTCACATCTTTGGATGCCTCTGTTACCCTAATCTCTATGCCACGACCCACAACAAACTCCAACCTTGCTCTACCCGTTGCGTATTCATCGGCTACCCACGGGAGCACAAGGGATTTCACTGCTTTGATCTTAGTTCGTGATGCGTCATCGTTTCTCGCCATGTTATTTTTGATGAGTCCCAATTTCCCTACAAACCAGCCCAGCCAGCTACACCAACCTCCCCAGCCTCACCTGCCACAGAAAATCCCCCACAAATCCCCTTCGGGATCCGTTTCCATGCATCACCTGGTCCAGCATCTTCTCCGGGATCCGTGCAGATCGGATCGACCTCACCTGCCGAGCCGTATCTAGCTAGGGACAGCGAAAACGCGTCTCCATCATTGCCCACGAGCGCCTCCACCTCGTCTCTCGCGTCCACCGGCCAGAACAGCCCACCACCCACCACTCCGACACAGCCACCTCAGCCCGTCTTGCCCCCACATGCCGTCCCGGTAGCTCCACCCGAAAACACACACATGATGCAAACCAGAGCAAAGAAAGCCTATTTGATGCCACGGCGTCTCTTTAATCTTTCTGCTACCACCACTCGCCCAACAATTTCGCGAATCCCATCCTCATACCGCCAAGCATTAAAAGACCCGAATTGGCAAGCTGCAGTGCGCGATGAATTTAACGCTTTGTTACGGAATGACACTTCGTCTATGATTCCTTGTCCTGCAGGTGCAAATGTGGTCATGGAAAGTGGATATTCCGGCACAAAATGAACCCCGATGGCACTCTCTCACGGTACAAAGCTCGCTGGGTTGTTCGTGGCTTCACCCAGTAGGCCGGAGTGGACTATGGCGAGACTTTCAGCCCCGTCATCAAGACGGCGACCATCCGAGTGGTTCTCGCCATTGCTACATCTCAATCATGGCCTATACACCAGCTGGACGTCAAAAATGCCTTCTTGCACGGTAATCTCGAGGAAACAGTCTACTGCAAACAACCATCTGGTTTTGCTGATGCCAAATTTCCCCACCATGTTTGTCGCCTAAACAAATCTCTCTACAGGCTGAAACAAGCTCCCCAGACATGGTTCACTCGTTTCACCACGTTTCTTTTGTCACTACGTCAGAGTCTTAAATTAGAGGCACTTCGAAATGCCCCTAAAAATCAGGAAAGTGCCTCTAAGTATTTTTAGGGGCACTTTTAATAGTGTTGTATTTAATTGTGTTGCTAAAAATCATAGAGGCATTTCAAGGAAAATTCCCCTAAAAACGAGTGTTTTTAGAGGCATTTCCATGAATGCCTCTATATTTTTTAGTGGCACTGTTTTTGAATTGCCTCTAACTATTTTTAGAGGCATTTCTAGGAATGACTCTATATTTTTTAGTGGCACTATTTTTGAATTGCCTCTAACTATTTTTAGAGGCATTTCCAAAAATGCCTCTATGTTTTTTAGTGGCACTGTTTTTGAATTGTCTCTAATTATTTTAGAGACATTTCCAGGAATGCTTCTAATCAATATCAGTGCCAAATTTTTTTTAATGCCATTGTAAAAAGTAGTTGCATTCGTAACAAACATTCAAATGTCCAGAACATACATTCAGAAATTCATAACATACAGTGCGAACTTATCTGTCAGTAATTGCATTCATAACATATTCTTCACAAAGTTGACAGGAATTCATAACATACATTCAGGAATTCATAACATATCATCTACTCCAAACTGACAGAAATTAGAAGTTCGCACCACTTCATGCTCCAAAGAAGACAAGCCCTATTACATACATGCTCAACAGTACAGCACCACTCATACACTTGAGCAGATCAAGCATAAGAAGACCTTTAGAGATGTGAACACCAGGTTTAAAATGGTTACACAAGGTTGGTAAAATAGATACCTATCCGACTCTTTACAACGCAGCAAGTTATCTAATGTCCTTCAGCGTTAGCTGCTCACTACACAGCCTGCAAAATCATACATATCTTAAAATTGGTTTATAAATTTCCTATACGATGACCTCCACCCTTCACTGCTACTACAAGAAACTTAATTCCGACAAATGAGAATGGATTATACAACAGATAATCTGAATAGTTTACATGTCTGATTAAAATATAAGGATGCAGCAACTATTGCCACTAATTTCGCCAAAACAACTTTGAGTGGATACTGTATTTCCTTTCTGTGCACTACGTAACTTTATTGAATGGATCAAGTTTAAGTTCCAGGCTTCCAGCTTGTTGCCAGGATAGCCAAAAGTAATATTGTACTTGATGAACTTAGCTAAACATTGGTGCAATTACCAAACTAACACTTCAGGCCAAAGTTGCACAGGTTAAGTGTGGCTAACAGTTTCCTTTTCGGGCCTACTTGATATCACTTACAGAAGTTGCATAGGTTAAAGTGTAGCAATTGACCGTCAAAATCATGGTTTTTAAGGCGTCCCTAAGCGTCGCCTAGTCGACGCCTAAGCGTCAGAGCGGCCCGGGATGGCAAGGCGTCGCCCTCGCCTTAGGCTCGTGCCTAAGGCGTCCAGATCCGTCGTTTGAGGCGTCCAAGTCGACGCTTAGGCGTGTAAGGCGTCGCTCTGGTCGTTTTTGGACGCCTTCCTCATCGCCGGGCAGGTCGAGCGGGAAACACAGCTCGACGGGGCGGGAAACAGAAATTGGGCGGGATGAGAAGGAATTCGGGGGGTAAAGTAGATAGGAAACGATGTGAGAGAGGGTGGGGAACTCACTCATGGCAGGAATCGATCTGAGAGAGAGAGACGAGCTCTCTCCTCTCAGCCAGCTCCTCCTCCGCCAGATCTCGTCCTCCTCCGCCAGCTTTCGCCCTCCTCCGCCGGCTTCGGCCCTCCCCCGCCAGCTTCTGGGCCTCTCCTCCCCTGGCGCAGCCCTCTCCGAGCAGGGCAACAGGGTACAGCTCCCCTCTCTCCCCATGGTCTCTTTCCTCTCTGCCTGTGGTGCCCTGTTCTTCTCTGTCTCTGTTCTGCTTGTGGTGCCCCGTGCTCTAATAGTGTTGTACTGCTGTGCTGCCTGCTTGACTGCTTGTGGTGCCCGTGACTGCTTGTGGCGCGGCGCCCGTGGCTCTGATATAGTAGTAGGTTAGCTTGCCTGCCTGTGGTGCTGTAGTACTGTGTTTGCCTGCTTGTCCCCATGTTCCAATTAAAATAGTTAGCTGCTGAAATTGGGAGGTTAGCCTCGTATTGCCTCGCCTTAAAATCAACAAAGGCATCGCCTTGCCTTATGCCTTAAGCGCCTAGGCGTTGAGGCGCCCCTCCTCCGCCTTAGGACGCCTCGCCGCCTTAAAAACCATGGTCAAAATAGCAATTGACTTGACAAGTAGATTGAGCTATTGACTTCAAAGTAGGAGTACAATGAGACCATACACACAGTTGATACTCTAAGAATCTGCTCTAAGATGAAATGCTTGAAAATGTAAAGCTAGAGGGCTTTAAATACAGGCAGAGGCAATGATCTAGTGGTTTTATAGTAAAATTTGAACACCCTAGAGAGCACTGCTAAAGACATCATTTGTAAGCCTGCAAGAAAAGTTCCAGTATTCCTAGAAATTAACCAAGAAAAGTTCAAGTACTCCTAGAAATTAACCACACTTGGTATCCTATAAAGCACTAAAAGAGGAAACAATAGAGACAAATAATGACCCAGCTAGAATCATACTTTTGGGGAGAGGTGAACAGTAGAGACAAAATATTTACACATATTGGGGAGATATTCCCATCGATGTACATCCACAATTCCTCCAAAACCAATGTGGCATCAATTACACTTGCACTTTCATATTGTGTCAAATAGATATGTACAAACCCATTGTTATTCTAAAATTGTTCTACAAAATGGTTATTCTAAAATAACCATGGCCCAACGGCAGTGTCCATCTAAAAGGAGGGGGGATTAGAAGAGAGGGAACACATGAGACTCACCTGGACCGATGGGGTCGCAGAGGAGCAGCCACCACCGTCGCGGTTGCGATGTGGCCAAGCCACCGCAGTCAAGCAGCGGCGGAACGTGGAAGAAGGCGAGGTAGTAGGCGTAACCGAGCGGCAGCACCACCACCACCACATCACCAGCACCATATAAACCTGGAAGTCAACCATCGTGGGAGATCAGGAGGTTGCTGACTAATTTGCAAATTGAATAATTGCAAACATTGAGTATAACGCAAACAAACGGACTAATTTGTAAACTGAATAGTTGCAAACTTGAGTATAATGCAAGCTAGTTCAACTTGACAGTTGAAGTAAGATTGACAGTAACATAATGCAGTTGACAGTAAACAAAATGTAACTGCCGGAATATCTTAGCAAAGTCAACAAGATGTTTCTAGTTTATATACCTGATCAAACATTAAATCATTATGTTCCTTTAACTATCATGACAAAGAACATGATGGCACAGGAGAGAAGGTAAATGGAGTAGATAGGATAAATTCCTTGCATAGGCAACTGTACCTATATGGCATCACAAGGGTTTATGCAAACATTAAATCTGGAGTCATTTAGTCGTTACTACACAAAGATGAATTAATCATTTTGATATCTCAAAGGTGTAACTAGCTGCACGAAACCAGAACCTGATGAACTACTCCAAAAAAACAAACAGCTCCGGGTGACAAAGTTTAGCTTGAAACAGAAAAATAGAAGGCCTGGAAAGTCATGAAGAGGGTTTGAGATATCTTCATACAGTTCAGAAAATTCAGGAATTTATTCATTCCTGAATTCAATTCATTTTTTTTGTTCTCTTAACGTATGTAGCGAATCAGTTCATGGACACAAGCTCTGATACAATTGTGCCCATCAGGACTCAAACTGTCCAATAACCAGTTCTACTCCAATTAGTACATCTAGGCACTCAGTACATCTCTTGGCATATCTAGCTAATCAGTTCTACTCCAATAACCAGTTCTCTTGACATATATAGCCAATCAATACATCTAAACAATCAGTACTGCAATGATTTGCAGAAAATATTGCCTACAATTTCATCCATGCTTTCTTAGGAGTGAATGTGAGAATCTACATCAGGAGTGAATGTGAGACCCACTTTGATTTCTCCACAATAGCGACCCATAGTCCGATAGCGCAGGACACAACCAGGACGCTGACAAGCCAGCCAAACCTTGACATGCTGCTAGCTGCATCCGACAAAGACAAGGCAATGAGTATTGTTTCTCCATGATCTCATGATGCCACCATGGTGACATGGGATTCAGACTAGAACGTCAGATACTTACTGATGCATACCTTTGTCGCACACCTCTGGGCACCAATGGGCGGGATAAATCCCCACTGAATCGCAATAGAGAACATATTGGGGTGCCAGAGGAAAAAGGGACAGTGCTTAGGGTAGGTAGAGGAAGGAGATTCACGGATAATAGGAACGAGATTGGTCACGGATTCCTCGCCGGTGTGGATCATGTCCCGTGCGCCGTTGGCGACCACGTCGGCAGAGCGGGTGTACACAACCCTGGCGATGCGACGACGAAATGCATCGGTGCCACCGTGAGTCCCTCACCACCTTCGCTGGGCGCGGCATTTGCTCGAACAACAAGCGCGCGAGGATGGCAGGGAGACTGGGACCGCGCGGGAGATGGTGTTCCTTCGATCCTCGGACTCCTTTCTGGCGCCGGGGACTCGCGGATCGGGATCGGAGTCGTCCATGTCGCGGCGCCGCTTGTCGGACCGGAGCGCCTCGGCGGGGTCCAGGGCCCCACTACGCTGGCCGCCACACAATTTTGCCTTCCCTACCGCCGAGGAGCCGACGGAGATGACTACTCGGAGATGCGGCCGGGGATGCAGGTCGAGGGCGAGCTGGTCAACGGGCCGAAGCAGGAGCTGGCCGGATCAAGTCCTGGACGTCGACGGCGTGCGGTGATGGGAGCTCGAGGCGGCGGAGGAGAGAGGGGACCGCGGAAGCAGGGGATGCTGGCCGGCTGGCAGGGGCTAGCAGAGGAGGCGCGTGAGTGGGGAGCTGCTCCTGGTGGAGCTGGGGAGTTTAGAGAGATGAGGAAGACGGGGGCGAGCGCCGCCATTGCTGGGGAGTTTGGAGAGATGAGATAGCTTTTTTTTTCTGAGGTATGAGAGAGCCGGTTGGGTTGGGCTGTAGATAAGTCAAATACTAATGCCCCGTTTGGTCGCGGGCACTATATGTCGCTTTTAGCGAGCGTTAACACCGTCTCGCCTGCACAAATGCAATATTTTCTTTTAGCGAGCGAGTTAGTGCCGTGACTCATAAAGCGAGATATAGGGTAATCCATTTCATTGCTATTATGGAAAAAAATATGTACTGAATAGAAGTGTTTTTTTAGGGGCACTTTGGGGAAGTTGCCCCAAAAAATAACATATTTAGGGGCAATTTGTGAAAAGTGCCACTAAAAATGACATTTTTAGAGGCACTTTAAAGAAATGCCCCAAAAAATAATATATTTAGGGGGCACTTTGCGAAAAGTGACACTAAAAAATGGCATTTTTAGAGGCACTTTGAAGAAAATGCCTTTAAAGATGACATTTACAAAGGCACTTTAAAGAAAATGTCCCAAAAATGGCATTTATAGAGGCACTTAGTACAAAATGCCACTAAAAATTATTTTTGGGGCATTTCCAAATAGTGCCTCAAGCAAAGTGCCTCTAAATATATGTTCTCCCATAGTGTGTCCATTGGTTTTACATCGTCAAAATGTGACTCTTCATTGTTCATCTTTCGCCGAGATTCCCAAGTCGCATATCTCTTACTGTATGTAGATGACATTATTTTGACCGCAACAACACTGCCCTCCTCCAATCCATTATTTCTTCACTGTCATCTGAATTTTCCATGACCAATCTCAGGGACTTACACCATTTCCTTGGCATCAATGTTCACCAAAATACTGCTGGCTTGTTTCTCTCCCAGGAGCAATATGCTCTCGAGCTCTTAGATCGTGCCAACATGCTCAACTGCCACCCAATTTCCACGCCCATAGACACACGCTCCAAACTGTCTGCTACTGATGGCTCCCCTTTTTCCGATCCTTCGCTCTACCGCATCCTAGCAGGCGCACTCCAGTACCTAACCCTGACTCGCCCTGACCTGTCCTACGCTGTCCAGCAGGTCTGCCTATTCATGCATGCACCCATGACTGCACACTTTCAGTTAATCAAACGCATCTTGCGTTACCTTCGCGGCACTGCCCATTATGGTCTCCAATTCTACAGATCCACTTCACGTGATTTAATTGCATATAGCGATGCTAATTGGGCCGGGTGTCCAGACACTCGGAAATCTACGTCCAGATTTTGTGTTTTCTTGGGCGGGAACCTTGTGTCCTGGTGATTTTGTGTTTTCTTGGGCGGGAACCTTGTGTCCTGGTCCTCCAAGCGACAACAGACCGTCTCCCGATCGAGTGCCGAAGCTGAATACAGGGCTATCGCGAACTGTGTTGCTGGATCTTGTTGGCTGCGTCAACTTCTGCACGAGCTCATCGGCCTCCAAGCAGGGCGACTGTTGTCTACTGTGACAACGTCAGTGCCACATATCTCTCCTCAAATCCGGTGCAGCACCAGCGTACGAAGCATGTTGAAATTGACCTGCACTTTGTGCGAGATCAGGTGGCTCTTGGCGAAGCAAAGGTGCTGCATGTGCCCACAACGTCCCAGTTTGCAGATGTGTTCACCAAGGGGCTTCCGTCAGTCGTCTTCGATGATTTCAGGTCCAGTCTTAACATCTTGCCCTCCGATGTTCAGACTGCGGGGGATGTTGAAGTGTATTCAGAGTTAACTGAATTTGTTGTAGAACACCTGTATGTAACGGCACCTGTACCTGTACGAGCGAGTCTATAGGAGGAATAGGTCTAGCGATACGTGATCCGATCTGTACGCACACGATCTCACGATCCCACGTTTCCGTTGTGCCCCTGATGTACATATACCCCTCGAGGGCAGTAATGCAAAGTGTGGTGAATTCTGTAATTCAGTTTTGGCAGCTCTAGCGAACAGAGTGAAGGAGGTTCGAGGCCCAGATCCGTCCCAAGTATGTATGCTCCTATGCTCAGAGCAAGCACCGATACCGGTGAATAATTTTTTGCTTGGATGTTATATGGAATCCAGGCGCGGTGGCGAAGGATTCGAGGTGACTCTGGTGTGTGTTTTCTCATGTCTAGGGCGACCACTCCAAGGCAGTGCCGCCTCTTTTGTTGCTGTTCCTCAACCTGGTTCTTTCTTCTTTTCATGCCAGATGTCTTCCCTGATTTCTTGGTCGTCAGTTATATTCCTCAAATCTTCATTGCCGACGAATATGTCTGATTCATTCTTATGATGCTCCCATTTTCTTCCTCGTTGATGTTCGTCTGGTGTCACACCTAGGCATTGCCGAGAAGCTGGCTTTCCTTTTGGCAGCACGCCGCCGTGCAAATCGACCTCATGGCAAACTAACAGGTCCGGTGATATTTTTTATAATATTTTCATATGATAATTAGAAAGTATATTAACCAGAGATATAACGAACGACAAAAACACATGCTAGATTATAAATATGCGTTGACATAGTGTCTAGAGCGTAAAAACATGTGCGTTCTACTAACCGACAAAAAGAAACTGACCATGAACTACTCATACCTGAAGAACATTGTTGCATTAGAAACGCGTCACACGAACACGTCCTCGTGTACCCGCGGTGCCGCGGGAGATACTCTGCAACTCGCCCCGCGGGAGGCCTACTTCCAGCGCGATACGCAAGACAGCAAGTAGGCGCTTTTTAGACCAGACGCCCAGCCCCTCGGGAAGCCCAGTCTGAGGAAGCCGGCGACGATTGGCTGAACTAAGCCGGACTTGGCCGCTCTCAGCTCGGTTTTCGATATCCGGTGAAATCTACGCGAAGTCGCCGAATAACGGAAGCATAAACAAGGGTTTGAGGGAAAAAAAATAGGTTGTATTGATAAGTTATCGATTGTTTGCTTAATTTCAATCGGCCGTCACCTCTCACATATATATGAGGCGGCTGGACTTCCCGTACAAGTATTGGACTTCTACAAGGCTGACAAATCATAGTCTAAATCGAATCCATCTCTAAAATAGGCAACCTCTTGACCGGCAACGTTGGCTTTAAACTTGCTGGCAACTTTGAAAAGCTGTCTTTTGCCTTCCGTATTGGCTTCCAACTTGCTAGCTACTTGGAAAGTTGTCTTTTTCCTTCCGTATTGGCTTCAAACTTGACTTCTTCCTTAGAGACGAGATATCTTGATCGGCTTCGTATTAGACCCGGATTTCAGCATCCGTCTGGCTTCTTTTAGAAAGTTGCCTTCCATTTTCCAGCCTTGATCTTGGAAAGTTGTCTTCTCTTTTTCCGCCTTGATCTTTAACCTTGAAAGTTGTCTTCTATTTTTCTGCCTTGATCGGTGGAAAGTTGACTTGCCGGCTTGTATTGACAAAGTTGGATTCTTTTCTGCCGCCTTGTCTTAACAACGTTGACTTTTTTCTGCCGCCTTGTCTTGACAACGTTGACTTCCTTTTTGTCACCTTGTCTTGACAAAGTTGGCTTCCTTTTTTCCACCTTGTTTTGACAAAGTTGGCTATGTTTTCAGGCAACTTTGCACTCCCAAATCCAGCTTCCGCCTTGTCGTGGTGGGATCACGGCAGATGCCATAGGTATGGCTAAGATGGGGCCGAATGGTCGTTGGGGGAATCCGGGGAGGGTTTATGCACTCAAGAAGTGCACACGCAAGAACACGCAAGAACACGAACGAAGAACCAAGAAAGCAAGAACACAAAGCACACCACGATGTACCCTGCTTCGGGGCCCTCTTGTGGAGGTAACACCCCTACTGCAGCACTATCCTACTCAGTGTATAGCTCAAAGTGACAAGTACAAGCTGCTCCTCGAGCTGTATGATGCTACAATGGTGAGAACTTGAGGTAAAGATGGAGCTACGGGAGGAAGAAGGCACTCCGAGCTGAATCCGAGGTGTTTCCGGGGTGTTCCGAGCTTCCTCTCTCTCTTTCTTTCTCTCTTGATCAACTAGTTCCAGCGCGGGGGGGGGGGGGATCTCTCAGCAGGAGGGGGTGAAGCCCACTATATAGGCCAGCCGGGTTACCATTGTGCCCCTCGCCGAACACTGTTGCCATGCCTCTGCAACGGTCACCACCGTACCACCGTACCTCGGTCAGGGACAAGACGTGGCTTGCCCATCTCCTGTAGCCTAACGGCAGAACTAGCATGTCCCCTCTGACCGAGACAGGACGTGGCCTGGCAGAGCTACCTCGTAGCCTTTTCCCAGATCCCGCGTGGTCAGCGGTCAGAGACGTGCAGGCCCGCCGAACCCGGAGCACGCCTCTGCCAGGCTCCTTGACAGACGCTCCCGTGTCAGGCGCTCTTGTACCCGGCTGGAAGTGACAGGAGCATTGACTCCTGCCCGACCTACAGCCCATCACCTCGGTTAGCTCGGCACGGATGTGACGGGCTCCGTACCTCGGGTCTTGCGCTTAATATCTTTTACCAGGTCGGATCTTACTTCCTCCCCACAGCTTCTCCTGCTCTCACAACACAAACCACTGCACTGAGGTAGTTAGGTCGGCTGAACATAGCTCGGACAGTGAACCTCGGCCCTGGCCAACAGTATACTCGGACCCCTCTGGGCCAAGATAGGTCGGCCTGTATTCTCCAGGTCAAGATGAAGCTCGGACATTCCCAGGCCCAAACAGGTCGGCCCTTTCCGTACCTCGGCACAACTTCGAACTCCACCTTATGCCAAGCCTTGACCCTACCCGGGGATACTCCCCCGACATTAGTCCCCGAAGCTGGTGCGGTCCTACGACCTCGGACGGAGGGCCGTAGCAGGTTCAAAACAAGCAAGACACCACCTCCTAAACCGACCTCCAACATAGTTCCGCCGAGGTACTTCCCACATACCACCATCCAATCCGAGGTAGATATGCAAACTGAACTCTCCGAGCTATCTGACTCAGCACAATCTTGCCTCAAGATTTTCCGAGGCACGTGGCGAAGAATCTCTGCCCGGGCTTCGGAATCCGGACCTCTGAAAGACAGGTTCTGACCACACGCCGCCCTCGTCAGCCGGACCCACCGAACAGCGCACCTGCGCACTCAAGTACTTGACCAACTTGACCGCCCCCGACCCCTCGATTCTCGCGCTGACCAGCGCAGGAAATCCGGGTGGGCGGTTGCCACTCTGCGGCCCACGATGTGGCCGATCGTGCGGCCACAAACCGCGTAACCGTGCGCCCACCCGCACACGATCCCGCGCCTTCCCGATAACCGCGCGGTAGTGGTGCAGTTAATGCGTGCAGTTACCGCACGCGGCTATAAGTAGGGCCCCACGGGTAACTTCACCATCTTCTTCCTCCATCGCCCATTGCTCCGCGCCCACTGCACCGTGCCCTCTGTCTCCATCGCCGCCGTCGAGCACTCGCCGCTGCAACCTCGCCGTCTCGAAGAATCTCGCCGGAACGCGCACCGCGCCTTGCGCCGCCACTCCATCGTCGATCTTTCCCCGATCCTCAAGTACCTCACCGGTGAGTTCCTTATCTCCCCTCCGTTGCCGTAGCCATGAACAGGTTCATCCTTCGATGAACTCGAGGATCTGGATGAATATGATGAACTTGAGGAACCCGATGCTCTATCTTTGCACTCTCTTAGCCATTTTTAGATCTCCTCTAGACTTGTACCAGATGCATCCGTAGCACTGCCCTTTCAGTTTTGCCCCTGGATGAACTTGATTTTATTTCCTTTTTGCTCATCGGTAGATCTTTGCTAGCATCTCGCCATGGTAGAAACATGTTTCCCGCCTAAAACTCTTTAGCTCGGCTGTTTTGACTGATCCGAGGTATTTTACCCCGGCTATCCTGAACTGTCCGAGGTACTTACCCCGGTGGAACCTTGAACTGTCCGAGGTACTTACCCCGGTTGAACCTCCCTTTTCTGCAGGAAAGTGCCAACATGTCGGCAATTGCCAGCGAGAGAGGTGGATGGGATGGCTCGGACGTCACCGACGACGATATTAAATGGCTCAAAGAAACTCATCGAATCCCAGCCGAACTGCTGTATCGGCTTCACACTGGGGACGGCGAACCGATCGCCAACCCCGGCGAGAAAGTGGTGTTTGTCTCTCACTTCGAGCGCGGATTCGGACTTCCGGCCAGCAAGTTCTTTCGAGAATTTCTGAAGTTCTTCGGCTTGCAGCCGCACCACCTCCCAGCTAACTCCATACTACAGCTGTCGTGCTACGCAGCTTTCTCTGAAGGATACCTCGGCCTCTGGCCGAGCGTTGAGGGCTGGGCCAAGTACTTCCAGCTGAAGAAACAGAGCATCCCCAACAAGGAGGTCGTGAACAAGGATATGACTGCCTGTGGTGCGGCCGCTATCTCACCCCGGCTGGGCTCCGAGTTCCCACGGATCAAAGGCCTGGAGAGCTGCAAGAAGTGGAATCGATCCTTTTTCTATGTGAGGAACCCCGATACTGTCGACCTCATCAACCTCCCGGACTTCCAGCTCGGCCCTCCCACTGCACAACTCAATTGGGATTTCAACCCGGAGGACGCCTACGCCGAGGTTCAAGAGATCCATGAATACATGCTGGATCTCAAGAAAAGAGGGTGGGGTTCCGATGACATCCTCCGGACTTTTGTGGATCGAAGAGTCAGCCCCCTTCAACAACGAGCCCATAAGATCTGCCATATGGAAGGTCTACTCGATCCTACTCGGATCAGCAGCAAGGCGCTCTCCAAGGCCTCAGTTTGGCGCCGGGTCAAAGCCGTTGCCCAGACTGAGATGGACGAGGAGTGGACATGGGGCGTGGAGCCTCACAACAGAGAAAATCTTCCGGAGCAAGTGAGTACTTACTAAATTTCCGAGCTTACGCTCCGGTCTTGCACACCTCGGTTGCTTCTTAACTCAATTCTTTTTTGCCACTCCTGCAGCGGTTCGCCCGGCAGCTGATCGAGGACGGCCCGGAGCCGTCGAACTGGGCTCCTGCCCGCCTCGCCCTGGAAGGTTCAGAGACTGAAGACCCGGACAACGAGGATCACCTTCCGATCCCTAAGGCCGTTCCGAGGTCCGCCCCAAAGACTGGCTCCTCCAACCCGGGTAAGAAACAAGTTCCCAGTTCCATCAGAGACTGGTCTGACGACGATGATGACGATGACGATTGCCAAATTCTGGAACCTGTCAACGTTATTCCCATTTCATATGCTCCTCCAACATATAAGAACTTTCATCCAGCGTCTGCAGCTTCCCGGAAGCGCCCAGGACCTGGTACCTCGGATGCCGAGGCTTCCAAGACCTCGGAGACTGCAGCGCCCAAAGCCAAGCGTGCCAAGAAGACCTCGGCGCGGCGCAAGAAACGAGGTCCCGTGGAGGAAGATGCGTAAGTGACCTTTGCTCCTCCTTACTTCTCACGCTGCTCCAAGGTTAAGCTTTTTACACTCTAACTTAATCTTTCTCTTTCGTCTAGCCCGGCTCGGCAGGTCAAACAGAGCCATAGCTCGATACACTCACCACTGCCTCCAGTGGTTGAAGCCCAGACAACCGAGGTCGAGGTTAACCTCGGCAGCCCCGCCAGAGCCTCTCCTCCAGGACCGTCCATTGACCTCACCAGCCCGGAGAAGACCATTCCTCCCCGGCGCGCGTCTCCTCCGCCGAACTTCCACCGCCGAGCTCTGCTCCCCGCCGAGATCAGACTCCTCCACCTCCTCAGAAGGATGCGGAAACAGACGCGCCAAGACTCCGGTTAAAGCGTGCAGGAGCCTCGGCTGTCCCCCAAGTCTCAAGCTGCGCGCAACCAGCAGCAACAGCAGCAAAAGAAGAAACAACAACAACAACTGCAGAAGCAAAAGCTCCAGCAGCAGCAGAAAGATTCAGCTCAAAACGTTGAGCCCCCCAAACAGCCACAGCAAACTCCGATGCCGCCACCGTCATCAGGCCCCTTGACTGCGAGCACCCAACTGGTGCCGCATGTTCCCGCTTCTGCGCCGAGGTCCACCTTGACCAAGGCCGCGCCCTCGAGCTCTCAGGTCGCCACCTCCCGAGCTTTATTCGCTGCTACTACCCAGCCGGACATCAGCAGCTGGGAGGTCGGGCAACTCCGGACCAAGAGCGGGAACAGCCTAGGCTCGGAGAAGCACTATGACATGGACTGGAACTCGGCTGACACTGTCGAGGTCTCCTCCAACCCGAGCTCTGAGCATCAAGTTGGACCCAGCGCCGTGCTCCAATCTATCTATAACATGCAGACTGCAGTCCTTGATTGCAGCAAGAAGGCCTCGGTAAGTTTCTTTACACAGCTCTCTTTCTTCCTTTGAAATCAAATGACAAACATACACTATTCCCAGTCCCCGAGATTCGGGTTGAGCAATTGACACTCCACCGAGTTAAAATTGCTCGGCTTGAATCTCAAAAACTTGTCATTTCTCCCATGCTGAGTCCCCGAGGCCAATGCCAAGTCCCCGGGACTCAATTGGGCCTCGGGTGCTAGAAATACCTCGGATTTATCCGAACTGATCTCTCTCTTTTTTCAGGAATGCAACAATGCTCGGACAAAGGTCTTCAAGAACCTCC
The DNA here is from genome assembly GCA_947311845.1 of Poa pratensis. Classification (NCBI taxonomy): domain Eukaryota; kingdom Viridiplantae; phylum Streptophyta; class Magnoliopsida; order Poales; family Poaceae; genus Poa; species Poa pratensis. Next base: position 757,398 of record CAMZMU010000040.1, read on the forward strand.
TGCTGGATCACAACAGGCTGAAGAAGTCTCACCGGACTCTTCTATCCGCTAAGGAGCAGAGCGACAAGGATTACGCCTCCAAGTTGAAGACAGCCGAGGATGAAATAGCTCGGCTGCAACAAGAGCTGAACCGGGCTAATGAAGCCAAGACTGCTGCGGAGGACGCTATGAAGGTTAAGGACCAGGCCGCCGAACAGCAGCAAAATCTTGCCAAGACCCTGGAGAGCCGTGCCACCTCGGCCGAAGCCGAACTTACCGCCCTCCGAGCTATCTCGAAAAGCTGGTTGTCCGAGCTCGCTCGGATTAATCATCAAATGGACAGTAAGTTCCTTCTCACCTTTTCCTTATTTTCTGCCGACCTACATCCCGTGCCACCGTATGCCTTATTTCAGCGACAGCCTTTTTGTCCTCTTCAGAAAACTTCGAGCACTCCAAGGACAAGGCTATCCGCGAAGTTCAAGCAGCTCGGGCAAAGAGGGCTGAGACAGAAACTCTCAGCGACAGCTGGGACATCCAGGACCACCTTGTCGCCCTTAATGCTCGGATCAGGCCGCTCCGAGCCATTGGAACTAAACTTGTTGATGCCGCATCGAGGTCCACCGTGCCCTCTGGCCCAAGGTCAAGACTCCCACTTGCATCGACGAGCTCGCCACGAAGCTGAAAGGAGCCGAGGCTAGACTTCGGGAGTGGAGATGCTCGTCAGCTCGGGCTGGAGCGGACAAGGCCTGGTGTTCGTGCTGTCTGGTAAGATGTTGAGATCCACACTGTTACCTCCCTGCGCAGGGGCTCTCCTTGGAACTCCACCCGGATGGCATTGCGAAACGCCAAGCAGCAGCCGACCGCTTTGCTAGTTACGCAAACACCCGACCTTTGATGACGGGCGCCTCTACTCTGAGGACGAAGAGAGCTCGGACGAGGAAGCAGCGTCTGGTGAAGAAAGTTCTGAAGGCGAGGACATTGACTTTGAAGAGCCAGAGAGCTCCAAGGGCAAGGCTGGCAAAACAACCGAGGTGGCTGAAGGCTCTGATGATGACTTCAGCTTCGACGAACCTCCGAACTCCAAGGGCAAGTCCGGCAAAGCTGTAGCCACCGAGGTGATTTCCTCCGACGTGACGGACACCCCGGCAACAACTCCCACAACCGAGGTTGCTTCCGCGACCGAGGTTGTTCCTGCGCCCGAGGTTGCTGCGCCCGAGGCTCCCACTGCCACCACTTCTGCGACCGAGGTCTCTGGTTCCGAGGCCTGAATTTATCTTAAGCAAAACATTAAATCCCCGGTATGCCGGGTGCAGATGTAACAGACCTTAAGTAGTTTGCTTTGCTACCATTACTTTTAACTTGCTATCCGAACCAAGCTTTTCTAAGAATTTATGCCGAACCCTTTTGGAACGAGTCCCCGAGTTCACTTTCGTGTTTACTATATCTGGCATTCTTTGCTCTTGTCTACCATTTAGGCGTTCGACAGTCGAGTCACAAGATTGTTGTTTATAGCATACAGTACTTAGCAAATCTCGAAGTGTGTTTCAAAACCATCCGACATAAACGAAAGGTAAAGACAGGGGTTAGTAAACGACACATGCCGAACTATATTTTTGGACCGAGTCCCCGAGTTCATTTTCATGTCTCCCACGTTTTTTCATCTTTGCTCTTGACTACCATTTAGGCAGATGCCAGTCGAGTCACAAGATTAGTTACACAGCATACATTACTTGAAGTTTGAGACGAGGTTCAAAATAGTTCGGCATATGAACGAAACTGACAAACAGAAATAAAACACAAGCACAAGAGCGAGGCAGTCCCCGAGCTTCAACCTCGGAGTGCCGACATTTTATTAAGGATTAACCGAGGTACATACATTGCGCCTTTCATGAGTAGAAAGGTCGGAGTAGAGCTACGTTCCATGGTCGCCTGACCTCTGATCCGGGGTTGTCCAGCCCATCTTCCCTTGGTTCCTGCGCATCTATTAGATAGTAGGAATCATTGAGCAGAGCTCGGGTCACAATGAACGGTCCCTCCCATGGAGGTGACAACTTGTGCCGGCCTTTCTTGCGCTGCACCAACCTCAGCACCAAATCTCCCTCGTGAAACACACGAGGGTTGATACTCCGGCTATGATAACGTCGGAGACCTTGTTGGTATATTGCTGACCGAGATGAGGCCAACTCTCTTGCTTCCTCAAGCAGATCTACTGCATCCTCCCGAGCCTCTTTTGCCTCGGCTCAGTGTACATTGCCACTCTGGGCGCATCATACTCGATGTCAGTGGGTAGCATAGCTTCTGCCCCATAGACCATAAAAAATGGCGTATAGCCAGTTGATCGATTTGGCGTGGTCCTTAGACCCCACAGTACTGCTGGTATCTCATCTATCCAACACCCCGGCGTTTTCAGCAGTGGTTCAATGAGCCGAGCCTTGATGCCGGCCAACACTAGAGCATTTGATCTTTCCACTTGTCCATTAGACTCCGGGTGTGCCACCGAGGCTATGTCCAGCCGGATTCCCTTGTTCATGCAAAACCGAGCGAACTCTCCAACAGCAAAGTTTGTGCCGTTGTCCGAGATAATGCTATGGGGGTAGCCATATCGCAGAATAATCTCCTTCAAGAAAGTCACTGCTGAATGACCATCCAACTTCCGGATTGGTTTCACCTCGATCCACTTGGTGAACTTGTCCACCATCACCAATATGTGCGTCATGTTACCTCGGGCTGGTTTGAACTCTCCCACCATATCCAAACACCATACCGCAAACGGCCAAGTGATAGGAATTGTTTTGAGCGCCGAGGCTGGCATATGCGTTTGCTTGGCAAACCTTTGGCATCCTTCACATCTCCGGACTATGGCCTCTGCATCAGCAAGAGCAGTGGGCCAATAGAACCCATGCCTGAACACCTTGGCCACCAGAGCTCTTGTGCTGCAATGATGACCACACTCTCCTTGGTGGATCTCCAAAAGCATCTCCTTGCCTTCAGCTGGCTCGACACACCGTTGCAACACCTCGGTTACGCTTCTTTTATAGAGCTCCTTGTTGATGATGGTGTACGCCTTGGCCCTCCTTTGAATTCTCCTAGCCTCGGTTGTGTCACTTGGCATGCTTCCCTCCGTTATGAACTTCATGATTTGCTCCGCCCACTCCGGCACGGGTGCAAAGGAAAAAGTTCCTCGTCCACCTCCATTGGCTCGGCCACCATAATCTCCTCCATTATTTCCTCCACCATCCTGCGACCAGTCCCCGAGTCTTGATGAGCAGTCCCCGAGGTTCGGTGCGCAGTCCCCGAGCTCTGCCACGCAGTCCCCGGGTCCGACCAAACGCACCCGACGTCTACCTCCATTGGAACAGGTCCGGGCTCTTGCTCCGCCGGGATGAAAATAGATTCGGATTCAGGAGAAGGTTTGATTGAAGGAGTTCTCAAGTGATTCAGGGCTACCCCTGGTGGTACTGCCTCTTTCGATGAACCGAGCTTTGACAACACGTCGGCAGCATCATTTTCTGCCCGAGGTATATGCCTGTACTCACACCCTTCAAAGAACCCGGATATCTTTTGCACATGGAACCGATATAACGCCATGTTGGCATCCAGAGCATCCCAAGTTCCAGAAGATTGTTGCACCACCAGGTCGGAATCGCCGAAGCACTCTACACGCCGGATACCGATCTCCTTTGCCACCTTGAGGCCATGGATTAAGGCCTCATACTCCGCCACATTGTTTGATGCTGAGAAATGAATCTGCAGCACGTACTTCAGCTGATCTCGCTTTGGCGAGGTGAGGACTATTCCAGCCCCCAGCCCGATCTTTGTCTTGGACCCATCAAAATGCATTTTCCAATAATTATAGTCCGGCCTGGGTGGCTCATACTGCATCTCGGCCCAATCACAAAAGAAGTCCGGCAACGCCTGGGATTTAATTGCGTCTCTTCTCTCATAATGTGGTGCATATGGAGACACCTCAATCGCCCATTTGGCAACTCGGCCAGTTGCATCTTTGCACCCGATGATCTCCGAGATTGGAGCTTCGCACACCACCGTCATGGGATGCTCCTGGAAATAATGCTTCAACTTCTTGACCGCCAGGTAGACACCATACGTCATCTTCTGGTAGTGAGGATAGTTCTGCTTCGAGGTAGAGATCACCTCGCTCAAGTAATACACCGGTCTCTGCACCGACCTGCCACCTTCTTCGCGCTCCACCACCACTGCCACACTTACAACTCGGTTTGTGGCCGCAATGTAAAGTAACATCGGCTCATTGTGCAATGGTGACGCCAACACCGGGGCAGTGGACAACATCTTTTTCAGCTCACCGAACGCCACGTCGGCCTGCGGGGTCCATGTAAACCCGGTACTTTTCTTCATGAGCTGGTACAAAGGCAAGGCTTTTTCTCCTAGCCGAGCTACAAATCGGCTCAACGAGGCTAGGCACCCTGTGAACTTCTGCACATCTTTCAAACACTTCGGTAACTTCATGCTCTCAATAGCTCGGATTTGGCCGGGTTAACCTCGATACCTCGGCTAGACACCAGGAATCCGAGCAACTTTCCAGCCGGGACACCAAAGGTGCACTTGTCCGGGTTAAGCTTCAACCGATACTTTCTCAAATTCACAAATGTCTCCTCGAGATCCTCGAGGAGAGTACGTTTCTCCTTAGTTTTGATGACAATATCATCGACATACACTTGCACATTTTTGCCCATCTGAGAGTGCAGGCATTTCTGCATACACCTCTGATAAGTTGCCCCGGCATTTCTCAGACCAAAACACATGACACGATAGCAATACGCCCCATACGGGGTAATAAAAGCAGTCTTTATTTGATCCTTTGGGTTCATGGTATCTGGTGAAAACCAGAGTACGCATCGATAAAAGACAACAGTTCACAACCAGCAGTGGAATCGATCACTTGATCAATCCGAGGTAATGGAAATGGATCTTTGGGCACGCCTTGTTGAGGTTAGTGAAGTCAATGCACATGCGCCACACCTTGACCACGGCTGGCTCGTCTTTCTTCTTTTCCACCAAGACCGGATTGGATATCCAGTCCGGATGCAGCACCTCCATAATGAACCCGGCTGCAAGCAACTTAGCCAGCTCGTCCAGCACCACTTGTCTCCGGTCGTCTGAGAGACGACGGGTCGGTTGCCTCACCGGTTTCACCTCTGGCCTAACAAATAAAGAGTGCTCTGCCAACTCCCTCGGAACACCAGGCAGGTCCTTAGCCGACCATGCAAAGATATCCCGATTCTCACGGAGGAAGTGACAGAGCTCGCCTTCCTATTTCTCGCCCAGCCCGGTCCCAATGATGGCCATATGCTCTGGGTGCTCCGGGTCAATGGGGATCTTCTTGGTCTCCTTGGGCACCTCGAACGCCGCAGTTGAGTCCGGGCTCATCAGTCCGGACAGGCCGAGCTGTGTTGACTGCGCCATTGCCACCACTTGATGCAGCTTCTTCTTCTCAGCTGCGATCACCAAAGACTCGGCCAGATTAGACCCCGCCGAGGCACACTGAATGGCTCGCTTGTAGTCACCCGAGATGGATATGATCCCATTAGGCCCTGGCATTTTCATCTTCAGGTATGCAACATGGGTGGAAATCATGAACTTGGCCAGAGCTGGCCTTCCAAGCAATGCATGGTATGCACTCTCCAAGTCCACCACCTCGAACTCGATACTCTCAACTCGGCAATTGTCCTTGGTTCCAAATGCTACATCCACCCATATCTTGCCCATGGGTGCACAGGAAACGCCGGCACAATCCCATGAAAAGTACAACTGCTTGGCATCAACTGATTAGGCGATATGCCCAATTTCACCATTGTGTCTCGGTACATGATGTTGATGGCACTGCCATTGTCCACCAGAACTCGGGTGAACCTCACATTGTTGGTAGGCCCACACAACGTTGGATCTACCACCAGGGCATACTTTCCAGGGCTCGGCATGATCCGAGGTGTGTCCTTTCTGCTCCAAGTGATCTCCTGCTCAGACCAGTTCATATAGGTCGGCACCACCGGCATTACTGCATTCACCTCCATGGCACGCCTCTGCACGCTCTTCTTGTCAGTTGGCTCGGTCACAAAGACCACATAGCTCGCATGAACCTCTCTATAGTCATTTCCGGGGTATTCATACTGCTGACTTGGTCCGGCACCATTGTTGTTGTTACCTCGGACATTCACAACATTCACGGGTCTTGCTGCTGCAGGCCTCGGAAGAGGTGCAGTGGTTATCGGGGTAACATTTGCTCCGGACAGATTAGGGTGGGACCTCGGCTGAAATCTCTGAGGTGGTGGTCCTGCTCTGATTCCTCCGGCCTTGCCCCTTCTTCTCTGATTCTGCGGTTCCAGCTGCACTGCCGGGTTGAATGGTTGGCTGGCTTGCGCGGGTCGGTCGTATGGTAACAGCACGGACCATCTATCATTGATTCATAGGTCATGGGTGGCTCCGGGTTCGGACTAAATGCCGGACCATTGATTTTTGGCCTCTGGACACCTCCAGCTCCGGGCTGATCCGGGTTCACCGCTGCAACTTGGTTCGAGGTGTATGGATAGTCCGGCTCCCTCCTCTTCTGTCCGAACTCCTGACGGTCATTACACCTTGGTCCGAGCCGGTTGTTTATTGGCTCCCTCCTTCTGTTACGTGCCCTGCCTCTGCTGCTGGCTGCATCGGATCACCCAGGCATAAGAATCTGCAACCCGGATTGTTTCTGCTAGGGATCTCGGCATATCTCTCTGGAGCCTCTGCCACAGCATGCTGCCATGTCGACAACCATCTGCAAACCAGGAAATGGCCTGTGCCTCTACCACTCCTTCACAGGAATTCCGAACATTGCTCCACCGAGTTAAGAATTCTCGGTCAGTTTCATGATCATCTTGCTTACATGCCGCCAGGAGCTGAGGTCGGTTTGGCCTCTTGTATGTACTAGCAAAGTTGCTGTTAAACGCCAGCTCCAAGTCTATCCAGGAGTTGATACTATACTCCGGCAAATTATTCAGCCAGATCCGAGCTGGACCTTCCAACATGTGCGGGAGATACCGGACCGCCCATCGGCGATTGCCCCCCGCAATGTGCACCGAGGATACATAATCTGTCAGCCAATCTTGTGGCTTGGTGCTCCCATTGTATGGCTTGGTGTTCCGACCTAACTGGAACTGAGATACTGGTGGTGGTGGCTCCTTCATGATCCGAGGTCCAAAACACGCCGGACCAGGAGGGCCTTCCTCCTCCAGTTGCTCAGACAAGTAGATTCTATCCAGCTTGTTACGAACATCGCCTGGAGCTAACATCCGACCTCCTATCCGAGGTCCCAACGCCCCATCCACTCTGTGGTATCCAGCTCGCGCCATGGCCGAGTCTCCATCATCGTATCGGTCATCGCCTTGACCGACGTTCTGAGGTTGCTGAACATACTCCGGCTCTCGCTGATATTGCCCCTGCTGCCGGGTTGTTGCTGATACCTCGGGGGCGGAGGTGGTTTACCTCGGCCAGCCGATGCTGCTTGCCCGCCATTCTGATTTCCCTGACCGGAGTTACCCTTAGCTCGGCTTGCATTGCCTGGGCCGGGGTTTCCCTTAGCTCGGCTAGCATTGCCCTGGCCCACCTTCTGCTTTGCTGCTAAGACTGGATCATACATCTGCAGCTGCTTGTTCTGACCCGAGGTGACACTCCGGGCTCGATCGGCTCCTCCGACGAGTGGAGACGAGGCTTGCCCCTTGGACACCTGACTAACTGGCCTAGCTGAATAAACCATCTCTGAATCACCAGCCCCGGCATATGCTCTGCGGAGAGCCTCATTCTGCTGGTTAGCCACATATACTAACTCATTGACTCGCTTCTGCTGCGCACGCCATGCATCTCCAGTAACCCGGATAGCTCGGCCCTGCCTGCCTCGGCAGCTCTGAGGTTCTTAGCAGGGGAACTATACACCGGCCTTCCAGTTGACACGCGACTCTCACTCCTAGCCGAGGTGGTAGGTCGAGCCTCCCTGTTTATCTCATCATTGAGCCCCTTGCCTCTCTGCCGCACCTCGGCTCCCCTATGTGTATCAACTGCTACCGGGGTGAAGCCATTCGCTGCATTGTACTCACGCAGATCTCTATTGAACTCATCTCTAGCTGTTATCATTGCTACAGCCTCCTTCTGCAACAGGACACGCTTTGCCTCTAGGTCGGCCACAGTCACTACTATCCACTCCTGGATTTACTGGGTCTGCCAGTGTATCCACTATCTCTACCAGGGTCGCACCTCGGCCCTGCAGCTCTGGGGTGCCAGGCAGTTCTTTCTCTAGCCTGGGCTTTGCAGATCTCACCTTAGCAACCTCGGCCGCCTTGGATTGGCTGGCATCTACTTTGCCAGCGGCGTCAACCGGACCTGTCATCATCACCTCCACGCAGCTCTCGGGGCGAGTGATACGCCGACCTAAAGCCGCGAGGAGAGGAGTTTCGTCGTCCACGAGCACCTGCTCCGGGTACCCGCGAACAACCTCGACAGCAACGTATGTGACGAAGCTGCCGAGCATCATGGTGAAGCCGTGCTCGGGGAAGGGCTTGCCGGCGAAACACCCCGCGTTGTCGCTGATGAAGGTGAACTCTCCGATCTTGGCGACAAGCCCGGAAAGAACACGCTCGCCTGAGCCCGTCCGGATGAAAACTCCCTCCAACGCCTCAATCTGCCCCACGGTGGGCGCCAACTGTCGTGGTGGGATCACGGCAGATGCCATAGGTATGGCTAAGATGGGGCCGAATGGTCGTTGGGGGAATCCGGGGAGGGTTTATGCACTCAAGAAGTGCACACGCAAGAACACGCAAGAACACGAACGAAGAACCAAGAAAGCAAGAACACAAAGCACACCACGATGTACCCTGCTTCGGGGCCCTCTTGTGGAGGTAACACCCCTACTGCAGCACTATCCTACTCAGTGTATAGCTCAAAGTGACAAGTACAAGCTGCTCCTCGAGCTGTATGATGCTACAATGGTGAGAACTTGAGGTAAAGATGGAGCTAACGGGAGGAAGAAGGCACTCCGAGCTGAATCCGAGGTGTTTCCGGGGTGTTCCGAGCTTCCTCTCTCTCTTTCTTTCTCTCTTGATCAACTAGTTCCAGCGCGGGGGGGGGGGGATCTCTCAGCAGGAGGGGGGTGAAGCCCACTATATAGGCCAGCCGGGTTACCATTGTGCCCCTCGCCGAACACTGTTGCCATGCCTCTGCAACGGTCACCACCGTACCACCGTACCTCGGTCAGGGACAAGACGTGGCTTGCCCATCTCCTGTAGCCTAACGGCAGAACTAGCATGTCCCCTCTGACCGAGACAGGACGTGGCCTGGCAGAGCTACCTCGTAGCCTTTTCCCAGATCCCGCGTGGTCAGCGGTCAGAGACGTGCAGGCCCGCCGAACCCGGAGCACGCCTCTGCCAGGCTCCTTGACAGACGCTCCCGTGTCAGGCGCTCTTGTACCCGGCTGGAAGTGACAGGAGCATTGACTCCTGCCCGACCTACAGCCCATCACCTCGGTTAGCTCGGCACGGATGTGACGGGCTCCGTACCTCGGGTCTTGCGCTTAATATCTTTTACCAGGTCGGATCTTACTTCCTCCCCACAGCTTCTCCTGCTCTCACAACACAAACCACTGCACTGAGGTAGTTAGGTCGGCTGAACATAGCTCGGACAGTGAACCTCGGCCCTGGCCAACAGTATACTCGGACCCCTCTGGGCCAAGATAGGTCGGCCTGTATTCTCCAGGTCAAGATGAAGCTCGGACCTTCCCAGGCCCAAACAGGTCGGCCCTTTCCGTACCTCGGCACAACTTCGAACTCCACCTTATGCCAAGCCTTGACCCTACCCGGGGATACTCCCCCGACACGCCTTGTTCCAGTTGCCGGATTATTGGCTGCCTTCTTCCGGCCGTCTTTTCCTGGAAAGTTTCCCAGATCACCATTTTAGCCTTCTTTGCTGCCTCTTTAAGCCGCCAAATCTTTCTTGAACCTGAAACTGGCAATCTGACAAAAACGGGTTCTAACATATGCCCCCTGTTTTCTAGTAGAGCTTGCGTACTAGAAAATATTCAATGTAGAAGTTTTTGTCTAAGGGCGATGCTTAAGCTCATCGGCCATATGCTAAGGGCGATATATGTATATCGGTCATACGTGCAACTCATGCAGTTTGCCACACGCTCGGGTGGAATTTCTTCAAGTATTTCCCATTGATAGCTCGAGGCAACATGCTGCCTTCCAATGTCTCCACCAGATAAGAGTTGCCGGGTACTATTCTCGCGACTCGCAGTGGCCCTTCCCTGTTTGGGGACCATTTGCCAAATTTCCGGCTTCTGGAGCCAACTGGCAATATAACCTTCCAGACCAAGTCGCCAATTTGAAAGTCTTTTAGCCGGACTTCTTATTGTAAGTTTTTACCACCCGCAACTTTTCCTTCTCGATTTCTCTCAAGCAATAACACGCTTGTCGGCTACTTCATCAATATTATCCATCATCAAGCTGCAGTAGTCTTCAGCCGACAAGTCACTTTGCTTGACAAACCTCAAGGCAGCCAGATTCACTTCTACTGGCAAAACGCTTCTTGCCCATACACCAACTCAAAAGGAGTTGTCTTAGTTGCTCCATGCCTTGAGATTCTGTGAGCCCACAATGCTTCGGACAGTACCTCGTGCCACCTCCTTGGATGATCCTGTACCTTCTTCTTGATCAATTTGACTAAGATTTTATTGCTTGACTCGGTTTGTCCGTTGGCTTGCGCATAGTAGGGAGATGAACTGAGTATCTTGATTCCAAGTGATTCGGCAAATTTTTTCACCTCCTTAGCCATGAAGAAGTACCTTGATCTGTGGTAAGAGTCTGCGGAATGCCGAATCGATGGATGATATGTTCCGTAATAAACTGAATCACCTCCTTGTGGGTCATGTTCCTGAGAGGTACTGCTTCAGACCACTTGGTGAAATAATCAGTGGCAACCAACACAAACCGATGCCCCTTGGATGAAGGGGTGATCATGCCGACAAAGTCAAGCGCCCAACCCCGGAAAGGCCACGGTTTTATAATTGGATTAAGTGGGAAGCCGGCACCAACTGAATGTCTCCAAACTTCTGGCAGGCTTCGCATCCCTTGTAGTATCTGAAGCAGTCATTGATCATTGTCGGCCAATAAAATCCTGCCCTCCTGAGCATCCACTTCATCTTGTGGGCCGACTGATGTGTTCCACATAAACCATCATGTACCTCTCCCATGGCAACTCTAGCTTCGTCTTCATTCAAGCACTTTAGAAGAAGACCATCAGCTGTTCGGCGATATAAGGCGGCATCCACCAATGTATACTTGAGAGATAAGCGCCGAACTGCTCTGTCCGTTTTTCGACTTGGATCTTGTAAATAATCAATATAAGGTTGTCTCCAGTCGTCCGCCAAGTTGTCATTTGCCTCCTTCTTAGCCGGATCCAACAAGCCGGCCTCTTGTTTGGCTTCCTCCAAGTTGGCAACATTTGACTCTTCTGTAGCCGGCTCTAACAAGCTGGCTTTTTGTTTGGCTTCCTTCAAGTTGGCAACATTAATTGTCGGTTGTTCCCTGATGAAGAACATTCCACGACTGACGTGATAGCCGGATGCTTGTTGCGCCAACTCATTGGCAAGCCAATTGTCTTGCCTAGGAACATGGGATATGTGGAAATAATCCAACGTTGAAATCATATCCAGGCATCTGTCAAGGTACATGTTGAGGGATCCGCTGTTGCACTGACAAATCTTGGCCACTTGCTGGACAATAAGCAACGAATCTCCATATGCCTCGACATGAGTTACCCCTGCGTCAACTAAGATTTCTAGCCCGAATAAAAGTGCTTCGTATTCGGCTTCATTGTTAGTACATAAATAGTCAAGACGACAAGAGGCTTCGAAAACAGTACCGTGTGGTGAAATGTACACAATGCCAACTCCTTGTCCGCTGCTGCAGACTGAGCCGTCAAAATAAAGCTTCCACGGTACAGCCGACACAATATTTAAGCCGGCTTCTTCTCCAGGTCAATCCGATGTTCAACAATAAAGTCAGCTACAATTTGGCCTTTCATAGATTTTAGTGGTTCATAAGCCAAATCATATTCAATCAACCCGTACGCCCACTTGCCGATTCGTCCACTGAGAATCGGCCTTTGTATCATGTGTTTGAGAACATCGGTCTGACCAAAGACTTTGCATTCACTGGACAGCAGATAATGGCGCAATTTGGTGCAGGCAAAGTAAAGAGACAAACACAACCTTTCTACAAAGCTGTACCTTGACTCGGCATCCAGCAAACGTCTACTCAGATATGTGATGACGTACTCTTGTCCTTCGGCTTCCTGAGTTAAGGCAGCTCCGATCACTTTGTCCTCAGCAGCAATATAAAGCCGGAAAGGTTGACCATGAGCCGGCTTCCTGAGAACTGGAGGAGTAGACAGGCAAGTTTTTATCTTGTCAAACGCCTCTTGCTGCTTTGCCCCCCAGGTGAATTCATCATCGTTCTTGAGCCGAAGGATCTGTGTAAATGCATCAACTTTTCCAGACAAGTTAGCAATGAATCTTCTCAAATAGTTTACCTTGCCCAGAAATTTCTGCATGTCCTTTTTGCAACCCGGCGCCTGTATCTTCTGGATGGCTTCAATCTTTGCCGGATCAACTTCTATGCCATGTTCATGTATGATGAAACCAAGGAATCTCCCAGCCGACACGCCAAAGGCACACTTCAAAGGATTCATCTTGAGCCCGTACTTCCTCATTCTTTCAAACGCCAGCCGCAAGTCGGCCAAGTGATTTGACTCGCCGTCCGACTTAACCACCACGTCGTCAATATATACCTCCAGTACGACTCCCAGAAGATCATGGAATATCAGGTTCATCGCTCTTTGATAGGTGGCTCCGGCATTCTTCAATCCAAAAGTCATCACGGTCCATTCGAACAAGCCAACAAAGCCTGGGCAGCGAAACGCCGTCTTAGCCGAATCTTCTTCGGCCATAAATATTTGGTTGTAACCTGCGTTGCCATCCAAGAAGCTGATAACTTTGTGACCTGAGGCTTCGTTGATAAGCATGTCGGCTATTGGCATAGGGTACTCATCCTTTGGCGTGGCTCGATTCAAATCCCTGAAATCAATACACGCCCTGATCTTGTCGGATCCTTTCTTTTCGACCGGCACAATGTTGGATAACCATTCGGCATACTTACAGGGCCGAATAAAGTTGGCTTTCAAAAGCCGGCCAATTTCCGCCTTTATCCGATCATAGATCAGTGGATTAAATTTGCGAGCCGGCTGCTTGTATGGTCTGAAGCCGGCTTTGATAGGCAACCGATGTTCGACCAACTCTCGGCTTAACCCAGGCATCTCGTGGTATTCCCATGCAAAGCAATCCACGTACTTTGACTAGCGCGATTAATTCAGACTTATAATCGGCCGCCAACTTTTGCTTTACAAATGTCGGTCTAGGGACAGTGCCATCCCCAATGTCAACTTCTTCCAGCAAGTCAGCCGATGTAAAGCCTTGTCCCAACTTATCCATGTCGTCTGGTTCTTCAATTGCTTCGTACATATCGTTCCTTTCGGCCCGATACTTGCCCAGACGCTTCTGCAGCCACTCGTCGTTTTGATCCATCTACTTGAGCTGCAGCCGACCAATCGGCTTTAGAGATACTGGCACGAATCCGTCCCTGGTAGCACTCAGGAAGTCGAACCCGGATAGATCACGCCCAGAAAGGCATGTGACATTGGAATGTTGCCATCAACAATCGATTCGGCTAACGCAATGCACGCCGATTCGTCAGCATGGATGACTTCAACTTCATCGTCGACCCATTGTACGAGTTGCTGGTGCATAGTAGACGGAACACACTGGTTGGCATGAAGCCAATCTCGTCCCAGCAGCACATTGTAGTTTCCCTGCACCTCAGCAACAAAGAAGGCGGTAGCCAAAGTCTTGCTTCCACTGTGAGCTCCAAGCTGATAACTCCTTTGGCTTCTACTCCTTCTCCTCCTTCGAACCCATTTAACACCATGTTCGTCTTCATCAGGTCGCCATCATCTAGTTGTAGCTTCTTGAAGACAGAATATGGCATCAAGTTTACCACAGCGCCGCCATCCACCATCATCCTGGTGACCGGCTTGCCATCAATGTGTCCTCTGACGTACAGAGGCTTGAGGTGTTTCACCGGCTTGTCAGGTTTTTCGAAGACAACATTTTTGGGTCCAAAGTTGATTTGCGCAACCTCGCCTTCTTCTCGACAGCACGGAACTCAGCCGGCAAGTAGTACACCATATTGATATCCACGCCCGTTCGAGCCGGCGATTCTTCATAATCCAGCAGATCTTCATCTGTCAAATTGCCTGACTCATCCATTGCCGACTCTGACATTGCTGGTTCTTCTTCTGCTTTTTCTCCATTGCGAGGTCATGAATTGCGAGGTCTCACTTGCCGGCTTCTCTGTAGCCGGATCTTGAATTGCCAGCTCCTTTGCCAAACTTGCCATCGCCAAGTCTGCTGCTTCGACTTCGTCAGCCCATGAAGAATAGGTGATAGCCGGCGTAGCTGCCGGCTCTATTTCACTATCGACAGCAGGACTCATGGTAGTTGGTGCGGAAGCCGCCATAAGGACTGGCCTAGGAATCCACTTTTGCGCCGGCAACATTGGTCGCTCAGCATTGAATTTGACGTCCCTAGATCGCTCAGCTCCTTCTTCTGCCTTCTCCCGGTTCCTTGCCCTTTGCAGTTTCCGCTTTTGTGTCTTGTTATACCTGGCGGGCACCACTTTGGCTGAGTATACTTTGGATCCCGGGGTTGAGCTGCGGCTTGACTGGAGCTAGCTTCATGATCATTGGTTGCTGGCTTTGGCGCGATAGCAAGTATCGGCTCACTGTTTGCCGGCTCTGTAACCGGGTCCTTCAACTTTAGCACATGAGTTCCAACAACCAATAAGTTGTCTGAGACTAATCCGCCTTCTGGCTCCGCCTTTTTAGAGCCTTGCGCCTTGATCCGCCAATATGACGAGTCCCGGGATACACAAGCCTACTTTGCACGGATTGCCGGGTTGCCCTGCGTTTGAACTCGTCAGCCGGCTTATGCCGACTACTTTCCTCGACAGATGGTGACCTTGGTCGTTTCCCATACTGCCACTGGCGTGACCTTGACCCGGCTGGCGCACGTACTTGTTTAGCAGCATGTCAAAAGTTGGCTTCTTTCTTGGTCTATATTCAACCTGGTTTGTCTTCCATCTGCCAACTTCCGGGCTCTTGGGCTTGATAAATCTAGGCGGCGACTTGTCTGGCCGTGGTCCTTGCCCCCCGAGTGCAGGGTTTTGACAGTAATCTTGATGACTCTGCCTCCGGGTTGCCGGCTCACTGTAACTTGTCTTCCTGCCGCCTTGTTGGGCTTTCTCTGGGCTCACCAACAACAATTAGATTTATTAGCGGCTTCGGCCGCCTCTGGCCGAAGAAGAACCTTCTTTCCCTCCAAGTCTAGCACGTTTATTGGAAACGGCTGTGTGTCAATTGCCATGCCGGCAAAGCTCAATCGTCCGTCATTGAGGGCCGATTGGATCTGTTTACGAAAGACATTGCAATCATTAGTAGCATGAGAGAAAGAATTGTGATACTTGCAATAAGCCCGCCGCCTTAATTCATCAGGCGATGGTATAACATGATTGATCCTTATCACTTTATCCTTCAACAAGGCATCAAATATTCTATCACATTGCCTACGTCAAAGCTGCATCTTATTTCATCATCCCGATTCTTACGAATCGGCTTCAAGTCATCGCACATGTAAGGTTTGGCCTTGCTGGGCCAAACAAACTCAGCAGCGTAAACATCGGCTTCATCACCGGAGTCGGCATTTTCAACAATATTAAGCCGGCTCCTGCTCATCCGATGTGAGTCTTTTGACTCATTGACCCGGCTTCTTGAGCCCGAGCTCTCTCTTGGACTTGGCCAACAACAAGAATTCATGTCCTTCTAACCTCTCTTTCAGGTAGGACCTTAGCCCATTGAAAACCAAGTCAGCCATGTCTCTTTCAGTTATCACCAAGCTATAACATCGGTTTCTAGTGTTTCTAAACCTTTTGATGTAATCGGATACCGATTCATCCTGCTTTTGCCTAACCGATGTAAGGTGGGACAACTTTAGCTCTATTTCGCCGGCAAAGAAGTGTTCATGGAACTTTTGCTCTAAATGAAACCATGTATGTATAGAATTAGGAGCTAAAGCCGAAAACCAAGAAAACGCAATGCCGGTTAAAGACAATGAGAACAGGCGAACTTTAATGTGATCATGATTAGCTTCGCCTAATTGAGCCAAATACTGACTAATGTGTTCCCATGTTGTTTTACTATCCACCCCATTAAATTTGGCAAATTCAGGGACTCTATAACCAGGTGGATAAGGTTGCAGATCAAAATAATCGGGGTAAGGCTTAGTGTAAGTCCTATGTTTTGGCATCACCCCGAGTTTGTCAAAAGCTATTTGGTCCAACCTTCTCCTGAACTCGGCTAAGGAATCGTCCATAACGGCCGATTGAGCCGCACAAGAGAATTGGCGGCTGGGCCAGCTTGCACCCAAGTAGCCGAATTTTGATTCGGCATTGACTCATGACCCAAAATCCGCCTTGTTTGACCCGGCTGGCTTGCCGGATTAGGCACACTCTGGATAGGAGTTGGACATGGCAGCGTAGGCACAAGTTGGTTTTCCCTACTTTGACCGATCGGCTGTTTGTCCGATGGCTGATCATGGGCGTGTTTTTCTTAGCCTTTTCATGTTCTAGCATAAGATCGTAAACATTGGCAGTGCCTTGCGAAACATGAAATTGAATTTCGGCTATCTGTTCAGAGGAAAAAAGGCTACTACTTACAGCGGGTTTGTCAATGTTGGCGTCCAGCGGTACAAATTCTGGCTCCTTGATCGGCGAGATTACACCTTGCCGATCTACCTTGAAGCTAGATAAGTGCAGGTCTTGTTCTTCTTGATCCCGCTTGGCTCGCAGCGCCTCGAACTCCTCATCTCTCTTCTTCTTCCATGCCTCCAGACCTTGGCGTTGTTCTTCCGACAACTTCTCGAGAGTTGGCTTGATGATGTTGTCGGTGCTGATGCTGGCAGCGTCGGTCTTGGAATTGGTCATTGCTGTCCAATTTTAGATCGAATCGTCCCTGCGGAGTCACCAAAAAGTGTGTTGCGTTAGAAACGTCACACGAACACGTCCTCGTGTACCCGCGGTGCCGGGGGAGATACTCCGCAACTCGCCCCGCGGGAGGCCTACTTCCAGCGCGATACGCAAGACAACAAGTAGGCGCTTTTTAGACCAGACGCCCCAGCCCCTCGGGAAGCCCCGTCTGAGGAAGCCGGCGACGATTGGCTGAACTAAGCCGGACTTGGCCGCTCTCAGCTCGGTTTTCGATATCCGGTGAAATCTACGCGAAGTCGCCGAACAACGGAAGCATAAACAAGGGTTTGAGGGAAAAAGTAGGTTGTATTGATAGGTTGTTGATTGTTTGCTTAATTTCAATCGACCGTCACCTCTCACATATATATGAGGCGGCTGGACTTCCCGTACAAGTACTGGACTTTACAAGGCTTACAAATCATAGTCTAAGTCGAATCCATCTCTAAAATAGGCAACTTTTGGCCGGCAACGTTGGCTTCAAACTTGCTGGCAACTTGGAAAGCTGCCTTTTGCCATCCGTATTGGCTTCCAACTTGCTGGCTACTTGGAAAGTTGCCTTTTTTCCTTCCGTATTGGCTTCAAACTTGCCTTCTTCCTTAGAGACGAGATATCGTGATCGGCTTCGTATTAGACCCGGACTTCAGCATCCGTCTGGCTTCTTTTAAAAAGTTGCCTTCCATTTTCCAGCCTTCATCTTGGAAAGTTGTCTTCTCTTTTTCCGCCTTGATCTTTGACCTTGAAAGTTGTCTTCTATTTTTCTGCCTTGATCGGTGGAAAGTTGACTTGCCGGCTTGTATTGACAAAGTTGGCTTCTTTTGTGCCACTTGTCTTAACAACGTTGACTTCTTTTCTGCCGCCTTGTCTTGACAACGTTGACTTCCTTTTTGCCACCTTGTCTTGACAAAGTTGGCTTCCTTTTTGCCACCTTGTTTTGACAAAGTTGGCTATGTCTTCAGGCAACTTTGCACTCCCAAATCCAGCTTTCGCCTTGTTCCATTTGCCAGATTATTGGCTGCCTTCTTCCGGCCGTCTTTTCCTGGAAAGTTTACCAGATCACCATTTTTAGCCTTCTTTGCTGCCTTCTTTAAGCCGCCAAATCTTCCTTGAACCTGAAACTGGCAATCTGCCAAAAACGGGTGCTAACAAACATGAAGCACATACTTGTGTGTAGTATATAGTACACCTGCACATCGTTAAAGATTTTTATTTTTCGATTCTACTTGGTAGTGCAGATGATTCAGATTACAGATTCGACAAGACAGCTATTCGGTTCCTCAGCAGAAGTGCAGCACAAGAACAAGTGTAACAACTAACAACTAACAAATATGGAGAAAATCCAAACTCTGGGGAAATAAATGATAACGACCACCGATACAGTCACATGCAACCGTATTGGTGACCGTATCGGTGTCATTCGATCGGCGCTGTCAAATCAGACAATTTTCATGAAGGGCCATTGATACATGTGAAACATATCGACGAACTTTGTAGTTATTATGATGTATTTTTTATATTTGGTTTCTTTTATTGCACTAACCTATTAGTAGTTGCAAAAATGCACAAGTTCTTGTTTTACACTTTGTTGTGTAGGAATTACTTGGAAAAAGACAAAAACACAAAAGGAAACCTTGTTCGAGTCGAATTATGACTTTCCTGAAATCTGGCAAATCAACAGATTTCAAAGATTGTCAGTTTCCGATCGTCAGTTTTCGGCCTGATGACGACGTCAACTGGAAACAAGTTTTCCTACAAAGTTGTTGCAATTTTACACACCTATGGTACACAAAGATTGTCAGATTTTTTGACATTCTAAAAAGTATTTAAAAATATTTTACATAACGGGTGTATCTAGACTTACGACCCGAAACACTGTGTCCGTCGGTCGGGTAATTTATTACCTTAATGTATCTCCTAGTACTTACAGAATGTTTGATATGGTTCCAATCATAAGGACGGGTAATCATAAGTAATGAGATCACGTTAGCATAAGCTTCTCCCACATAAAAACTGCAATAGATGACGGTACCCTTGTAAGTTCAATAATTAAATATGGACAATACCACCACACTCTCCACCATTGCGAGGAAACAGCTAATTGTCGGCGTGACGTTTTTGACATCACTGGCGGTAATTAAACCCGCATGTCGGTAACGTCACGGTAGTGCTATTTTGAATCACTGGCGTGTCGTGAGGCCACGCCGGTAATACTAGAATGATATTGACGTGCCTTGTGAAAGCTTATGTCTGTTAAGTCTTAATAACTTAGGAAACCCCACAAGACGGAATAGGTCCGAAGTGGACAGATGAATCCTTTCTGTTCATGACATGTGCGACATTGATGACCTTGGACGTATTTCTCATATATATCCTCGTGTCATATGAGTTATTTATCACTAATAGAGCTTCATCTTATTTTATTTATCCCATCCATAATATGAACGGCTGCAGTGAAACCTTAAGCGCTGTCCTATTTTAATTCATTGATAAAAGAACTACATACGAACGAGTTTGGTCAGGTCAACTAAAATTGTAAAGTTTTCTTGAACTTGTTACTAATCCCTTGCCAAGCACCTACTTCCCGGATTCGATAAACCCCGAGTCTCTTGGGGGAAAAGCTGCATACTACATCCAAAATCTGGGTTAAAGGTATCGAGAACTTCGAGCACAGTCGGATCAGATACTAGGTACTACCTGAAAGGCAATAGTTGAAGCTACAAAGAATTGACCAACATCCAATCGACAAACCGCCGCCACCGCACCCGTGTTTCCCTGCTTCCGCACGACAGCATCAACGTTGATGTTTGTCAACCCCGTGGGCTGCGCAATCCAACAAGGAACATTTGGTTGTTCTCGACGTGATGTTATAGGAGCCTTCTTGTTCGTGGAAATCTCCAGGTCCCATATCATTGCTTCCACGAAGGCATGAGTACACTTGCGACGAGCAGACCCGATCGCCCATGTCGTGACCAGGCTAAGTGTAAGATCCTCACTGTACGTATACAAGAGATAAACAACCTTATTCATGCAAAAGGCTTTACATCTTGTCAACGACCTGCTCGTCGCAGGAGACATGATCGTCCAGGGATTCCGTGGCATATTTCTTGATGTAGACACTCTTGAGAATGGGTAGCGCCTTGAGCATCAACCAGAAATAGGGCGTCATGAAAGCGATCTCCAGCACCGCATAAAACAGCAGGTAAAACTTGAGGGCCCCCCAGAAGAGGAAGATGTAGCCAGCAACGGTCACCAGGGAGAAGAAGTTCTGTGATAGAAAAGAATTGGTGAATCAACATGTGAACTCACCGTACAGCGTAATCAATTCATCACGCATCAAAGCTGAATTATACCAACAGAGAATAGAGAATAGAAGGAAACTAATCATCATATGTTTCCCCTAGGTTCCTAGATTCAAGATAAAAGTATCTATGCGAGGCATTACATCTTGTCAGCTGGCGCGTCCTAGAGGAGACGAGTATCAACGGTGGCATATTTCTCAATGTAGAAACCCTTTAGAAGTGGCAAGATGTTGAGCATCATCAGAAAATAGGGTGACATGAAAGCAATCGCCGCGGCAGCATATAGCGGTTCAAAATACTTGAGGGCCCCGAAGATGAGGAAGATATAGCCAGCAAGAACAAAAGTCAGAGGCTACCTTACCATGCCCCGATGCCACCCGTTCCTCATCATGCGGCTGCTGCTTCTCTCTGCTCTCTCAAACACAAAACAGCCGGCCCAGCCCAGGTATCTAAGCCCAGTTCGAGACCAGCTCCGAGGCAGAGGAGGGAAACAGAGCAAGCAGAGGAGGGAAACAGAGTATTTTCGCGGGACTAGAGCGACGGAAATAGATTTTGGCGGGCAAACGCTCTCCTCGCTGTGTCTCTGGTCTTGGCGATCGAGAATATCGGTGGCACTCCTGATCGGCCGGCGATCGTGGGGCATCTCCTCGCGCTGTCTCTGGTCTTGGCGATCGAGGGGCATCGGCTGCAGTCTTGATCGGCCGGCGATCGTGGGGAATCAGCGACAGTCCAGATTGGCGGGCGATCACGGAGAATCGGCGGCAGTTCTGATTGGTAGCGCACACAAATCTCCCCTCTCCACTTTTATTTCTTACATTGTATTTACTCTTCCTCCCTGTAATGTTTCTTCTCGTCTTGTTCACGAGACGCCTTAAAAAATGTCCGTTGGGCTGCGCTCTCGCGACCCGCGAGGCGACCGCCGCGGGCGCCCTTCTTCGTCGTCGCCGGCAGGCCCCATGTCCAACACCGCCACCCCAAGCACCCTAGGCTACTCCCACCACCCCCAGCCACCATCCCTCCAAATTTCCGCCCCGCTTTCCTTGGTTTTGGTCTCCGGCCGGCCGCATCTGGATCTGGATCGAGCTCGACCTCGGGTGAGGTCGCCGCCCGCCGGTCGCTGCCTCGGGACGCCACGTCCCTGCTCCTGGAGGCCGCGCATCAGGGCAGTAACCACCTCGTCCCTGCTCCTACCTCTGCGGCGCCGCGCGGAATTGAAGAAGCGGCCACATCCATCCTCGACCAGCTGCCGGCGTCCATCCCCGACGGCGGCGCGCCGGCCTCCCTCGCCTTGGCGACCACGCCCTCTTCGTCTCGTGCTAGGGACGCCCCAAGATCCATGGTCTTCGGCTCCCTCTCCTTCGCGGCCACGTTGTCGGCGCCGACGCCCACGCCCTCGTCGTCTCGTGGGGACGCCCCAAGATCCATGGTCTTCGGTTCCCTCTCCTTCGCGGCCACCTCGCCGGCGCCGACGCTGTTCCAATCGCCGCCCCGCCACGCGCCATCTCCCGCGGTGTGCGAGGGTGTCAACATGGCCCGGGCGTCGGGGCACCCCGCGGGATGCCCATCTTCTGGAACGGCGATGGTGCCCACCGGAATCCTTCGCGTCAAGGCCCTCAACGCTTCTGCGCCGCTGCGTCCGGCCAAGCATGTGCGGTTCAACATCCCGGTGCCTCACATTCAAGACAGATGGTCTCCCCCCTCCTCGCCCCGCCAGCGCCATGACGGCAAGCTCCATCACCCTCGTCCTCCGGATCGAGATGCGTCGCCTGAGGGAGGCTGGACCTGTGTCCTCTCGCGTCGGGCGCAGCGTGAGGAACGTCGTTCCTCTCGACGCGAAAGCTCCTTAAGGCCGCGTCGCGCCCCTCCAAGACCAACTGACGGCTCCATCCCTCCACTCGCCTCCACCGCAAGCCCGACCGCTCCCTCTCGTCTTGTCGATGCTGCTTCCGATGCCAGGCTCGGGGCCACCTCATTGTCGACTGTCGCGACCCGGTGCGGTGCGCCATTTGTCGACGTTGGGGACACTGGACGCGCGACTGTCGGGCACCACGTCCATCGACCTCCAAGCCCTTGCCGCGTCGCGCCTGGCCGTTGACCCCTTCACCGCCTCCTCCGAGCCATGTTCGTGCCCCTGCCATGGAGTCTCCCGTCGTTGACTCCTACTCCGCCTCCCGTCGCTTCGGGCGTCCCGAGGAGCAGCCACACCTTCCTCGCCAACGCATGGCGCCGGTCAGCACGCATCGCTTGTCCGCTGACGTGCCAAGGGCGTGCCTGGAGATGGACGTGTGTTTCTCAACCGCGATGCAGGTGGTGCCGGCCAGCGAGAGGTGCTACAAGGTGTGCGTGGACGGAGCACTTTCAGAGGAGAATGAGAGGGCCGGCCTGGGCCTGCTGCTAACGCAAGGAGAGGACGACAACCGCGGGGCGTTTGAGCTGGAGGTGCTTTTACACCTGCCACCGCTTATGGCAGGAGAGGTGTGTCATGAGATGCTCGATGAGGTCCCGACGCAGGTCTCGCGTCCGGGTGATCTGCTGCAGTTCACCAGCTCCATTGCAGCGCTAGTTTCCCTGCTGCTGACTGGACATGACCCGGTGTTGATCTCGCCTGGCGACGCGCTGTGCGACGGGGGATTTTCTAGTGACGATGATGAGGATGAGGTTGTGGACGGGAAGATGGAGCAGCTTCTGCCAGGCCTCGCCGAGCTGGATCAGATTGAGTTGCTGCTGGACGGCGATGAGGTGGCGCACGAAGACGGCCTTGCTGACGACGGCGACTTGGCGAGGAGGGAGTTTCAGCTCGTCGCGGACGTCATTGACGCTGACGCGGAGGCTGCTACGATTGGGAACCTCCTCGCTGCCGATATTGATGACGCTCCCTCATCTGGCATCGCGATACGCTGCGTCGCGGATCTGTTCTGCCTGCCGGCTATGCCGCTGCTGCCCACACCTACTCCGCCAATGCCACGTGCTCATGCGGCCCTGCCCGACCCCGAACGTCGCAGCAGCAGGCTCGCGGCGAAGCCACAACTCCCAGCGGTCGGCAAAGCGCAGCGTGTCCTTCACAAGAAAATGGGGCTCGACTTTGGAGATATGCCCCTGGTGGAGGCTACGAAAGCATTCGCGAACACCTGCAAGAAGGCTCCATTCTCTGATTCGGCAATCAACGGGTTGAGGACCCTCCTCAGGCTGAACATGCCGTCCATGACGGCAGCGGATGAAGCTTTGATTGGCCTTGCTGGCCCAGGGGGAAGCGATTTCCCGCCACCGACGGCGCTGGACGTCCCCGCCTGATCTGCCTCCCGATCCTCTGATCGCGCCGCGTTTGTAGCGTTTTGAAGATATGACGATTTATCTTTCTGAGAGATTAGACGGTGTAGGATGAGATCCTTCGTCTAGTACGCCCTGTCATGTATGTTTTTTTCTTTTTGGCCTCGGCCGTGTCATGTTTGCTTCTTCTATATCAATATAAAAGGCAAATCTTTTGCCTCGTTTCAAAAAAAAAGTAATGTTTCTTCTCTGTAGGTAGCGCACCCTCTGCACTTTTATTAGCAGCGAGTGATGTAAGAAAAGGGGAGCACTGGATATTACGTTCTAGGAAGGTATATTACCTGCTAGTGTCATTCCGTGAGTATGTATTCAGAAAACTGAAAACTGCACTTGTATACGTTCTAGGACAGACAAGGTATATTTATTCAGAAAACTGAAAATTGCACTTCTATTTGTTCATGATTTTACAGGATTTATTGAGTTCTTGCCTTCTAGATTTAAGATTCAATGGCACAGCCCAACAAGTAAGTTAGGCTTCCATCCAAAAACACTTTGCTTTTGTTTGCATCCAGATCTGTACCAATAAGTATATATTTATTTTTGTGTAGGGAAAATGAGATTCCTGTTTGGTTTCCTCAAGTTGGTGAGAAATTTAAAGACTTGGATGATGCTTGGTCATTTTGGGTAAGCTATGGAGGTCGTGCAGGTTTTGAGGTCAGAAAAAGGTGTAGCAATATAAGTAATATGGATGGAAAGTAACTTCATGTAGGTATGTGTGTGCGAAGGAGGGTCGTAGGGCACAAGACAAGAGGGATCATCTCACAAAAAAATCTCGAGCTGAAACAAGAACATGTTGTGAAGTTCATATGTGTCCTTCATTAAATAGAGTGGTGGGACATTATGAAGTGGTAGATGTAAAGCTTGCTCACAATCATGGGCTTTACTTGCCACAAAGCTTCCATCTGATGTTATCACAAAGGAAGATTTCAGAATTGCAAGCTTTTGAAATTGAGACAGCCGATGATTCTGGAATTAGGCCAAAGGCTGCACATGAGTTAGCTAGTCGCCGAGTTGGAGGACCAATGAATCTCAGCTACACTCCCCGTGATCACAAAAATTACTTGCAAGGAAGGCGTCAAAGAGAGTTGTCATATGGGCAGGCAGGAAGCATGTTGAAGTTTTTTCAAGACAAGATGTCCGAGAACCCTTCTTTCCAATATGGTTTGCACATGGATTGTGAAGAAAATATAGCAAATATATTCTGGGCTGATGCTAAGATGGTCATTGACTATGCACACTTTGCGATGTTATCACCTTTGATACTACTTTTGGCACAAACAAAGAATATAGACCTTTTGGTGTTTTCGTTGGATTCAATCAGTTCAGGGAGACCATTATTTTTGGTGCAGCTCTTATGTTTGATGAAACATTTGCATCTTTCAAATGGCTATTTGAGGCTTTTCTAGCTGCACACAATGGAAAACAACCTAGAGCTATATTTAACGATCAAGACACCACAATGGGAAATGTTGTTGGGGAGGTATTCACGGAAGCATGGCATGGATTATGTACCTATCACATAATGCAAAATGCTGTGAAGCACTTATGCAATAGCAAAACAGAGGACTCGCATTCCGCCAATGTTGATAATGAGGATGATGAAGAACCTCATATTCTCTTAGAGTTTAGTGCTTGCATGTATAACATTGAGGACAGAACGGCCTTTGAAGAAGCATATGACGCCATGAGAAATAAGGTGGACAAGAAGAAGGCATCATGGCTGGATAACATCTACAAGTTCAAGGAAAAATGGGCCGAATGTTACATGAGGGATGTTTTTACATTGGGAATGAGAAGCACGCAATTAAGTGAGAGTTTCAATAGTGACTTGAAAAAACATCTCAAATCAGATTTTAACATCATTCGGTTCTTGAAGCATTTTGAAAGGGCAGTGCAAGGAAAAAGAAACAAGGAAATAGAAGCAGAATTTGAAGCTAGGAAAAAGCTACCTAGAATAAGCATGAAGACAGCTATGCTACTGCAAACAAGTAAACTTTACACACCCACGATATTTGAAGCATTCCAAACTGAATATGAAAGATCCATGGCTGCATGTAGTAGAGCAATGGATGGAAATAACACATATTCTGTTGCAATTGTGAGGGCTGATGGTGATTTAAGTTCTAAACTAGAGCGCATTGTTGTTGGTGTTCCACTGAAGCAAACATCATCATGCAGTTGCGGGCAGTTTAAAAGGACCGGAGTATTGTGTGGCCATGCTTTGAAAGTTCTTGACTTGATGAATATCAAGTTACTGCCGAACCATTATGTTCTAAAGCGATGGACAAGGGACGCAAGATATGGAACTGTACAAGACAATAGAGGAAATGACATCATTGAAAATCCAAAATTGGATGCTATGCTCCGCTATAGGACTTGGTCTCACAAATTCCTAAATTTGGCATATCAAGCTACAAGCTCTCCTGAGTGTTGCGTGTTGGTGGACAACGCACTAGATTGCCTTGACAAGCAACTTCAAGACAAAATCGATGCAGCCACAAGTATTTGGAGTGATTCATATAATGTCCAACATGTTGTTCCACAAGATGAAGGTTTGCTTAGTGCTGCACGCTTAAAGAAAAAGGAGGTTCAACCAAAAACTTCAAAGCGACATAGAAGTTGGCTCGACAAGGCGCGCAAGTTCAAAAAGAAACCATCAAAAAAATCTAGCGTTCTTGAAAAGCATTGAAAAGTAGTTTCCATTTTCATTACTACTGCAGCATAGGACTTGTCCTAATTGACCTCTACCTCATCCTAATTAACATGGTTTGTTCCTTTATGCAGCAACAAAAGAATGATGGTGGTGTACAAAGCCAAGTACCAACAGCAAAGGCTAATGAGGACTGCAGCAATACCTTCACTAGCTTCATAGATTTGCTCACGGTAATTTAAATACTGCTCTATTGAACTTATCTAAATTAGTTTCAGTATTGCTTTAAGATATTCTTTAGGTTCCTATTTTACAAGTTTGACTGATTTTCTTCTATCTTTGCAGGGATCTGGCGAAATTGATGATATCGCTATTCAAGATCTTATTTATTTTCCTATTTTAGGGCCTGAAGCCACAAAATAAACTATTTAGGCTATTTGTTTTTTGGGGTTGAATGCGTTGGGAGCTTGCTGTGCTAAACTGATGGTTTTTGGTGTGGATCAATAGCCCTGAAATTCTGTGCTAAAGTGTATAAATCCATCTGCTGTAGTAGTGCCTTTTGTCGGATGTGAAATGGTGTAGTAATTTCTTTGCTGGAGGTTAAGTTCTGATTGTTTTTGTCCTCTTTTTTTTTGTCCTCTGTTTCTTAAACTGGACTGAAATGTTTGTTCTCTGTTATGTCTCTGAACTGTACCGGTTCAGTTAATCACCAAACTGGGGCATCGTACTACTCCCGAGCTGGGCTTTACGTGGGCTGGCCTGGCTTTTGTGCGTTGAGAGAGCAGAAGGAAGCAGCAGCCGTGAGATCAAAATTGAGTGTCATCGGGCATGCCCAAGTCAGAGTCTGACTTCGTTTCGTGAAGTTAGAGAATCCGCGCCGCGCTCCTATCTAGGTCACGCGCAACCTGATCTCTACCGCCGCCAAGTGGTAGCTACAAAACCGCTTTAACTAGTACCTTGGCAGAACGCAGGGCTAGCCCCTCGGCGCGCGTGGCGACCGATCTCTGTGTGGGATCTGTCGGCCGAACCGAAACATTTCCCTATACTTATTGATATATACTACATTTGCTAGCGTGATTTGTTTTGAGTTATATCCAATTCCAAGTAGCCCCGTCTCTGAACGTGAATCGATGGGTCTTCGCCTACTTTGTTTGCTAAATTTAGAGTTTGGTTTTTGTTCTTTGTAGTGACTGAGGAGGTGGTGGTGACGATGGATGGCGCATGGAAATAAGATCTCTCCGGTCTCTCCCTACCTCATCAACATTTCGGGCGTCAGCAAAGGACTAGTGAGGGTAGGTGTTGTCAGATATGTTTGATTATTTTGGATCTTGTCAGTTGGTGTGTCGTTCAAAGAATTTTTTTCCGTTGGTTTATGGTGCGACATCTTTGATCTTTTTGTTCGTTTGGGTCTGCTGCAATGTTCGGTTCCTCCAACCCTCTGGATTGGTGGCCAAAAATTGCAAGCATGTGTTGTTTGGGGTGTGTCCCCAGCCGATGTTCCTTTAGCGGTTATTGGATCTTGTCGCGACGAGTGGCTATTGCAGTCATCAAGGACTTGGTCGGCGACAAGTGTGCATGTGTCCAGTCGTTTACTTCAGTGCATGTTCATATCACGGGCAACGGTCGAACAATCGAAGGAACAAGACCATTATATTTTTAGTGTATTTTTGTTTTGATCGTGTTGCGTCGAATTTGATCTCTTTTGTATTAGATTTTTTTCTAATAAATACTTGATATAAGACACCTTTTGTCGTATTTTCTCAAATGAAAAAGTAGCCTATATTTCAACAATGGGTAATATTATGTTTGTTATAAGACACCTTTGGTGTCTTTTCCTCATAGGTTCTCTGCGACCTCTGATTGGTTCACTACGTCTTGTTTATATTTTAATTTTTTGTTTGGTCTGCTTTGGCTGTGTGCGTCATGGACGGGTGTAAACTTTGTATTTCCGTGATATCATAAGCAATAAAATTAAATTGTTCTTTATCGGAAAATGACTATGGAACAATATGTAATTACTCAGGAGTTTCTTGGACAAAGAAAATAGTCAAGTTCGATAAATATTCGTGCATCTACATACGTTACCCTACTACGGGCCACCAAGGCGCATCATGAAGAAGGTTGGCCAATCTATCTCCATAGGCATAATCGAGCCACGATGATGGTAAGGAAACAGGTTTGTAACCTCTTCTAATGTCCCATTGTCGAGATAAGCTTTGTAGAAGCGCCGCACTTTATAATCGGTAATGAGTAAAGTGTCGCTTCTCTCTGCCTCCCAAATGCAGTATGGTTGTTCAAGCTGTTTCATTAGCTCTGTCAATCTGTGGTCAGTCACCTTCTTACGCTCCCACTTTTCATCACCATCGCAACTGTCTTGGCCAGGCGTCCAGATCTCTAGCTGTCCGGCACGGTACGCGCGCAGCGATAGTGTTGTCCCGCCTGCCGTGGTTGTAAGATGGTAATCCTCACTCATATGCATTGGGACGGTCTTTGTCGGACTGAGTAGCTTGATCAAGGAGATGCCTTCTGTCTTGAGGTTATAGCTGAGGACGTAATAGTAGTCAGACAAGCTGTCAAATAACCAGTGTGCATAGCCTCGGCACATGACGGCTTTTCTATGCTGGATAAACCATATCTGGTTCGTGTCGAAGCACTTTATAGGTGCCCTCCAGCTCGCCTCGCCGGAGGCGATACTGTGGAGATTGAACTGCGGCTTCTCCTTGTCCTTGCCGATAATTAGCACTCTGAAGGCCTTTGCTGGTCTCGGGCTGTCGCCGCCGGCGTTGCTCGGTATGATGTCACATCTGTAAGGGTAGTGGAAGTAGCGGAATTCGGTGTTGCAGTCTAGCACAGGCAAGACGTCCCATGTGCCGGCGAGCAGGTTGCACACGGTGAGCCGCACAATGTTGGACAGCGTGTCTTCGTCGTGTGGATACAGGCGTACCACCAGGAGGCCGCCACGCGAGTCGAGCGGCCTGGAATGGTCGACGAGGTCCGTGGCATCTCCAGCAGGCACCAAGGAGCTCAAGGTCCGGCGCCGGGTGCCGAGCGGCGAAGGTCCGGGCAACGCGACGAAGGTGAGCTTGGTGTGGGCATCCGGTCTTATGGTCATTGGGATATTTGTGTCGATGAGACATCGTTGGGAGAAGAAGCCCACCAGGGAAAGCGGCCACCGGCGGCTCAGGCGGAGAAGGAAGGAAGGCTCGGCCACGAGGCGGCGCCAGCCCTTGCACGCGGTGGCGCACCGGAAGAGCGTTGCCACGTCGCTGACGTCGAGTCGCACAAGGATCTCGCGGGCCAAGTCATCCGGGAGCGTCGTCGTCGTCGACCTTTCCATCTCCATGCATGGATCGATCTTGCTTGTGAATTTCGTGCCACCCGATTCCACGAGTAGGATCGAGCCAACATATATATACGTATAACTAGGTAAGAATAGGAGACGGCCGAATCCACGCATACATAGCTAGAGTTTTTGCTGTGTACGTTGTGGTATATAAGTTTTAATCAAGGACAATCAACTCTCCTAAATTAGGTTGCCTTTTCTGACGCCTGCGGCCAGCAACCGTGAGCAAAGTTATTTTTGCGTCGGTTCCCTTCCGGGCTGCGTTGGGAGGGCCCGGGTGGGGAACCCGATTTTATGAGTGGTGTTTTATTAAAATTAGTGTTTTAAATATACTAGTTGGCATGTACGTGCAACGCACGTTTTCTGGATTAAAGTGGCGGTTTACAAGTAGGAATGCCTATACTAAGATTTACAAAATTATGAGCGCGTGCTTCTTTTTTTTATGTCATATCCTTAATGTCACACTCACTCGTATAGTCAGCACAACCTTCAGCGGTCACACTGAGCGATTATGGTTATTTTTTTTTAGCATATTTGATTGATTTTATAGAGCACAGCAAGAACTGTTTGAGCTAGACTACAGTAATAATTGAACAGAAAAAAATCATGTTAGTATAGACCTATATTTTCCCTGTCAATTCACCTGACTGAACTTGCGTGGACTATGGGCGGCCGGAATTTGGGCGGAATCGGCTGAACGGCGAGTACTAACCATTAGACGGCAATGTCCAAGCTTTAAAAAGTGTCGCAGATCTAAAGCACAAGATGCACACAAAAAAACCAGATTAAAATCTACAGTAGGCACAATTACAATAACGATGATAAACGGAGCAGCACAGTTTAGATTGAAACATCCGATTCGAATAGCTCTGAACTAAACTAAAAAATCGAAGCCATTGCAGGCCTCGCAATGCATCACAAAATTCAAATTAGGTTGGCAGGAACTGATCATCGCAGGAAACAATATACTTGTAGCAGAAAGATGTCGTTTCAAGCAGATAGAGCTGTACCTTGGGTGCAGCAGGGAAGGGCGAGACGGCGTCAATGTCGGCGATCTGGCGGAACACGGCGGGTGGAGCAGGAAGGGCGAGACGGCGTCAATGTCGGCGATCTGGCGGAACACGGCGAGATTGAAAGCTTTGGGCGTGGATTGTGGCTTTCGGCCGAGAAACTCCAATCCTTAATATACATGCCTTGGCCTTACCTAATTTGACAAGGATTCCATGGTCGGCATTGCATCCTTGTTAGAACGGGAGTCGTATCAATTCGTGCTGGAGTAGGATTTCCGTCCGTGACTCTTCAATATTTCCGTCCGTGACTTTTCAATTTAAATACAATTCGTATTGGAGTAGGATTTCCGTCTGTGATTTTTTTTTTTTATGGCGACCTGGATGGACTTGGGCTTCTTCTCCGGCGGTGGTAGCTTCTTGACAGTGACGTTGAGCACGCCTTTCTTGCAGCTTATGGCGATGCAGTGGACCGCCCATCAGCCGGCAGCCGGAAAATGGGCACGAACGACGGCCGCGAGGCGTTGTGGCGTTGTGCTGCGGTGGCCGTGCGGCGGCGAGCGGGGGTCTGCCTCCCGCCGGCCTCCTCGCGGCGTGCAGCGGCAACGGCTCCGTCGTCCAGCTGGCCCTCCATGTCCCCAGCCACCGACACGCTCTCCCTCCTGATGGAGTACGTCGGCCCGAGCCTCGACGAAGTCCTCCGCCACTACCGCCACGGCCGCCCGTTCCAGGAGGCCGACATGCGCTGCGTTATGCGGCAGCTCCTGGCCGGCGCTGCGCCTGCCGCGTCGCCCGAGAACGTCCTCGTCGGCCTCGACCGCGTCAGCACAGACTCGCCATGTGCATGACCGAGCCCCTCCGTACGGACGCTGCGGCACCCGCAGCTACCTCGCGCTGGAGCTTCTCCTGGGGTAGCCCGACTACGACGCCACGGTGGACGCCTGTTCCCTCGGCTGCGTCATGGCCTAGCTCCTCCCACGCGAGCCCATCTTCGGTTCGGTAGCGCGGCAGACAATACTGAGCAGCTCGTACGGATCTTCGACATACTTGGCGTGCCGGGCGAGATGTCTTGCCCGGCGTACTACTCCATGCCGCTCGCCGGGGACCTGGTGACGCCGCCGAGCATTCCTCAGCGCAACAGGCTGAGAGACATGTTCCCTGAGCACCGATTGTCCAGAGAAGGGTACAATGTACTCAGCGGCCTCCTGTCCTAAGATGCCGACAAGAGGCTGCCATGGTTCACCAACAACGTGGACGATTCTCCCGATAGTTTTTTCAAATCGTTTTTTGTTGATTTGGCGGTGGCAGGTGGCAGAATCGTTGTAATTATCGTTTATTTTTTGCGGTGGCAATCTCTGTAATATTTACGAAAACGAAGAGGTACGATGGCATTAGCAGTATTATGTGATTTGGTGGGAGGGCAAAACGGTCCAAAACGGACAATGTTGAGTTGTCAAACATTGGGACGATCTGTGCCGTTTGATCCGATATTGAAGGGCTCAGATTTAAAGTATCCCAACAACACAAGTTTGCTCTTTTAATAGTAGTATAGATTAGGTTAGGGTTTTTGTAGCCGTCCTATCTATGGTCTATCGATCAATGATGTTGTTGGAAGATTAAATTTGTCTACTAATGATCCTTTAGATTTTGTTCACTGGATCAAGTTTGGATTTTTCTTCTCATCGTGTGGCGAGAAGGATTATCCTTTCATACGTCGATTCACACTCTTGACTCCCAGCGATGTTGACCAGACAGTTCGGTTGATTTTCCCTAAAGTTCTGATGTTGATACTCTTGTCGATGTTGGTTGATTAATTTAATGGCCGCACCTATGCTCGTAGCCTTGGCACTGCGGCTCAACATGAAAATTATAACAAAACTCTCGTTGGTATTTGCAGGTATGTGGTTTGATACCTATGTCATTTTTCTTTGGCTGACTTCAGAAAAATATACGATTGTGTCAAGACAGAAGAAAGAGTGGAAGATTCACGGTGTGGGGGTTGGGGTGAGCCAAGGGAGCAGCCAGTCCGCTTCAATCCTCTGATCGATTCAGCAGCGATGGTGCCCCGGGTGCAATTGTAGGATGTGGCGGCTGTGGCGACTCTCATAGGGATGACGAAGAGGTCGCTTCGTGTCAGAGGACGGGGTAAAAAAGTTAGGACAGTAGGGGAGAAGGCGAAAATGACATTTACAGGGCCATATAGCTCCAGGGCCAAATCTGGGCCATCGGTTTCCGGCGGCCAACGGCCAGGATTTGTCGTTGACATACTGGAACTAATGGCTCGGTCAATAGAAACTCTGGCCATTGGCTGCCAAAAACTGATGACCCAGATTCGGCCCTCGCGCCATATGGTCCTGAAAATTTCACATTCGGGAGAAGATGCTTTTGGCGGCGCTGTGGGACTGGAACCGTGGCGGTTAGCTTGACCCCTAACCTGGTTCGCAAACATCGGCGGAGGAGGTGAGGATATGCTTTTCTTTCGGCGAATCTCTTCTTCGACACGCAAATAAAAGGCAGCATCCCTGTCAAAGATTACTAAACCAATCGAGAAGAGCAAATAGCACATGCACTCCGCAAAGCAGAATTGAAATCTTCATTGCTAAAAACTCTTTCGCCACAGTACTCATAAAGGAAAGGAAAATAGCATTGTTTTCCTCGAGTATTATACCACTATATAACAATGAGCATTTCTCATGAAGAAACATAAATAAATCCCAAGAAACAACGAGGAGTTTGAGCCCATGGAGAAATAATACAGACACGCATATATACATGCACAAGATTACTGGGACAAAACATCTGAGGTTGCATGGACACACTATATGAGCACCGTTCACCTCTTATATTAATGCAAGCCTTTAATTACATCCTATCGATGACCGGCCTGTCGCAGGGGACATTAGCATCCAGTGATTCCGTGCTGTATTTCTTGATGTAGACTCTCTTGAGGATCCGCAATCCCTCGAGCATCAACCAGAAATAGGGCGTCATGAAAGCGATCTCCAGCACAGCGTAGAACAGCGGGAGGGCTCCCCAGAAGAGGAAGATGTAGCCAGCAACGGTTGCCACGGAGAAGAAGTTCTGCATTAGAAACGAATTGGTGAGTCAACATGTGAACTGATATAGTCGATCTAATCAATTCATGTCAGACTAAAAGCCGAATTATACCAACAGGGAATCGAGAATACGACAAGGAACTAGTAGAAGGAAACTAAACGTTATATGTTTCCCCCAATTGATAGGTTCATGCATGGCGGTAACCAGGTTAGGGTTAGACGGGATGAGTAAGAATCACTCCCAAATTCTTAGGCGAGGTTTAGGGTTTCTTCAAGATCTAGGTGCATTCAGCGACTGAAGGAACGCGGGAAGGAGAAGAGGTGCTTACGAAGGCATGTTTGATGAGTGCTGCCAAGAGATAATTCTTGATGATCCGCACCTCCTCGGCGGCGATGCCTTTCTCCGCCTGGGAATCCTCCTCGGTGCTCGCCTCCATCGATTGGGGATTTTGCATGCTCGTTGGCCGCCGCCGCTGCAATGTGATGTGCATATACGTATGTACTGCTGGGCTGCCTACGGCCTCGGTTCTAAACAAAAGCCTTCCATCAGCAACAACCAAAGGCCGCTTCTGCTACTACCTGGGCCAAACGTACGGAGGGCATCCTGCATTTTTGGGGTTGAATACAAATGGAAATAACTAGATTAATAAAGATCTCTACACCCTCCGTTGAGTTAATGAGGCCCGCATGTATTTTCAGAAAAACATGTACCTCAGATAAGTTGATCAAAAATATATGAGTTATACACCACAAAGTATAATTGTCGTGGCATATAATTTATTGTTTGTTGATTAAAAATGGTCATTTTTTTCTTAATGCGTGCGGGCTTTATAAACTCAAACAGGGGAAGCACGTATCTAGTGTCAGTAATGCTATTTTTCCACAAGTATAGAACATGCATATACTGGTAAGATGTCGGGCCTTATCACAATAAAATGTACAAAATATGAATGCATCCGATTGTGAGATTCATGAACGTGATTGGAGGCTTAAATGAAGCACAGCTATATTCATTTCTACACCAATCTCCTCTTTCCACAAGTTCCCTCGAAAACCTAGCAATCAAGTCCAGCAAAATTTCAAAATCAACCATACACCAAACAATTCCAAAGTACTATGTCATCCACAAGAAACCATGAAGTTTGAGCATAGCTTACTCGTAAAAAAAACCACTCCCAGAAACTTTTAGTCGTTTTCAAAAGGCAACGGATTTATGGGAACAAACAGTACAGCGCACCATGCACGGTTAAACGAGACACTCTATCCCCTTTTTCTGTAACTATCTCCATGTTTAACAGCTCTCGCAGGCAGGTCTGCCGACTACTCTCGTAACTCAAAAGGAACCAAACTGCTACAACTTCTTTGATTGCTTTACGACAAGTTTCTCTCTGACTCTTTTTGTTCCCTTGGGGAAACAGCTGCCTTGCAAAGGATGGCCATGACACGATCTGAGTCTATCATGTTGAGCTAACCTCAGGCGCTAACCACAGTTTCACCTTTTTGTCTTCCCCACAGGTCGCCAAGACAAAGGCAGGAGCGCCACCTGAGAAAATCAACAAATGATTTGATTTAGACATTGTATATGCGTACCCAGCTATAGATCTTACATTATGAAACAATACAGAATGATTTACTGATGGTGACAAAGATTAGTGAGCACGGAAGTACATCAGCTATGAGATCATAAATATATTACTTTGCAGCGTGCCATGCCAAGGGCTAAAATATGTCACTGTATTTGCACTGGTAATCTAAACAGACTATGGAAAACAAGATGGATAAAACAGAAGACAATAAAAAATTACCATTTGGAATCTTCCGTGGAGCCCAAGCAATGCCAGATATATCACCTGAATATACAGAGCAAAAAGTTACTCCAAACATATTTTAACACAACAACTTTGTTAACATAAAAATGGCTAATGAGAAATATAAAGAATCTTCTGCAGACCATACAAAGCCAAGGCCATTAGTTCTGATTTTAATTGCAATATGATATCAACATAGAAAAAACATATTGAACAATATAATAATTAATAAGAATGTTGAATGACATTTTATTATAATGAACGCTTGACTGATATTTGATTAAACGTACTAATGCCATCTGCTACAAGTTATCCATACATTTTTTTAAAGCCTCCATTACTTCAGGATAACCTAAAGAACATCACACACCTTCATGAGCTTTCTCAGCTGTATCCAAAACTGCACCAGTTTCAGAACATAACCACTGCAACGTCGATCCACTTGTTACTGCCAGAATTTTACCATCTGGGGAGATGCCCATGTGATTGTACAGGCAAGTAGAACCTTTTGAATCATGCAACGGGATTGCGAAAACTCTCAAGGTTTTCGGATCTTCGTCAAGATGATACCTTACTGCAAAAGTAGCAGAAATCATTAACTCCTGAGAATGAATAGAGGAGCAATATATAAAAGAACAGTGCAAAATAAGCACGGAGACTTATATATAGGCTAAATTCTATTTTCTCAGGACACGTACGTAAATTCACGATATTAATAATCATATGACGCAGTATCTAATTGGTATGGAACAACATGGTAACAGTTGATAAGTATCATGACCTCAACTACATAATGAGGCACGCGACTGGCCACTATATCATAATAGCCTAAACATTGATTGTTCCAACTGGAATATTTGAGAAATTGGTTAATGCTTTCTTTAATGAAGGATCTTTCTATCTTTGTCAAGAAAGGCAAAAAATAAAATTTTCATCTATTATCCTGTTGAAAGCAATCCCACAGTAGATGAGAAAATATTGGTTATATAGAGAATTACTAAAGAATCTGCAATGGACTTATGGCGACTTTCAGTAAGCAGGGTTAAAACTCTTAGATACTCTGTACTCAAAATCAAGAAGCACTTTCCAGGCATCAAGGACACTGGAGGTTGGTAGATCCAGAACATACCATTGATATTCCATACTCGAATGGTACCATCTTTTGATGCCGTAATAATCTTCTCAGAATCCGGAGTGAAGCACAAACTAGTGACAGCACTCTGAATACAGAAGTTGTCAATCTCCATCCACAGGAATAGTCTGAAACGTGGCTACAAAATGTAAGCAGGAAGAAATTTGACCTTGTGACCCTTGAGTTGCATCACTCTGTTAACCTCCTTCACTGAACTATCCTTTGAATACACAATCTCCCACACCTAACGAACACGTAAATATAATCATAACTGGGGAAACAGTCAATGAGAAATAGTGAGGTTATATTACAAATGAACACTACCAACCTTGACATCAGCAGTGAAAGCTGCGGCAGCTATGAAGCGTCCATTTGGGGATATGTCAGCCATATTGTTCTTCAACTGATTAGTGTCAACTGTTCCCAACTCCTTTCCACTCTTTCCATGCCAAATTTTGATATCCGTTGCTGCAAATAGTTTTTAAAACAAATTCTTATTAAAAGATAAACTTGGAATCCGGACTTAATTATTTAAGACTACACAATTATTTATTCTGATACGACTGCGTCAGGAAGTTGCACTAGTGTACATGTGCTGCATAAAAAACAAATACAGGTTCCCTCAACCTAATGTAACAGCTGCTAAAACCATACCATAGCGGTAACCAAACAGGGAAAAGCCAAACTGGCGCCTGGTCAGTTCCAGTTTGTTCAGTGGAACATTTTGGGAGGAAACAAGGGGGAAAACTAGAAATATCCAGCACTGGGCCAAACGCAGAACCTCAACCACAGCCTCACACGTGCACAGAAGGCCCGGCACCAATTGGACTACTGAGTCATTCTAATGATATTAGCAACAGTAACATACTAGGTCTTTTTCAAATCATATAAACATAACCTGACTAAAAATTGATGCAACGATGAAAAAAAACTTAGTACAATGGTTGGACAGGTTGGTCGAGACCGCCGAACAGTGAGGCGGCGCTTGACCAGTTCCCTCACTGGTCTATTTATAAACTTTAGTAATTTCCCATCTCTGCTCACTACCTTGCACCATATCCTGCATGCCCCAAGGAACAATTCTCAACGCTACTCCCCTGAATCCCACTAGGCCACTACATGCACCTCAAGATCCAGGCCAATCTTAGATGTGCCACTTCACCATGCACCCGTCAGTGAGCACTTAACTGTGAAGAATGCATATTACTCCCATATATAAATGAAACATGGTGCACTTTTCTCGTCAAAGCTTACTAGTTTACTAAACATTCTACACTTGTGTAGCCATAGATCTTAATCGCTAGGGAAAAAAGTTCTTGTTGCATACATGGAATTACAGATCATGGTGAAACTACAAATGTTGAAATAAATTTAGGATCTAAATCGAAAAACCAAATAGTTCAACGCATGCTTAATGACACAGTAATATCACATGTTCGCAGGCCGTTACATCTTAAGATCTAAATGAAAAAAATAAAGAGTTTCAACAAATGCTTAATGACGCAGTAATGTTCGCAGACAGTTACATCTGCAAGATGCACAATATTAAAGGCTACTATATTAAGCAGGTCAGATTCATGAGTTACTATTTTAAAATGGAACCAATGCTAAGAAATTTCGCAACCCATACCTTCGGAGCAAGAAATCACTATTGTGCTCCCATCCCCAGTCCCATGAGTCGCACGAGCTGCTGCAAGGTTCAGCACCGACTCTTTGCCATGAATCTTTTTGTGGTCCCACTTGATCTCCGGAGGAGAAAGCTTGCCCAGCTGTTTGCTTCCCCCAGTTGGAGGAGCACTAACATCCGCATACATATAGAGAGACGAGCCTAAGAGCGCCTGTGCTGCCACAACAACGGACGATGCCCCTTCCGAGAAGGCCATAGCAGTAGGATGTGCCCCAGCAGGCAAGTTTATTTTCAGAATCCTGCAAAACCCTTGCAGCGTTAGAATATATCGTAATACAGGATAACTTGTACAGAATAAATTATAACTTACTTGAAGCTCTTGCTTGACGCATCGTCGATCCTGAATACCCTCACAGCTCCATCAGCACATACTGCCACAGGGAGCAGCAAACACATAAATATAAAAATTCAAACAAGCGGTGGTGATTGGTCGATCAAGTGCAAAGTCTGTAAACTGGATGAGTGATGCCAAGGTAGAAACCCTTTATTTATCACTAAGGCATGCCATATTAGCCGGAAAAATAAATGATTCATATGGAAATTTTACTAGAAAAATCGCGTGAAACAAGATAGATCCTGATCAAGTGTACTAGGATCCTTCAATTTATCAGTAAGGCATGCCATACTAGCCAGACAAACAAATGGTCCATACGATAAAATTCAAAAAAGATACCACACGAAACAAGATATATCCTGATTAAATATAGAAATCCTTTAATTTACCACTACGGCATGCCATATCAGCCATAGAAACTAATGGTTCTAATATGCAAATTTTAAGAAGGTTTTGCACGAACCTAGACAGACCCTGATCAAATGTACTATAAATGAATCCTTTGATTTACCACTAAGGAATGCCATATCAGCTGGACAGATAAATGATTCATACGGAAATTTACGAAGTTTTCGCGCGAACCTAGACAGACCCATATCAAATGTGCTATAAACCCTGTAATTTATCAGCCGGACAAACAAATGGTCCATATTATGATTTTTCAAAAAAAATCATGCGAAACAAGACAGATCCTGGTCAAATGCTTGGGCAAACAAAGGATAGGGTCTCACCGGTGGCCAGGTTGCAGGCGTCGTCGGAGAAGCCGAGCGCGGTGACGCAGTCGGTGTGGCCCCTCAGGGTGTTGAGGTCGAGGTGGTGGTGCTTCTTCGCAGCATCCTGGAACATGAAGATACAGCACAGTTCAGTCGAGATCGCGTTCAAAAGTGCACATTCCAACATCTGTTCTGAACTATATCTACAGGGAGGGTTGCGTCAAGAGGATTATTATGTCTCCTACTATAATATGATATGTGACTCCAGAGATGGTGTTGAGGTCCATGTGGCTGTGCTTCTGCAGTCAGCCAGTGAGCGCTCTCTGTAATCGAATCGAGGACACCATGGATCCCTGCCTGTAACTAACTACTCTAGTATGCGAACGAGCGAGGGATAAGGGGAGATCGATGGATGGATGACCTTATCGGCGGCGGAGGCGGCGTTGTGGTGGGGCCGGAAACCCTTCCTGGGCTGGGTGGCGGGGCGGACCTGCTTGGGCAGGTCCGGGGCGGCGGCGGTGGCGGAGGGGGGCACGTGCGCGATGTCGGCGCGCTTGCGGCGGAGGTAGCCGGCGAGGAAGACGAGCGCGATGGCCCCGCCGAGGATCGCGGAGATGAGGGGCACGGAGAGCGCCGACGCGACCTGCTCCGCCGGCATCTTCCTCTTCGCTGCTGCTGCCGCCGGAGAGGGAGAGGGAGAATGGAACAAACTGGATCGGCTTTCTTCTTCTTCTTCCAGAACAAACAAACAAACAAACAACCCGGAGCGTCTATTGGGCTGGGCTCGGATGGGCCGCCTTATTCTGCTGCGGCCCAGCCACAGTGACACTCATCTTGGATGGATTTCCAAAATCTGCATGTTACATTTTAGTGAACATATAGCGAATTCTAAAAATTATAATGTTGTTGACACCTCATACACTCTAGAATTATCTGTTGGCTACCACTCGCGATAAATATATCCTCAACAAAAACCAATCATGATATATGTTATACTTGTATGTTATATATAGTGTCTCTTTCGTGCTACACCCAAGCCATACGAATTACTATGTATATTGATATTTTAGAATGTGATTTTGTTTTTGAAGTTGGTATGTAATTAAATAGGATTCATTAATAATTGAATATAGCTCAGCAAAATTGTCCAATCTTAAAGTTGAGGAATTTTATCAAAAAATATTTCTCCTTTAGGAATGATGTATTTGCAGGATAGAAAATTGAATGATGTAAATTTTGTTATTTTCAACACAATTATGTGGTTGCTATCACTAAATCATATAGAAATACCTATTAATATTATTAGTAGATAATTTTTGTGACTCGGTACATGATCAGTTGTAAACAAGTAAAACAGTTTAGTATAAATTATAATATTTTAATCCATCAGTATTACTAGTACTGCGATAAACAACTAAAATTGTGTTATCCCGCAAAGGTGTTTGCCATCCAATCATTATCAGAACTCTCTGCAAATAATAGGAGTCAAGAATAAGGAAGATGTGCAAATAAACAATACACCAAGTAGTTTGTGCAGTCCAACAACACTTGGAAACAAGAAAATGTGAATAGCACAGTGAGAAAATCATAGTTAATACCAAGTTTTGTGCCTTCGCAAAAGAAAACCAACATGTGTGAGAGCAGTTTTGATAGTCTGCTTGTTATATTCTCTATTTCATTGCCTTTCCATATTCGAGATACAAATATCATCTTGCAGATTGAGCACTTACAATAAATATTGAAAGCCATGTAGTACTCAATCTAACACGACACTAGTACTCAATCTAACATGGCCATGTTTGGTTTTAAATTAAATGTATTGATTTTGCTTGTTGTCATGCATGTTTCATACAAGTGCTGATATGTCTTTGTACTTTGTACTACTTCCTCAAGCATAGTATAATTTCCAACTTATCTTCATCCATGCAAGAGAAACTAGCTACCTTTTTACTAGCAACCAATAGCATAAAATAAAATGATATCCAGGAGATGTGTTCAAGCTGCGCATTTTAATGCAAACACATTTATTATTGTACAAACTAGAAAAGATATGGCTAGACATGAAATGTATTGATCAACTAGAAGAATACCCCGCGCGTTGCGGCGGATATCTCTTTAAAAAAATTGTTGTGTGGATAAAGCAGTGTAACATGCTTTTTAAAGTAATCTATACAAACATGCAAGAATTTATTTGTGAAAATAGTTGAGAGGCTAAATTTAAACAACGCAAAATTGGGATGGGCCTCGTCACGGAAAACTATGGCCATACGGTGACTCGTCTCTGACGACGGATTTCCAAACTTTGCCCATACGAGTGAATGAGTGATCCCTCTGTTTTTATCCGCTCTTTCTCTTTTGAAACTGAACCCCTTTGTTTTCTGTTTATGGCAAACATATTTCATAAGCACAACAACAAAAAAAGTACGTCCATTTCAAGTTTATCTAGGAACAAGTTAACGAAAAACACTTCTTAGATAGTATCATCAAATGGGTTGCCAGGTTATAATACTTTAATAGTTAAACATTACCACCCAAACAATATACACAGTTATGATCCACATCGAGAGAGTGAGTATTCAATCCACTATAAACACGTATGACATGGCATTACCATTACAAGCGATTACATTGGTAAGAACCAAAGTACAGAAGACTTTTCCCTGACCTTATCCTCTCGTCTCTGTTTTGAGAGTCGCTCGAGACTTCCGCTGCCGCCCCTCTCCCTCTTGATTTCCGGCGGCTTTGTCAGCCGGCGACGAGATGGATTAGGTGGCTGGCCTCCTTTGTGCATAGTAGTAGTAGATCTAGTGCTAGGTTTAATCAGTTTCGTTGTTAGTTTTAGCAGCTCCGTGGTGGATTCCCGCTTTTGTATCCTTCCCTTCGGCTCTCATCTGCTGGTGCTCCTGCCAGGCGCCTGCAGGCCGTTCTGGTCACTCTCCGGCGAGCTCTCGAGGTGGGAGCACGACGGTGGAGTGGTGGCGGCAGAGAGTCTCTTCAATAATGGCAGTTCTGGCCATTTTCTGCAGCTGAGATGTGTTGCTCCTGCCTTTCCTCTAGCCAACCATGGTGGTGAGGGGAGGGGAGGATTTGGTGGTCGCATCGGCAGTTGTGGAGATGGTGCTATGGGGGTTCCGGCGCTGGAGTGCCCGAGTTGCTCCTGGCGCTTGGCTGACGAGAAGATGCAGTCGTCTTTGTTCCAGTGGATGGAGGCGACGACTTGCGTGGTCTCTTCGGCAACCCATTCAACCTCTTCGGTAACTAAACTCGGTTTTTTTCCACTTCTCCTTTGCTTGTCTTGCTTCCGAGGTGGAAGGAGGAAGGAGATGGAGGAGTTGTTGGGCCAGAGGCGGCAGATACTGCTGTTTTTGCTGTTCCCACAAGAGTGTTCATGCGGGTTTGCTTGCTGGAAACGGCGGTGACCCGACGGTCGGCCTGGATCGGAGCGTTGCTCCCGCCGATGTATCATCTCGCCGTCTGCAAGATCTCGGCGTCCGCGCCGGGTGGAAGATGCGGCGACCTCAACGAGGTTTACTCCTCTATAGTTCCATGCTGGCCACACAGCTGCTGCGTTTCTTCTTCTCTTCCGGTGGCTCGTCGGTGGAGGTGCAAGCGGCGGCGGATCGATCGATGCGGAGAAGAACTTGTGGACCTAGCTGTAATTTCTATCTTAGTTAGGGTCCTTTTTGTAAATTGGGGACAGCTGCCCCGTATCTGGATGTATCATGTATTTTCTTTGATCTCTGAGTAATATATCCAGATATGTGCCCTTCAAAAAAAAAAAAAAAAAGTACGAAACACTTGGCAA
This sequence comes from Poa pratensis, assembly GCA_947311845.1. Taxonomy (NCBI): domain Eukaryota; kingdom Viridiplantae; phylum Streptophyta; class Magnoliopsida; order Poales; family Poaceae; genus Poa; species Poa pratensis. Next base: position 800,727 of record CAMZMU010000040.1, read on the forward strand.
TCATTTGATTCTAACCTGATAACCAACTTGACTATACGTTTATACATGGAAATTAAGAAGAGACTATAATCTGTTGACTAAAATCGAAAAAAATAGTTAAAACATATCAACATGGGATATAGTTTCGAAAATCTCGTCACGGAAAAGTCAGCCGTGAAAACGAATCTGAATTACTACTTCTGGTTTAAAAATAAAATATTTTAAAGACCGCAAACCAAAAATATTGTACGTGTTTGCATGCACCATATTCTATCGATGCCACTGGCGGAGCTAGGGGACCGGCAAGGGCATTGCACCGCCTATGCCATGATATATTAAGGGAATTTTTATGCTTAAGCCAAGTTTAGAAACAGTTTTTAGATAAAATACCCATGGTTGCCCCTCCCCACCCCCCACCCCAGATGGATGATTACCATGTTTTCCCCCGAGGTCTATTGCCGACTCCACCCCTGATCTATGCACACGAAAAAACTACTCTAGGTCACGTGCCTCTTATTAGTACGGTCACGAAAAAACAAAGGAAAACGCTTATTATCAGCTGGCTGTAGCTACAGCCGGTTGCGCGCGTCGCGTGTGTTGTCCGATTCAAGGGTATTCTTTTTTTTTGCTAGACACAGTACAACGCAGACGCTCACATACACGCGCATACACTCACCCCTATGAACGCACACACGCACACCCTACCCCTATGAGCACCTCCGACAGACTGAGCCGGCGGATTGGGTCTTGAGTTTGACGAAGTCACCACGGGCGCCTCGCTGTCGACGGGAACGCCGCCTCCCGAGGTTTGAACTCTGGTGCGCTGGGGGTACAACTACCCTCCTAACCATCTTGCCACAGGCAAGTTCTCGATTAGGGTATTTCTGCTGTGTATTTTGTTCCTCTGATGAATACAACGCAGTCGTTTGTGCAAAAAAAAAAAGGGCGCATCAGGCGGTTCGTCACGTCACGCGTAGCTCCCATCGAACCGTTGTCCACCCGTACGCACGCACGCACGCCTTTTTCTTGCCACGCCGCAAAGCCAGTACATGCGTGCAGTGGTTCTCTTTTTTTCAGTTTAGCTAGCTAGGTGCTGCACTCACTCGAATAGTAGTAGCTACCTATTGCGCGCGCTCTCTCTCTAGCTAGCTACCACACGAAATAGCTCTTTATTTTAGCAAGTTGTCTCTGTAAAATGGTGCAAGCGTTTGTCTCTTTTTGTTGAGTATGCACGAATAAAATATGGAAAACTCTATTGTACAACCGACTGTGCGGAACGACAAAAAAGTCCATTAGTACCTATCGTCCCCAACCCCCATCCCGACCCAAACGACGAGCAGGCAGGTCGAACCCCACCGTGCGCGCGCACGCGTTGACCTTCGCCCGCCTTCTTCCTCTTTCTCGCCTCTCCTCCCTTCCGCTTGATCCTCAGGTCGCCGGCGGCGAGCCACCGTCCCCGCTGCTGTCCCACCGATCCCAATCTCTCTGGCCACCGTTGCCCATCCGCCGCCATGGTGGATTCCACCGGCCGTCGACGCCGCCACGGAGACCGCCGGCCGTCGTCGACCTGGAGCACCTCACGCGCCTCCCAGCATCATCCACGGCCGGCCGCCGTCGAGCGCCGCCTTCTGCTGCCGTCAGTCGACGGGAGAGGCTGCTGCACCACCACAATTTTGATGTGCGAGTCTGTAAGCACGAGCACCACACCAATCTTCGATGGGGATGTGTCGTGGATCACTGGATCCGGCGACAACGAGGTCCTGACTGGTCTGATTCGTCGACGACGAGCTCAAATCAGGCAGGCGACGCCTCCATGATCGATACGAAGGTCAGTTTTTGGGGATTTTTTGTCGATGTTGCATACGGTGTTGCTTTTTGCTACATGTGTGTATAGCCTTTGCTGTGTAAGCACGAGCAGAGTGCTACAATGATTTTTGCAAAAATGACGTTTTATTGATGTTTTGCTACAACATATGGGATTTGTTGCATAGCTTGTTGGTTTTTGCTACATGACATTGTTCAAAGTGCTACATCATTTTTTGCTACACGGTCGTAAATTTTACACATATAAGAATTTTTTTCTACACACGGTGCTACATGCGACAAAAAAATGTTGTGTTTGACTTTTTTTTTGCTACATTCATCCCAGACAACATTTTTCTGGAATATTTTTTGCTACATGAAATGTTGCATAAACAGACAAAAAATGTTGTGCGCGAAACATTTTTGCTACATAGATCGGACGCGCGAGATCATTTCACTTAAGTGCATCGGACGGTTGCGGAGGCGGCTGTAGCAATGCCTCGCTACAACCGACTGACGCGTAGCGTTGGCCATAAAATATGGAGGTCAGTTACGATTTTTGATGTTGCGTACAGTCTTGAGATTTGCTACAAACGTTTGTATGCGTTGTTGTGTAACCTCGAGTGAAATGTTGTAAATGTTTCTTAGTGTATGTTACAAAGAGTTTTCTCCTAAGTTACATACGTGTTTCTATAATGTTGGATAAGTTGATCATAAATGTTGGATGTGATGATTTTTTTGTTGCAAAACTGACACGCTTTACTGACATTTTGCTACAACCAAATTAGGATTTGTTACATATGTTATTGATTTGTGCTACATAGCCGTGTCCAAAATGCTACAACATTTTTTTGGCTACATGTCGCAAATTTTTACAGATTAAAAAGTTACAGAAAGAAGTAAATATTCTAAAATGCTACATTGACAGGAAATAAATATTGCAGTAGCATTTGTATTTACATTACTCTGTGTTTGTAGTACCGTCCAGCTATCTGCTAGGGGCTGCCACACATGCGAGGAGGCAGGAGCATGCATTACAACAATTTTTGTTGCATATGTTGTTGATTTTTGCTACATGGCTGTGCCCAAAATGCTACAATATTTTTTGGCTAAACGTCGCAAATTAATGATTAAAAATGTTATAAAACGAAGTAAAAATTTATAAAATGCTACATTGACAGGACAAAAATATTGCGGTACCATTCCTATTTACATTACTCTGTGTTTGTGTTGTAGTGTCACGTACCGTCTAGCTAGCTGCTAGGAGCTGACACCCATGCGAGGAGCATGCAGCGAGCTGGGCCACACATTGTCTGTATGCAAGACATCAGGAGTAAGAAAAGCAGCAGCGCACGTCTCGCAAAGCGACCTCCCGCGCGTTGAAAGCGACTTCTCGCACCTGCGCGTCGGAGGGCAGTCAGAGAAACAGCCGACTGACATGTAGCGTTCGCCAAAAACAAAATACAATGAATAGAGAAGAACGATAAAGTTGTGAAGATATACAAAATTACCTAGTTTCACAGTTATTCCTTGCGCGAGTATAGATTTTTTTTTTTTTGCCCTCCAAGACGTCGGCCCAACCATACGAAGCACGACAATCGGACACCATAAGAACCTTGCCCTTGTGGATGAGATTTTGATCGAAAATATCTGCAGCATCGATCACCACATCGATCCGTGGAGGAAAAGGAAATGACATAGTGCTAGTTCGAGTATAATACCGATTGATAAAAGCATGCCACAACCTACGCAAGACAAACTCTAGCTAGCTACTGGATGAGGCCGTGACCTATTCCTACCTGGCTACGTACTCGATCGTGGATCTTCTCTACTATATAATACTAGTTGAATGTCCGTGCGTTGCCACGGAAATATAAGACTTGCGATATTGTTGTAATAAATATCTATTTCTTTTAATTATCAAGGAAATATTAATGCATATATAGTGTAAAATAGCGCACAAAAAATTTCTCCAATGTTTCAAAGATGTAACCAGCCTTTAGTAATTGTTTACTCAATGCTAAACAATATGATCTGCAAGATCTACTTAGTATTACAATCAATGATCTGCAGATCAAACTGCATTTGTTACATGTCCTCGTCACAACACCTATGTTTATGTTTGAGAATCAACAAAACATATGCGGATTGTGATGTTGTTACGTCTGCATAAGCTTAAATCATCACACCGCAGCTGGCTTGAGCGAGTTGGAACTGAACATAGAGACCAATATCAATCACATGTAAACCTGCATTTTCTGGTATCTTCCTATTCTTCTAAGATGCATAAGAGAAGATTTTGACTCCAACTTGAGCGTTGATCCGAACTACAGCAGGAGATTGACAGTTGGAGCATGAGGTCTGATGGCATATCCGAAATCTGTATATTGTAAACACAACTATATGATTAGGGTGAATGATCAGTGGTCATATAACACACATGAAAATCATCTAAAAATGCCTACATAGTCACATTGCAGTCTCGGTAAGCTATACAAGACTGTATTTTCAAGTTAGATCATTTTCTCATATTTTACATTGCACTGTAAGAAAAGCTTTATTTACCACCAAAAAAGCATAGCAGTTATCTAAAAATGTGTTATAGCATTAAACATATTACACCCCAATGTCTGAGAGCGTATCCTCATCTCATTCCAGCCATCGTGAAACGAATTATCAATATTTCTTAAGTAGTTACCTGCCCAATCGACAAAAGCCTGTGTCTTTCGAAAGCTTCAGCTTGCACGCGAAAAAACAGTACATACAACAGTATACTCAGGATGCATTTTTACAAGATAAATGTAACTCTTCGGATGTTTCCCATCAATAAGAGCAGAGCATGAGTACATCTACAGAAATTGACAAAATAATATGTGGCTTGCCTAATTTTGTTGCTGTATTTTTTATCTTGCTTCCAAATATTTTGGATTAACATGAATGCTGTGGGATGGAGGCTGGGATTGGGATTTCGGCTTCGATGGTGCAACACCTGACAATGAATTAGCAGATGACTGAAAACCAAGTTCCTTCTCAATGATTACAAGTGAGTCTGGAAAGTTAACCTGCGATTACTGAAATGATTTAGACAATACTAATAACCGAACCAAGCAAACGATTTCTGTCAGCTGAATTACCCTGAATAAACAGTTTGCTCGGGGAGCATGATATCGAAAAAATGATTACTATGAACCTAGTTTGCAAGATAAATATCAGAGAACGTGTTGCTTTAAGATTTATTACTGGAGACCAACTACATCTTCGGTTGCTAAGAGAGCTAGTGATTAGGCCATAATATGTATGTGAACCTGCTCCATACACTACCTTTGAAAGATTTGACACCTGACCTGATAACAGAAACGCATCAAATGGAAGAACTCGTCATGATTCATGTTGCAGAAACATTGACCTCGTGCAGAGAGTAATACACTGAAAGCGCACATGGACAAGAAAAAAAGAGATCATATTATCAATAAACTCAACGGCTGGGTGCTTGGTGCTTGGGCGATCAGTAGAGACACTGTAACATCAATCTTACATCTCCTAGTCTTCTGCACAACGGGGTTCAGAGTAGATCACGGGAAACAACGGGGTAATCAGACTCACCGGCTTCTTCTCGTAGTCTTCGTACGCCTCCGTCTCCGGCGTGGTGCTCTGGATCTGAATGGCGAATTCAGGATTGGCGGCGACGCAGTCAAGGGAGGAGTTGAGCTGCGCAGATCGACCGGGGGAAAATGCGGCCAGGTTGTCTAGTGCACATGGAGATGCGTTCGGAGGCGGGGGCGTTGTGCGCCGTGGAGCTGGCCGGCTTAGGAAACCATGGTGGATGGGAGTGGGGAATGAAGAAGGCGGCGTGAGGGACGGTGGTGGCGACACGGTGGGGGAAAGAAGACGGGCGGCGCATCGTCGACGCTTTGACTGCAAAGACGCGCGCCGATCCGCACACGACCTCCGCACGCCGCACCAGCCGGCAACCTCTCCGCGCCGCCCCAGCGAGTTCGCCGCCCCGTGCTCCTCCTGGTCCTCTCTATCCGGAGCTCCCCCACGTCGAGGTCCCCGTGCGCCACCGGCTCCATGGCCCGGCTGCCACCGGCGACGGGGCTGAGCACGGCGGCGACGTGGAGCAGCACCGGGCGACAGGAGCACGGGGCGGAGTAGAGCCTCGGCAGCGTAAGCTGGAGGCGGAAATCAGCCCGGCCGGCTGGGATCCGGCAGCGAAGGGAGGGGATCCGGCGGTGGGAGAGCGGCGGTGGGGATGGGGAGGCGGCCGGGAAGGCAGAGGCCTAGTGGTTGGGTCACGGTGGTGCATCCCAGCCGACCGGGGTTCGAATCCTATCAGGATCGAATTTCCGTTGCTCTCACCTGGGTGGGATACTTCTATAAAAAAAAGCCCTGGGTGCTAGTGCCCTTGGGTCTCATTTTTTTTTTGGGGAGGCGGCCGGGAGTGGGAAGCGGCGACCGGGGCCCTGCGTGAGGTCGGGGGTGGCCGGGGTGGGTGTCGAGGGTGAGTTCCTTTTTCTTTTTTCCACCTACCGCTTCGCTGTGTTGACCACGAGATTTGGTGGAGGGCAAAATCGGAACGAACCGGTATATGACTTATGGGTGGCAGTGGTGGGTAAATGTGTGATTTGGTGGAGGGCAAAATTGGCAAAAAAAATGACGTACCAACACCTCCTCAAGATTGCTTGAGGAGGTGTTGGTACGTTTTTCACTTTTCCGGTTTTACTCCTCATGGTTAGGCTAATTACATAGTATGCCACCGCCAAGTCATACAATCGCTTCGCACGCACAAACGCCTCTCTGCTCATATCCCCAATCTCAGAGCTCTTGCTCGACCGGAGGCCTACGCCGTCACCTAGGCTGCTCGCCGCGGCCACGCTCGCGAGGCTGGAGGCCGAGCTGCTCGACGCGCTGGAGGCCGTGATCCTAAGGCAGGAGCCATGTCGCCATGGCAGGAGTCCCGCGCTCGCTAGGAAGGGAAAGGCCGGGCTGCTCGCGAGGCTGGAGGACGGGATGCGCCGGCCTATCCCTTCTCTGGCGAGCCCCGTCGCCATGGCCGCCGGCCATATATCGCAGATCCCTTCTCCGGCGAGCCGCGTCTCGCTCTCCTCGCTCCGCTGCAAGATCGGCCGGAGGTGGACCCTCCCCCTTTCCGGAGCCGGAGACAGAGTGCTGGCCGACGCTGTGGGGCGGGCTCGGGGGACGCGTGGCGGGCCACAGCTCGAGCACCACCCATGCCTCCGAGCTAGGGTTCCACCACCCGGCGCCGCCTACACTCCGGCCATGGCACGCCGACAATACGGAAGGTCCCCGGGGCCGCGCTCGCTCGGAACTCGCCGTCCATATCCGTTGCGAGTACACCTCGCCACCGCCGCCAGCGGCGACAGCAAGTGCGGCCGCTCCTGTGGTCACGCCGCTGCCCCTTGCCCTCTCCGCTGGGGCCAAAAAACATGGCAACGGGTAGAGGAAGGAGGGTTGACTTGCGGGCGCACTGACGTGCGGGGAGACGGTGTTCTCCCTGGAAGGTCTGCTCATCTGGAGGACTACACGCACAACTGAGCTAGAACGAAGAGAATTGCAGGTATGCAACCTGCTTGTCACAAACTCGCCATTGACTGCAAGCATATCAGCATGATGGGTGCCCTCACAGTCACAGGATAGGAGGAGCTACGAAGAGAATTTCAGAAAGGACGTTTATTATCCACATTGCCTTTTGAGAGATTTTGTAGTTCATCAATCCCAAATTCCCAATAGCACCATAAGTATCCTGAGGTGCCTCTACAGTGACTGAGGTCGGAATTGCCATTTGTTAAAACAACGTAGCCTTCTTATTAGACAAAACAGACTTCTTTCTTCTCTTTATATTTTATAAACCTGAGACCTCTTGATTTTTCGTTTTATTACTAGAAGATTATTTCAGCTTCCTCTTCGGTATGGCATCTAGAAATGATTGATAGATGCTAAGTTAGACATATTTCACATTTCTACTTTTCTAGAAAATGAAAAGATTACTGATCAAAGTATGACCATGGAACTCAACGCACACTGACTTATAGACAGCACATATATTACTTCTTTTTAAAGTTTGTTCATAGATACACTATCCGTCTTATTGTATTTCAAGGAACAGGATCTTGTTTTTCGCCACTTTTCTGCACTTTCTCTATATGCATCTTAGTGCTTGGGCTGATCCTAAAATATGAAAAATAACATTTTGTTTATCTTCCAGACTGTTTTCTTCTGATGAATGTACTATAGTGTATAAGAAATATTTACAAAGCACTTGATTCACTGACATGTTAATTTGAAAGACCTTGATTGCATTGCCTAACTAGATGCATCATGCATTCAGGCTACAGGATTTGGAGCCAGGCTCAAGCCTGGGCTAGCTACATATGCAATGGATTAGCTGCCACGATTATGCAGCTTCAGTTCTGCTGGTGGCACTCCTCTCATGTCCGTTTTATTTTGAGACTAAAGAACACGATTCCGAAAGGGCCGCAGGAGAGGCTCGAAGTCACTTGCGACATGGAAGCCACCACATTCTTTTTCAGTTTTAGCTCCAACTAATAAGCCACATTTCAGTTATGTCATTGTCCTTTGAATCATCTTTACACAATTTCTGCATTTTTTTCGACTATCCTAGAAATGGAAAATCTTAGTTGACGCGAATTGGAAAATCGTCTGACTGATGATTATAATGCAGTGGCGACAAATTTAGTGGATGCACTATAGTGGGACAAGTAAATGAACAAAATATGAAGTGAAATTTTAACAAAACTCAAATGATGTAAATGCGGAATCAAAGTTAACCTAAGATGGTTGACTGATAGTAATTATATATTGTTTTTTAAGCTTGTGATGGCATATTGATTTATTTTATACCGTTGCAACGCACGGGCATTTTGCTGCGTTGCCCTGTTTGTGGGTCCTTGTGGAATAATATTACTTTTGGAATTAAACTCCTTTTAAGCATAAAACTTGATGTTATATAAAAAAATATACCAAAAGGGTGTTGGGAATATTTTATTATGTTGTGACCTTGAACCAGGAACACTCTGTGTTTTCCGCTATTATATGCTGAGTTTTGAACCTCTAAATTATATTGGCAACTAACTTAATTTCTTCTTGATAGACTACAAGTAAACGTAGAACAAGTTTACATCTTTTGGTGTGCATAGTCTAGGTGTGCGTGGGTGGCCTGCCGGCGGCGCTGTGGAGACGGCGGCGTGGTCGGAGAGGCTTCTGGCGGCGGCGGTTCCCTCCTCTGTTCTTGGCGCTCCGGCGAAGTCCCAGGGCAGATCTGCCGTTGCGGGCGCAGCCGCTGCTCTCCGGAGTCGCGGCGTGCCCTTCCTCGAGCTGGCGGCCGTGGTGGCGGCGCTGGTTCTAGCTTTTGGGGTTCGGCTGCCTCCACTTCGGTGGACGGCGTTGCTTTTGCTTAACTCTTCTGGGAGTTTGCAGGCGGATCGTTCTTCCTCGTCGGTGGGTGCGGTGGAAGATGGGTGGTGCTGTCGTTTTCGTCTCCGGCGTGAGATGGCGATGGCGGCGTGGTGGCAGCTCGAAGCCGATGCTCCTTCATCGTCCAGATTCTGGTGCTTGCGCCAGATGGATCCTGCGGCATCTCAACGTTGTTGTTCGAGCTGGCTCCTCTGGTGCGAGGTGCGGCCGCGTTCTTCGTCTCCGGCGGCGTGCTGCTGGTGGTTGAAGACGGCGGCCTGCTCGGTGGTTCCGCCGCCGCTGCGTGTGAGTTTGATCTTGTCTCTGTTCGTGCGTGTGTGTGCTTGTTCTTGTTGATCTTGTACACGAACTCCCTGTCAAAAAAAAAGTTTACATCTTTTGGAGCGTGAATGGATTTTTTTGTACCAAAATTGGATTTTACATTTGCTCTTTACGTTTCCACTCCACATATATGCTCTGGTCTCTTAATATTTGGTCATCTAAGAGTCTCTGTTATAATCTGCCCGACAATCATCTGCAGTTTTAGATCAACATATCAACGTGAAACTTACGTTGGTACACCCATAAGCCAGACCCCACAACAGGCTGGCCGGCCGGCCGGGCGCTGCCCAGGTCATTAACAGCCTGACAAGATGAATTTGAGCCTGCCGGAGGCGATAGACGCACCGGCCTCTGAAAAATCAGGGGGCTCTCAAGGATCTCGGCCTCCCCACAATGAAGGTTGTTGGATCTCGCCAGGGAGGAGCCCCAGCCGGGTTGGGTGAGGAGCACATGCCAGACGTTCGTCAACGACGATGAGCCTCAGCCTGATCCAACACGCCCATGTAAATCGAGGAGGCGATGGGCATGCACAGGGGACGGGTCCGGAGGAGGGAGCCTGTGGCGGCGGTGGTGGTCGTCAACTCGATCCTTCGAGGAGGATCCTCTGGCGGTATGCAGAGCAGGACAAGATGCGGCCGAGCTCGATCCAGAGAGAGGCGACGGAAAAGAAACGGGCACTACAGGAATGGGCTTCTGTGCCGACGGCCAGAACCTGTGCCGACGGCATTTTGTCGGGGCCGTCGGCACAGGGTTCGACGAGGCCGGCCCAGCGCCCAGGCCGTCGGCACAGACATTCTATCCCGACGGTGGCCGTCGGGACAAATACAGCCGTCGGCATAGAGTCCCGCCATCGATAAGGTGACGTCGACGCCGACCTATGCCGACGGCAAGCCGTAGGCACAGAGTCCCAATTTTTTACTTATAATTATTATTTTTTACCCTAATATTCATTTTTATGTATCTATTTATTACTCTCAATTAAGTTTAATATGTTTTTATTCATTTTCTATGTATATAACTACGCCGAATAGCGGTCTCCATCCACATTAGGTTTTTTCCAGCGGATCTAGGGTTTCGCCGAAGCGGGGCCCCGGAGCATCGAAAACCCACCCAAACCTAGGTTGTGCCATACCATATGTATACAAGTGTGTTGGGTGTTGTAAATGTCCAAGATTTTACTCCGGGGTATGACCGTTTTCACCGATCGCACACTCTCTCTACTAAGTTTCTGCACTTAGAGGTGAAAACTCCCGTTTCGGACGAACCGGGGGCAATCTTGTGCTGACTTGTGATAAAAGTTGGTTTTCCATGTTCCTATGTCCTAACCTAACACAACCAAGGAAAAAAGTCCACTGGGCTACCCCCTTTCGACGCCGTTCAAGGGGGTAGACGAAAACGTTAGGTTTTTTCCAGCGGATCTAGGGTTTCGCCGAAGCGGGGCCCCGGAGCGTCGGAAACCCACCCAAACCTAGGGTTTCGCCGAAGCGGGGCCCCGTGCGAGCGAGCTTGTGGAGGAGGTAGCGCAGGCCAAGCCCGCCGCAAAAGATAAATCGAAGCGGTACATGACTTACCGGTGGCATGGGGGTAATTCTAGTCAACTATAGGGGCAGTTTTAATGACGTACCACAAGAAACCTTAATGCCTTTATTATTATAGCTGGATGCCCGTGCGTTGCCACGGACCAAAAAGCTTTTCGATTAAGATATTTATTAAAATATTATTGTAACGATTAAGATATTTATTAAAATATTTTCGTAATTCACAGTGTGTCGCGTACATCTTATGATTGTGTTGCGATTAACACCACCATACTTGACATGTTAGGAATATAATTTTCTCATATTCTCCCTTTTATTTATATTTGTAGAATTACGTTAAACTCCGGTTGGAATACAATACAGTTTTATTAAAATAATGTTGTTCCCACATAAATGAATACGCATTCCACACATCTCCTATGTCGTTTCATAAAAATCAAAAAATTCATGTCTACATATTCTGACACTAACAACGCTAATGAAATTTGAAAGTTCATGTTAATTAATTTATATCAATATGTCCCCTCATGTTTGTTTCTACACATTATGTAATGTGACACAAACAGGGCCGTGGCACCAAACTTACTTTCATATTTAAGGCAACAAATACTGATAGTATTTGTGAATCCGGCTGTAAAATTAATAGGCATCAAAGACATTGCTTTGGGAAGAGTAGGGTATTGATTTCTTGTTCATCATGCTTAGCTCAATATGAGAGTTGCAAAATTGTTAAAAGAAAAGTAGAGGAAATAACATTACAAATGGAAGTCCCTTTCTAATCTAACATAGATAATTTTCAATATGAACAGCTTCTCTGTTTACTTGTAAAAAAAACCTTTGTGCAGTTGATTGGGTGTAGAAAATTTTAGGTTGCATGTACGATCTTGTGTTCCCTTGGCCAAAGCAGATCAAAATTAGATCAAGCCAAGCCCGTTGATCGTCTTTCTTCTCTTGGCCAGCTGCCGTTTTCCAGTTTACCTTCGTATCTCTCCCTTGCTACAGCCCAGAATCATGTGATTTCAGAAACTTATTACATCATCAGGTGAAGGCAACCAGGAGGCAACGACACGGGTATGACCGTATGAGTGGTCAAAATCCCAAAATCAGTCCCCAACTTAAACGAAGCAGAGCAGTGCTACTCGCCACATCGTTGATGGGCTCGACCACAGACTCCACAGGTGGAGCTCAACTTCGTACTGTCCAGGGGAGACGGTCGACCGCGTCCCTGCCGTCCATCTGCTCGACCGCGGCATCCACTGCGTCCATGGGATTTCATCACGGCGACCATGGCTGGTGAAGGCGGCCGTGGGTGTGATACCGCAGCCGGAGGAGAGAGTGTCCAGTGCAGAAGAGTGTGCCGATAAATGAGAGGAGATGGTTGCGGCTTTGAATCTCTCAGCGGCGCTGGCGACGAGAGGGGAGGACGACCGGCAATCACGAATAAACCTGTTGAGGAGGACGTGAGGGGGTTCACAGGAGCGCCATGGACGGAGTGGTGACGGGATCTCGAGCTGCTGCTTGCTGCTGTCGCCGTGGTGGTACAGTCGGCGCTGGGGACGAAGGGAAGTGGTGCCGGTGCTTGGGAGATTGGCGGCGCGATCTATGCTCGGGGGTGGATGAGGCCGGGGATGGCGCTAAGGAGGAAGGGGCTAGGCCGGTGCGCTAGAGGCGGGGCCGTCCCGGGCTGGCGGCGCCGGGGCGATGGGTAGCGAGGCCAGGGCAGGGCGGTGGAGGTGTGGGGTCCCCGGCGTCGCGCGATGGAGGAGGGCCCCCGGCGGCGCGCGATGAAGGTGGGGATCCTCCCGGCGGCGCGCTTCCCCGAACTGCTGTCCTCTGCCTCCACTCACGACGTACGTACGACCGGGTGCACCGAACCGGTCGTTTCACTTGGTGGTGGCAGCGGCCGTAAATTCTCCCAACTCACGGGGGTAAAACCGGAAAAGTGAAAAACAAGAGGATCCAACGTGAGCTTCTGTACAAGAACCCAATACTTCAGCATCTCAGGTGAGCTTCTGTACAGCAACTCAATACACATCGATCTGAGGTAAGTTTGCACAGACTGAATATTCCATGAGAACACAATACAGTATTTCTGTTCCCCTGTTACTCATAACTGGACAGATCGCTTCACGCGCCTAAACCTGCGAAAAAGATTGGGAAATAAGTAAGAGTCTTTAAAGTTAATTTATACCAAAACCATTCATATAGTTCGTACAGGACAACATACACATATTCAGTTTTCTGTCCTAAAAAGATAATTAACATATCAACGGACAAGGGGCTTGGTTAAAGAGAGCACAAGCACAACACGGAAAGGGGTCGGTGTTTCACTGAAAACATTTAATTTTCTTGCATATTAGTTCGTACCCTATAGGTTTTACTTTCTCATATAATACTTCTCTGTCGCAAGGCTTGCGTCGCTCGACGTGTTGGCTTGGCGCAGGCGACGACGACGATGGATACCCGGGGTCGTACTGTTTCGGTTTGATTCTTTAAACAACAATGGTTTTGGCACTCACAAAATACTTTGGAGATTCGTAAAGTTGTTGATCAGCGATGTATACTACGGATATATAGTAGAGATACGTATGCACTGGAGTATATATGTTCCGTGGATCCTAGCTAGTTCGTGTGCCAGGACAAGTAACAAAGAAGATCGATCCATGGAGATGGCGACGAACGACGTGTTCCTCGTGATCCGTGGGCGACTCGATGTGGCCACACTCTTCCGGTGCGCCACCGTGTGCAAGGCCTGGCGCCGTCTCGTGGCCGAGCCGTCCTTCCTTCTCCGGCATCGGTGGCCGCCCTCCCTCGTGGGCTTCTTCACCCAACGATGTCCTGACATAGATTGGTGTTGGTCAGACTCCAACAGCCAGCTCGCCTTCCTCCCATTGTTGTCCGGACCTTGGCCACTCGGGACTCGTCGCCGTCCCTTGAGCTCCATGGTGCCCGCTGCTGAAGATGTCCTCACGGCGGCCTACGTCGACCGTTCCGTGCCGCTTTGCACGCGCGGCGGCCTCTTGGTCGTACGCATGTTCCCACACGACCAATACATGAAGATCAACATTGTGCGCCTAGCCGTGTGCAACCTGCTCACCGGCGCATGGGATGTGTTGCCCGAGCTGGACTGCACCACCCAATTCAGCTACCCCGATGACCTTGTTCACGGCTGTGAAATCATGCCGAGCAGCAACGGCACCTATAAAGTGCTAATGATCGGCAGCGACAAGAAGTCGCACGTCAACCTCCACACTTTTGCATCCGGCGAGCCGAGCTGGAGGGCGCCTATAAAGTGCTTCGACATGATCGAGCACCAGATATTGTCAATGGAGCGCCAGAGATTTTCAACCTCCACAGCCGTCATGTGCCAAAGTTGTGCACACTGGTTGTTTGTCGATCGGTTAAACTACTTCCATGTCCTCAGCTATAACATCGAGACCGAACACTTCTCCTTGACCAAGCTACTCGATCCGACAAAGGTCCCTCGATCGCTCAAACTACTTCCACGTCTTACTACCACGGCAGGCGGGACGCTATTGGCGCTGCGAGTGTACAGTGGCAGCCAGCTAGAGATCTGGACACATGACCAAGACGATGAAGATGGAGATGCAAAGTGGGAGTGTACGAGGGTGATCGACCACAAAATGGCTGAGCAAATCAAACAGCTTAAACAGCCACATTGCATTTGGGAGGAAGAGAGAAGCGACACGTTACTCATCTCGACAATGGCGACAGATTGGCCAACCGTGCGGCGCTTCTACAAAGCTTATCTCGACAATGCGACATTAGAAGAGGTCACAGACCAGTTTCCTCACCATCACTGTGCCACCATTATGCCTATGGAGATAGATTGGCCAACCTTCTTCATGTTGCGCCTTGGTGGCCCGTAGAGGGGTAACATATATATAGATGCACACGTGTTTATCGAAATTACTTTTTTGTTTGTCTACAAAACTCATGAGTAAAATGTTATACACATGGAGATACATTGATCATTCATATATTTCTCCAAAAAATGCATGCAGTTTGTTTAGATGAATGCATGAGTTATAGATGACAAGGTTTAGAAAAAGAAAGTTAGAGCCTCCCCCTCCCCCCCAACAATTATGTTTTGTACTTTGCCCACTCCAGTGGTTCTTGGCAAGCTCCGCCACTGATGTGGAGTCCCTCATCGATATCAATATTTAACCTTGCCATGTGAATATTTAACCTTACTCTTGTAATAATTTTCTTGTTGGGTGTAATTAGTCCATTTGTGTGCATCGCATGAGACATATACCATGAAACTTGTTCCTTGCATTGCCTTAATTAGAAAAATGTTGTTGTCTGGCTAAAGCTAATTAGATTTCAATGGTTATTACTCAAGCAGAGCTGTTGAATAAATTTACATGATTTGATCCATCGAAACTCCCCCAATTCCCCGTTGTAACTTGCAAGTGTGAATCAAAGAATCATAACTCTCAATAGTTCTTAAGAAGGTGAGGTTAGCGATAAAAGACATGGTTTCTCACTTATTTTTCGAAAAAAGTTTGAGGTATTTTATCCAGGTTTGGCTGAAAGTTGCAAAAATAGTTCAAACTTTCAAATGGATTGGAAAAATAATCTCAAAATTTCTAGAATAGTCGGAGACCCTAGATTTCTGGAGCTTTTTAGATGGTTTTGAATTTTTATTTAAATTTGTTTAGTTGCAAAAGCAGTTCAAATTTTAAAATAGATTGGAAATATGATCACGAAGTTTCCTATAATAATCCGTGGGAAATAATTTACTATTTCATTGTACTCATTTTTTATAGTAAAAATCAAACTTATCAAAAAGAAATGTGAGCCGGTTAGACTCGAACAAGAACAGTGAATGGCTCCAGCAAAAAATGGGATAATCCACTCCCTCCCATAGTCAATGGAATTTGGGCCACGTTGTCATTCTTTTCTTCAACCGAATATGCTTTTAGTGTCACATGTTTGGAACTTTAGATACACGTGGCCTGCTCGATCGATCATACGATGTCGATTTGCCTGCAGTAGGCGTTCGTGGATAAAATTAGTCCCCCAAAACGCCTCGCTTTTGACGGTGACCGGCCGGCTATCCGATCGCGTGTCCATCTCTTCTCGGATGCATTCGGTTGGCCGCAAGCTTTGCGCGGCATCTAATATATTCAGTCTAGCTAATCTTTGGTGCAGAAGTGAAGCAAAATTAAGGCGGATCCATCCGTCACATGCGCGCGCGTGCACCGCCGCAGAGTCATCGCCGGCGTGGCTGACACCGGCCGGCATGCATGCAACCATGCACGTTTCTCGACGGCAAGTGTACAAGTAGTGGCCAAAGCCAAGCACAACACAGTGTAGATGCGCATGGGCACCTAATTGTTCATGCCTTGTTTGAATCTTTTTGACCTGTGATTTGGAGCTTGGCCTTTGACATATGTATATGTAGGAAGCATTTGCGGCTCCACTCACATGCGTCGTGCATGCGCCGCCGGCGATCGATCGCCGACGACTTTCGAGAACGGCCGGCGAACCGGCCAGGGTGTAAAAATTTCTTGCAGTAGAGCGCGGCGCGCACCGGCCAAAAGTGGCCAACTATCTGAGTTCATATTAGGTAAATTTGGCGCGGCGTCACGCCGCACCCGTGTGGTAAAATTCAAATCTTGAAATGTCGACATTTAAAAATTGTGTAGATTTGAGAATTGTTGGAATGCAAAGAGAGCTTATGTTTGAAATTGTTTAGATTTCGAAAATTAGTCAAATTGGAAAGTTATTTAGATTTGAATTCTTTTCACGTTAGTAAAATGGTTAGATTTGAAAGGCAGTTGAAATTATAAAATATTCAAATTTGTTTGCCGTGTTATAGCGGTAAAATTGACATTTGGAAAATGTCCAAATTTTAGAAGTGTGTAGATTTGGAAATTGTTGAAATGCAAAGAAAGCTTGTGGTTAAAAATTGTTCAGATTTCGAAATTCGTTCAAATTGAGAAGTTTTTCAGATTCGATTTCTTTTTTCATTTGTGAAATAATCAGATTTGGAAGACATTTAAAAGTTTAAAATATCCAAATTTGAAATTTGATCATATGCAGTAAGTAGTCAGCATTTATTTTTTGTGGTCATGTTGATATATTTTGCATATTTTGTCGGTGGATGTAGTCGAAGTTACTGATTTTGCAGCATTTAGTAGTTGTTGAAAATAGTTTAAATACCCTAAAACAATATCTATAAAGTGTCTTAAATTTTTGAAAGCATGCTCTATTTTGAATTTTGTTTTTGATTCAATTATATTTGTTTGAAAAATAAGTTTGAAGCAGCTATATATGTCTCAATATTTACATTTGTGGTATTCTTATTTTGATATTTTAAAACCCATGATATAAATGGGTAGCCGTATTTAAACGATTTACCAAACTGTATTTAAATGAGATGTTTTGTACCAAAAAATTATTTTATTGTGTTTGTCATACTGAATGATATTACCGATATTATTTTCTGGATTTTATTTGAGTTCAGAAGAAAATTATGAAATCCATGTTTTATAAAATGACGTGAACCATGCTCTATTTTGAATTTTGTTTTTTGATTCAATTATATTTGTTTGAAAAATAAGTTTGAAGCAGCTATGTCTCAATATTTACATTTGTGCTATTCTTATTTTGATATTTTAAAGCCCATGATATAAATGGGTAGCTGTATTTAAACGATTTACCAAACCGTATTTAAATGAGATGTTTTGTACCAAAAAATTATTTTATTGTGTTTGTCATACTGAATGATATTACCGATATTATTTTTCTGGATTTTATTTGAGTTCAGAAGAAAATTATGAAATCCATGTTTTATAAAATGACATGAAGGTGTCAAATGAGCCTTTATGTATTATTAAAAGATTTAAGATTTGAAATAATTTGGAAAAGATCCCAAAGTAGTTGGAATGACTATTTTGATTTTTACAAATTTTTGGAAGCTGGTCTGAATTGATTTGGAGATGTATTTCAAAAGTTACAAAAGTTTTGAAAAAAAGGAAAAAAAAAAAAGGGCCGAGCCAGCCGCACAGCAAGCAGCCCAGCCCAGCAACAGCCCATCTCCAAAGCCCAGGCCCACTGTGACGTCGTTGTGACGTCACCAGCGGCCGGGCTCTGCCGCGGCGGCGTCGACCTCGCCGGCGTCGATCCGCCGCGAGCTGGGACGCGCGGCTGGGCGCGCCGGACGCGCGCGGACGCGGGGTGGCTGCAGGTGGCGGCGCCGCCTCTTCTGGGTCGCCGGAGCGTCGCCGGCGGCGTGCGGATGCGGCGGCGGACGCCGAGCGCGGCGTGGACGATTCCGGCGCGAGCGCGGCGTCCCGCCAGGCGATCTTCGGCGAGAAGGGAGAGGACGCGACGGCGCACCTCGCCGTGGGCGTCGATCTGAGCGAGGAGGTGTGGTGCGGCGGCGCGGCGCGTCGGCGGCGGCGGCGAACTCGACGCCGCGCGGGGGAGAGAGGGGGAGGGGGGATTCGTGGATGGTTTCTCCAGCGAGGTCCCTGCTTTTTCGTCGAATCAGAAATAGGTCCCTCGCAGCGGAAACCGTGGGAATGCGGTGTAATTTGTCGAGTTGCGAGTTTGTTTTTGCAAAATCGCTGCGCCAAAATTCGTGCGCGGCCGTCGGATCAGCAACGGACGGGCTGGATCGAGGCGGGCGGGCACTGTTTGGCACTGTAGATAGCTACAGTGTTATCTACAGTGCCCGGATCACTGTGAGGCCGGCATTTCCGGTGTCTTTGATATAGTTAGATATATATTTAGGAGCCACGACGAACACACGCCGCGGCGAGGGTAAGCCATGTCCAAAAAATTTATATATTCTATATTTTTTAGGATCGATGGTAAACCGTGATGATAGAGAAGGAAGATTTAACCAAAAATATTCAGCGCGACAAGCAGCCACTGTCAACCTCCCCCTATAGATGAGATTTTGATCAAACGATCTTCAGCGTCGATCACCACATCGATCTGTGGAGGAAAAGGAAATGATATATTGCTAGTTCGAGTACAATACTGATTGATTAAACCTGATTAAAATAGTACTATATGTCACAACGTTCGCAAGACAAACTGCAGCAGTTAGTAATGGGAATTCGTGGCAGGAAATAAACAAGCAAGATTGATCCATGAACATGGCCCGGATGGCGACGCCTACGCTCCCCGACGACGTGGTCGGCGAGATCCTACGCGACTGGACCACCGCGACGTGGCCACACTCTTCCGCTGCGCCACCGCGTGCAAGGGCTGGCGCATCATCGTGTTAGCAACCTAGTGTTCAGATTCTCTCAATCACACACAGATACATGAATTTGGTAGCTGGATACAAGAACAATCAAGAAGGGGATGGGAAATCAGAGTCGAGGTAGGTAGGTAGGGTTCGCCGCCTCCGCCGGTTCGGGTTCGTGATCCAACCGGATACTTCTTCGATGGCCTCTTGCCTTGTATAAGTAGTAGCACTAGAACCTGGGCTTGGCCCATCGGTGCCAACCCACCATAGCAGCCCAACAACGGGTAGGCAGGTGAGGGTGCTAACACCCCTTCCTCCTTGAAAATCGGCTTGTCCTCAAGCCGAAGCTTCCAGTGATGTCGAAGGACTAACTTGCCTGGATCCCATGGCACATGAAGTTCTTTGCTCTTGTTGGAGTCGCCATTGCCGTCTTCACGGTAGTAGATGAGGTCGGTGTCGAAGTAGAGTGCTTGGTTGAGATAGTTGTAGGAGTCGGCCGGAATCTGGTTGATGAAGGCAATGTAGTAGTCGAGGTTGAGATGGACTTGGTCGGCGAAGGCTGCTCGGATAACATCCCTCCCTCCTTGAAAAGGAGGTTGTCCGCTACCAAATGTCACCATAAACATCACTTCTGAACTGGCAGCTACCAAGGCATACATTATTGTCTCTGTATTTGGAAGGCACTTCAAGTTGCCAGAAGCAAAATTGTGAGCTATCTGAACCAATTGCTCCCAGCCAAAGTTAGTATGTTGATATGCATGAGTTAACAGCAAAATTGACTGGACTAAACAAGCAATAACCAACTGACTAGAAAACGCAATGCTGATCATGCTCACGATTTCAGTCAAGAGAGCAGTCTGGACTCTTTGGCTGCTAGCTGTCTGGCCATGAGAAGTAGCCCACACAAACTGAATCAATTCCCAAGTAGTGACATGCAAACAGTGACCATCGCTGCCATGTGGAGATACAACTGCTAGAACAATCTGCATCAAGTTCATGGAAGCAACAGCAATGGACAATGCCCAAGCAACATGTTGTTGGGCCAACATGTATAATGCATTTTCCTGTGAGTAGGATGCAGCAGATACAGAAGATGGAATGTGTCCAGCCAGAATTGGTGTATATACTGCTGGAATGTACCTCAGCCTCACTGTACCAAACCTGGAGCGCACCATACTGCTATGTGATATTCCGACAGTTATGACAGCATTTGTAGCATCGGTACCGACATCCTTGTTCATTTCAGATTTTATCCGAGCACCACTTCTGAAGAACCCAACCAGTAAGGCACACACCTCGGAACTGGAAAAGCAGATCAATTTGGCCCAAGCAAAACTGAAGGTGGTTGGTGCCAGAATTCTCTCACACATTTTACCTCCACTTGTAGCTCCTTCTATTCCACCTTTATCCACCTGTAGCTTTTGCAAATACACACAACCACAGCAACCTCTGGTGATTTGTAGATCAAGCATTACCACTGGACGAAAACTGGCCCAAAAGCCACTTAGAAACAAGTGCAGAGATGAACATGAACCAAAATCTTGTATCTGACTGCTAGTGACAGAATATCCAGGAAAACATGAAGTGTACTGATTTGCATATGACAATTGATCATACGAGCTAGCTGGCCTAGTCACTGAATTCAGAACCACTAATTCCTTCAGGTGAGAACAGTCCATAGTAATAAGTAGCCGAGAACCATAGTCACTTGCAATCAAGTAATCAGTTGAAGATCGTACTGAATATTTCTGGCATACAGCAAGCAAACAACCAGCAAATAACCATATACAGATGCAGACGGTAGTGTCTATACCCAAATACTCACAAGCAAAGGCTGCAAAATTGCCACTGTCCACTATAACTGCCGATAAGGTGACAAACGTACAAGAAATTGGCAATAGCTTCACTTCAAGGATTCTGTAGAAAGCTGTGACCGAAAACCTGATAACATCACAAGCTGTTGCATCACTTGGAAACTCACAGTCGCAAATTACACTGAAGGATGGCCAGGGCAGCGGACGTGTTTCATCTCCATTGGCATGAACATCCAAGCAAGAAGGCCAGGGTATGGGACGATGTACAGAGACATTGCATGCGATGTGATGACTAGAAGTTGGCAGGGAGAACTCACTGCCGTTGTAGAGTTGCTGCATCTGAACCATAGGTGTGAAAACCGTCGGCGCCAGAACTGCCGGAAACTTGCCTGGCACCGCGGAAACACGGATGCTGTTGGTGTCGAAGACGTACTCGTTTGAAGTTGGTACAGGGACGCCCGCTTGGTGTCGGTGCAGACAAACCATCAAACAGGTGGCGGGCGTGGATGCAACGCCACTGATGCCTTGGCCTTCGAGGGTTCTGTCACTTGCTGGAGGTGCAGCAGGTACAGGGTCGATGTCGACAGTGGCCGTGTGCACTGTAGGCGCCGCCGTTGGGGCGGGTGCTGACCTGGAGTCGGTGGTATGACGACCCAGGCATTCCATCGAGCAGGTCGCGGGCGAAGTGGTGATGAAGCCGGTCGAAGCAGAGTGGATGTCCTCGGGGCCCTCCTCGATGATGGCGGACGACGCTGCATCGACAGAGACGACGTGGCCGTCGAGATGGTCGATGGCGACAGAAGTCAACGCCCCCAAGCTGCGGAGCGCTTCCAGGATCTCCTCATGCCTTTGTGCCCTCTGCGCCGCCGGGGTATCCACAAGGATCTGCTCGATACAAGCCAGACGCTCCCAGTCCGGCCTGTAGAACATCTCCCACACATCCTTCTCCCAACTAGACATGGCAGCCTACTCCTCGTCGGTAAGGAGCGCCCGTCGCAGTTCGGCTAAAGGTGGGTAGACGTCGTCCATGGCCCAGCCGGGGCCGAGCTCCTCCTTGGCCGGTGTGACGGTGGTAGTGGTGAAGCCTGGGGATGGCTTGTCGACATCGGAGAACAGAGTGATGGTGGTGCTCTTGGCTAGGAACTTCTCGAGCCAGAGATCCATGGTGGAAGGGGAAATTTCGTGGAAAATTTTGTGGAAAATTGGTGGGACGAATTGGGGAAAATTTCAGGAAGGGTGATGGGAGGGCTCTGATACCATATGTTAGCAACCTAGTGTTCAGATTCTCTCAATCACACACAGATACATGAATTTGGTAGCTGGATACAAGAACAATCAAGAGGGGATGTGAAATCAGAGTCGAGGTAGGTAGGTAGGGTTCGCCGCCGCCGCCGGTTCGGGTTCGTGATCCAACCAGATACTTCTTCGATGGACTCTTGCCTTGTTTAAGTAGTAGCACTAGAACCTAGGCTTGGCCCATCGGTGCCAACCCCATCGTGGCCGAGCCTTCCTTCCTTCTCTGGCGCCGGTGGCCGCCCTCCCTCGTGGGCTTCTTCACCCAACAATGTCTCGCCCCAGTGGCAGGCCCGATAAACTCCGACAGCCAGCTCTCCTTCGTCCCGTTGTTGAACGGAACTTCGCCCGTCGGCACTCAGCGCCAGTCTCTTGAGCTCTTTTTTTTTGCGGGGTAAAGCTGTATTAAATGTTTGAAATAATGTTACAATCTATGTCGGCCTGTCCCTTCAGAGAATCAGGAACCGAGCCTAACCACACTTGAGTTCTACTATCTACCATACCAATTCTAGCCAAACCATGACTTAAGCTATTACAAGTACGAGGAATTTTTGAAAATGATCTAACTCTATCATCTCCTAAAAGTTCACGAAGATCGTGTACTAGATGACCCAAGGACGAATTGCACCTGGCTTTGTTATTTGCCATTTTTACCAGCTCCAGACAGTCGGACTCCACAAAGATATCTTGCTCGGAAAAATTGAGCGCCAGCCTTAATCCTTCGAGGCATGCATGCAGCTCCGCATCTAGAGCGGATGCACACAGGCGAAGCTCCCGGCATGCCGCCAGGACGATCGTGCCGTCCCGTCTCCTCAGCACCATACCTGCTCCCTCCATACTAGTTTGGGCAACAAAAGCACCATCAATATTAAGCTTCAGACACCCTTCCGGCGGTCTGGACGTCTGGTCCATATCGCATGTCCATCAGCAGGGACCCGAGCAACAACAACAGCGCTAACCAAGGTAACAACTTGCTTCCCTTTTATCATTTCCTCCGTCCCCAAAGATTTGATATTCTCCAACGATTGCATATAGCTTCGAATGAACCTCCGTGAGCCTTCAACAGAGGGCAATGGCTTGTCATGGGTAACCTCATTACGTGCATACCACACCCTCCAAGCGATCATTAGAATCCGACAACAGTTTTCAGTCGATTCAGACAGTAGCCATTCCTCAAGCCAATCCTCTCTCTGTGAATTCCATGAACTTAATCGACGGCCATATATCACGCATTGCAGCCCAAAGAGCTGCAGCATGCGGGCATTTCACTAGGGCATGGAAGGAGCACTCCACGGAGTACCCACATACCTGGCATGAGCCATCCACTGGAATATGACGTCTCAGCTTGTTCTCTCCGTAGCAAGACCCCTTGACATGACCTTCCAAGCAAAGATACGAATTTTCTCTGGAATGTTACACCTCCACAGCTTCTTCCAAATTGGTTTATCTCCCAGAGGCGCACTACTAGCCGCACTTGAAGGTTGATCACCTCCACTCAGACGAAGGCCTAGTCGATAGGCACTTCGGACAGAGAAAATTCCCGAACTCTCATGTTGCCAGGCGAGGAAGTCACCTGGTCTCCTTGGCGATGTCTTGATCCGAAGAATACAGGAAGCATCGATAGGAGGGAATGTTCTTCTCACCAGTGCCTCGTCCCACTGGTTATGCTCGTTCAGCAGACTAGATACTCGGATCAAACGCGAGCGGCCCCGCAGAAGGTGCCCTCGCGACAGCCAACGTCGAGGGTTCTGTGCCGCTCAGCACCCGCGGCGGCCTCTTGGTTGTACGCCTGTTTCCACACTACCAAGACATACAACCCAACACTTTACGTCTCGCCGTCTGCAACCTTCTCGCCGGAACGTGGGAGGTGTTGCCTGAGCTAGACTACAACACGCAATTACGCAACGGCGACATACCGAGCTGTGACATCATACCGAGCAGCAGCGGCGACAGCAAGAGACCCGCAACGGCCTTCAAAGTGCTGATGATCGGCAAGGACAATGAGAAGTCGCAGTTTAATCTCCACACTTTCGCCTCCGGCGAGCCGAGCTGGAGGGCGCCTATAAAGTGCTTCGAGGGGACGGAGCACGAGATATGGTCCATGGAGCATGGAAAAGCCGTGTTGTGCCAAGGCTATGCACACTGGTTGTTTGTCGGATGGTCATACTATTTCCACGTCCTCAGCTATAACGTGGAGGGGGCAATTGATGATAACCCCCTAGTTCGCGCGCTTCTATCATATGCCCCCCTTGTGTCACTTGTGGGGCCGGACCCCACATGTCAGTGACACAAGGGGGGCATATGATAGAAGGCGCGTGAACTGGGGGTTATCGTAGATTTTGCCAACGTGGAGACAAAACCCATCTCCTTGACGAAGCTACTCAGTCCGATAAATAGTGTCCCACCGACAAGTATTCAGGATTATCGACGATCTCAGCGAGCCTTCTTTACGGGGACCTGTCTTACCACAACGGCGGGCGGGACGCGATTGGCGTTGCGCTTGTACCGTGGGGGCGAGATGGAGATCTGGACAGAAGACCAAGAAAATGGAGATGGCGATGCAGTGTGGGAGTGTACGAGGTTGATCGACCACAAATTGATTGAGCTGATCCTACAGCTTGAACAACCACATTGCATTTGGATGGGAGAGAAGAGCGGCACCTTGCTCATCAAGGATTATGCCGCAGGGTGCTTCTACAAATCTTATCTCGACAATGGGACGGTAGAAGAAGTCACAGACCAGTTTCCTGCCAATCATTCTCGTACGATTATGCCTATGGAGATAGACTGGCCGAGCTTCTTCATGTTGAGCCTTGGTGGCCCGTAGAGGGTAACATGCATATATAGATACTAGTGGAATTTTGCGCGGCGTCACGCCGCGCTTTTGTTATTTGTTTTTTTTTTGTAAATTTGTAAGATAATTACATAATCAGAGAATTTGTATGGTGGTAGCATTTATTAAATTTAAATCCATAATTAGATGAAGTCCACGTAGATTGTATACAAATGTTGGACAATTTGAATTTTTTTTATAAGTTTAAATTGTTTATTAGCCAATTTGAGTTGTTTAAAAATGTTTGTACTTTGGCATTAATAAGTATCATTTATTTTTGTGAGCATGCACATATATTTTGTAGTACCTTTAATATTCTAGCAATTTGAAATATCCAAATATACTTCTATTTTTCAAATAATATTTAATTTAAGTACGTAGTTAGTGCTAGTGCATATTTTTTGGATTTGAGTCCACAATTCGGGAAAGTTCATTTATATTGCGACTAAATATTGGTTATTTTGAATTGTTTAAATATGTTTTGTGTTTTGCCATACATAGTTAGCGTTGTTTTTTTTGTGAGCATTTGTTACATAGTTTAGAGAATACGTAAATATTTAGCAATTTGAAGTATTTAAATATGTTTTTATGTTGATATGAATTCTTAACTGTAATTAGAGAAAATGTATCTAAGTTATATCCAGACGTTGACCAATTTAATTTTTTCCGAAATGCTACGATAAATTCGAATAATTAGCAAATTTGAATGTTTGATTATGTTTGTATGTTGGTAAAATAATTAATTTAGCTTCGTAATCAGAAGATGTGCACTATATGAGCATTTAGTAAAGTGAGTATATAATTTGAGGAATTGCATCTGAATTTCATATTTAGAGAAAGTTAATTTATTTATTTTCCAATATTTTGCTTAGTTGAGATGTTCAATTAGAGTCCATAATCAGAGGGAATACGTAGTGTGAGCATTTGTTAAATTTAACTTTACATAATTATGGGGAGTGCATTTGGTTTTTCTTCAAATATTCACCAATTAAAAATGTTCCAACATTTTTTTTCTATGTAAATAGTTGGCATTATTTTTTTGTGAGCATGTTGATATATTTTAGAGTATCTCCAATTTCTAAGCAGCTTGAAATGTTCAAAAAATATTAATTTTAAATGTAAGTCCATAATGGGTGGAAATGCACATTTATTCATTTGGATTCCATAGGTAGAGATTTTTTTAAATTGAACTCCATATAATTGGAGCAAGTGTATGTACAATTTTTCTAAATTTTTTTCCAAATTGAGATGTGTAAATATGTTTTCATTTTGGTATAATTTGTTAGCATTTTTTTTGTGATGTTTGTGAGCAAATAGTTTTTAAACTGTACAATTTATAGTATAATCAAATTTGAATTCTTGTAGTGTTTACCAAACGATTAGGTCTGAAAGTCATATAAAATTCTGGAATAGTCAAATTTGTAATTTTAGTTGGAATGCTCATATATGAGTGTTTTTCCATAAAATTATCCTAATCTAGTCCTATTTGGATTAGTCAATTTTTTTTTTTTTCCAAAATTCGTAACATTTTCTTTCCCTAACATTTTGATATATTTTTTAATATTTTGTCGACGGGTATTTATAGAATTTTTCTTGGTTTATGTTTCTGTGTTTTTTTTTTGAGGGAAAAAATGGGCTTAAATGGTAACAAAATGAGAATTTATGTTGTATCATCTAATTTGTGAAAATACCGGAGAACATGTTTTAGCTAATAAAATTTGAATTTTGCTATTCAAAGTTTTTTTTTCGTTATGTAATATATTGTGTGAATGGAAATGGTGGCGTTGTTTTTTGTAGAATGTGTTTATCTTTGCGGGCATCGTGGCTCGTAGCAAAAAAGCAAAAGATAAAAAAAATAGAAAAAAATAAAAAAAAAATAAAATAAATAATAATAATGCCGTTAGCTAATTTGTGGGATGCTCACACAATTGTTTTGTAAACTAAAATGGCTTGTATTTTTTTTTGTTGATCGTTATTATTCCAATGTTGTTTTAGTGCAAAGCAAAAGAAAAGTAAAAAACAAAATAAAACAGATACGAAGATTTAATTTAAATGTTTTTTTGCAACTCTATTGCAACAAATTGGAATTCAAAAAGGGAAATTACAGTTGTTTCGTAAGCTAAAATGTCGTGCAATTATTTTTTGTAAATGTGTTAGCTGTAGTTTTTTTTCTAAAAAGTGTAGCTATTTTTTTTTTGAATTACAGTTTAAAAGTTATGAATTTAAAAGGAATCTAGTTGTTTGATGATGCATGGAAATGTTTTAGCTGTAAAGATTTTGTTTTTCTGAAAATTTTGGTATGTTAGTTTTTTTTTGAGTTATGGTTTAAAAGATATGAATTTTACAATTTTTGAGTATTTTTTGTAATTGATCTGACGCTGACAGAGGGGTCCCACATATCAGTGGGTGGGCTGACGTCATTCCGTGACATCAGCACGCGGCGGAGACTCCGGAGCTGCGCCGCTCGCGGCCGGGCAGCGGCGAACTCGCGGGAGGCCAAGACTGCGCGGATCTGCAAGAGGAGATGGAGGCGAGCAGAATGGGCGGCGCGGCGGACCAAATGGTCAGCGGATTCGCCGGCGGCGAGCAATTCCGCGGCGGCGGACGTCGATATCAACCGCGGTGGTTCGGCGGCGACTCCGGTCGTTCCGGGAAGCAATACTTGGCGAGCAGATAGAAGGGATGACGGCGGAGCTCACTGCGGCTGTCGATTCGTCAGAGGAGGAGGTTAAGGGCGGCGAGACGCGTCGGCGGCGCCGGCGATCTCGGCCGCGCGCGAGAGAGAAGGAAAGGAGGGGAGTTCTGCGTGGGTTTTGCAGCGGGGCCCCTGATGGTTTGACCATTTGCAAACAGGTCCTTCTCCTCGTAGAATCGTGGACCGCGGAGCAGTGTCTGGTTTTGTGAGGGGCTTCTTTGCAAATTTTGTTCGAAGATGCTGCTGGGGCCGTTCGATCGTCAGTACACGGTGCAGATCAAAGCACTGTTCAACACTGTTCCTAGCTACAGTACTTACTGTTGCCAGGAACAGTGCTCGATCGCTGAGGAGCCGAGGATTTGCTCAGCTTTCATATAGTTAGTGATGCACAAGTGTTTATCGTACTTAACAATTTTATTTGTCCAAGAAACTCGTGAGTAATCTATACCTCTATACCTATATATATAATCTATACCTAATAATAAAGTCATTAAGGTTTCTTGTGGTACGTCATAAAAATATCCCTAAAGTTGAACAAAATTACCCACCAATGCCACCCATAAGTTAAATACCGTTTCGTTTTCTTTTGCGTCCAAATCTCCTTCCGGCCACCCACGCTCGTGTCGCTCTAGGAGCACTTCGGCGCCTGGGTCATCCCTCATGCCACCGCTAGGCCGGCCATGCTCTGCAACGAGCCCCTAGCTTCATCGGGTTCAGGTGCTCGGCTTGTCCCGCCACTGATTACCCGCAGGCTGTCCGCTTGGATCCAGTGCTCAAGGTCCTCTACTTTTGAATCCATGCCCGGAACACGGCCTTGCGCGTGCATCTGCCGTCGCGGCTGCGGGGCCTTCTTCTCCTCTGTGCAGGTGTTGTTGGCGGCTCTGCACCGCAGGCTGGGGAGGAGACCGGCGTGGCGGGGATTTCGTCCACTGCGGCAGAGCGCCGTGCCGCCGAGGCCGTCCCCTGTCGTCCTCAACCTTGTCAGGACCCGCTGGTCTTAGACATCTGCAGCAAGAGTTGGTTGTAGGAATTGGAGAATTGGGGGAAGAACAGAGCCGGTGCTCTGGGAGAAGGCAACGAAACAAAGACAGATAAAGTAAATTTTGGGTTTATTCATGCTTGATCCTCCCAGCCACCCCACTCGCACCTTTATACTCCAGGTACGAGCTCAAGCAAGTGTACAACTCTGCCCTCAAGAATTTGGCAGTTACATTACACGAGTTGGTTAAACAGGTAATTCAGCTAGAATGAAGGCTAACCGTTGGATTTGCTTGCTTCTCATCACAACCGTCTGTGGCTTCTTCTCCAGCAGATACAGAGGACTGAAGATGGCCGTCAGTGAACACTAGGGTCCTGACAATGCCCCCTCCTTGAGACAAGACCTCAGGGCTTGAAAGATGGGAAGGTTGCTTGTATGAATGAAGCGTCTTCCCAGGTTGCATCTTCTTCAGTCATGTTTTCCCAGTGCACAAGCCATTGCGGCACAGCGACATCATATGTGCCCGACCTGCGAGGAATTTGGCGTCTTTGCAGAACAGCAAGCGGAGCGACCTTTATCGTACCATCAGGAGTAACCAGAGGAAGTGTTTTGTTTGGAACTGCTCGGGGACCCAAGTGGCGCTTGAGTTGGTTGACATGAAACACATTGTGAAGTTGTGTTCCCTCCGGCAGCTGCAGGCGATAAGCTACATGTCCCACTCTGTCCATGATGCGAAATGGACCATACCATTTGGAGGTTAACTTCAGTGAGTTGCGAAGTCCCAGCGCCGTTTCCCGATACGGCTGCATTTTCAGATAAACCATGTCGCCTTGTTCAAACACTCGCTCCGTTCTGTTTTGATCAGCGTACTTCTTCATTCTCTGCTGAGCTTGTGTCAAGTTCTGATGCAGAACTTTCAGCATCTTGTCTTTCTCCTCCAGAGTGACTTGTGCTTCATCCGAGATGTTACAAGGCACAGAAATTTCAGTGAAAGCTGGTGGTTTGTATTCATACAATGCCTCAAATGGACTCATCTTGATGGATGTATGGTACGAACTGTTGTACCACCACTCAGCAGCTGGAAGCCAGTCACACCATTTGGTTGGTTCTTGAAATGCCATACAACGAAGGTATTGTTCCACGCATTGATTTACTCGCTCAGTCTGTCCATCAGACTCAGGATGGTAAGCAGTAGTGAAGTGCAGATCAACTTTGAGAGCATTGAATATCTCCTGCCATAATTTGCTAGTAAAGATGCGATCACGATCTGTCACAATGACTGATGGTGGACCATGGAGCTTGAACACGTTGTCCATGAAGATTGCAGCTACTTTTTGGACAGTGTATGGGTGAGACAGGGGAATGAAATGAGAATATTTTGTCAGCCGGTCTACTACCACAAGGATGACATCCTTTCCTCTGGATTTAGGCAGTCCCTCGACGAAGTCCATGCTGATGGAATGCCATTTCTGTGCTGGAATTGGAAGAGGTTGCAGTAGCCCTGGGTATTGTACTTTCTCGGACTTGGATATCTGACAGACCGGGCATTTTGCTACTTGAGTGGCAACAAATTTCTTCAAGTTTGGCCAGTAGAACAGATGTTGGAGGCGATGCAATGTTACTCTGTTACCGGAATGACCACCAAAAATCGATGAATGGAAAGCTTCAAAGATCTTTGTTTTCAGGTCAGAAGTACTGCCAATGTAGATTCTGTTCTTGTATCGAATTATGCCAGCAGATAGTGTGTAATCAGGATGGCTGTCTCCTTGAATGGCTAATTCTTGTAAGAGTTTAGTGCAGTGAGGATCACCAACATAAGTTGCATGTACATCAGCTGCCCAGGCTGGAACTGCACTAGAAATAGCTGCACACTGTTCATCATCAGATTGGTATTGCCTGGAAAGAGCGTCTGCTGCTGTGTTTTCGCTGCCTTTCTTGTACTCAATTGAGTAATCGAATTCAAGAAGTTTAAGCATAAGCTTATGCTGAATTCCTTCCAACAGGCGCTGGCTGTTCATGTATTTCAAACTCTTCTGGTCAGTTTTTATTACTAATTTACTTGCCAGAAAGTAATGCCTCCATTTCTTCAAGGATTCCAAGATTGCCATGCCTTCTTTTTCATACACTGAACTAGCACTTGCTTTCGGACCCAAACTTTTACTGAAGTAAGCCAGAGGTCGCCCTTGTTGCATGAGAACAGCTCCTAAGCCGGATGCACAAGCATCTGTTTCAAGTGTGAAAGGTTCAGAGAAATCCGGCAGAACCAACAGTGGTGGGTTTGACATTACTGCTTTCAGGCGTTCAAAGGCTTGTTGTTGCTCAGGACCCCAATGGAAGTTATTCTTTTTGAGTGCATCATGTAAAGGTCTGCAGATAAGAGCATAGTCTTTTATGAACCTGCGGTAGTAACCTGAAAAACCCAAGATGCCTCTGAGCTTGGTAACACTGGTAGGAACTTTCCATTTGGCAATTGCGGCTAACTTTGCAGGATCAGTCTGAATTCCCTGTCCCGAAATAATGTGTCCGAGATATTCAACTTGCGGTTGCCCAAAACTGCATTTTTCAAATTTTGCTTTGAGACCATGGACTCGAAGCGTAGACAGGACTTCCTTTAGGTGCCTCTTGTGTTCTGCAGCTGATTTGCTGTATACCAGGATGTCGTCAAAAAAGACTAAGACGAACTTCCTTAGATTCTTGGCAAAGATGGAATTCATCAGAGCCTGAAACGTTGCTGGCGCATTACTCAAACCAAAAGGCATGACTAGGTATTCATAGTGGCCCAAGTGTGTGGAAAAAGCTGTCTTTTCAATGTCCTGTTCTCTCATTCTTATCTGGTGATACCCAGATCGCAGATCAAGCTTCGAAAAAATGACTGCACCATGAAGTTCATCGAGCAAGTCTTCGATAATT
Source organism: Poa pratensis (assembly GCA_947311845.1). Classification (NCBI taxonomy): domain Eukaryota; kingdom Viridiplantae; phylum Streptophyta; class Magnoliopsida; order Poales; family Poaceae; genus Poa; species Poa pratensis. The sequence goes on from CAMZMU010000040.1 coordinate 832,580, forward strand.
GGTATTGGGAATTTATTTTTGATAGTGAGAGCATTGAGATTGCGGAAATCAATACAGAGCCGCCAAGATCTGTCTCGTTTCCTGACCATGATCGCAGGAGAGGAATAAGGACTGTTGCTGACTCTGATCTCGTTGTTCTTTAACATCTCTTTGATGATTTGCTCCACGGAATTTTTCTGATCATGAGACATTCGGTATGGACGAATGTTGGGTGGTTTTGCTCCAGGTAAGAGTGGAATGTGATGATCGCAGTCCCTCTGAGGTGGTAACCCAACTGGACTCTGAAAAATATCTTGGAATTGATCCAGCAAGTCGCTCAAGAAAGGAGCATTTTCTGGTACAGGAGCAGTGTCGTTTTCAGCATCTGAATCCATGTCATCATTTTGATCTAACAGCACATAACATTCAGCACCTTGCTGTATGAGCTTGTTGCATTCTTCAGCAGAGATTAGAAGATTTGTTTTCGGCATGAGATGGTCTTGGAAGGTTTGCAACTTGCCATCGACATTCACTGTGACTGTTCTCTCCAGGAAATCAAAGGTTACTGGATTATGGTGTTTAAACCAGTTCACTCCAAGTATCACATCGGAACCATTTAATTCAAGAATGCGAAAATCGCCAGTGAATTTATGGCCTTGGATAGTGAAAGTACAGTTCTGTACCATTGCTTCTGAACTAAGTGTGGCACCACCAGCAACCATCACTGTTCTTCTTTTAACAGCAGTCATTGGGATATTATTCTTCAGTGCAAAAGATTTGTCCATAAACGTATTTGTGCTGCCTGTGTCCGCAAGAGCTACTGCCTTAGCACCCTGGAAAGAGATCAACAAAGAGATTGTTGAGTCACTTGGGTATCCTTTATAAGCAGCAACAGATATCTGCATGAGATCTGCCCGAGCTGGAGGTTCAGCTTCCTCATCATCTGAATCTTGCATTCTTATGGCATTTATCAGTGCTGGAGGAGGTTCTTGCTCTTGTGGTTGCTGCACCGGAGGTTCTGCATCTTCCTCATCATCAGAGTACTGCATTTGAACAGCGTTGATAGCTCTCTGCATAGCTGCACATTTGTGGCCGAACACCCAATTTTCAGGACAGTACCAGCATTTTCGAGGTTCTCGTCCTCTGTCACCTGGTGCACGCTGTCTCTGCTCTCGGACTTGCTGGGGTCTTGCTTGCGCTGGGGCAATAGCTGGAGCGTTGCGCTGATTGTTCGACAAGTATGCCTTCTCATACAATCGTGCATACCAGTACACTGACAACAGAGAGTTTGGCTTCTGAATCTGGACAGTATGCTTGATCGAACACTTCAGACCGGCGATGAATCTGTCCACAAAGAAGTCTTGTTGCAAGTATGGTTTTTCTCTCTTCATTTGTGTCATCCACATCTCATAATTATTGATGTAGTTGTCCACAGGTTGTTTGTTTCAACCATTGCAACTGATCCATTGGATCTTCTGAGTTTTCGTCAGGAATCTGTCCACAAGAACCTGACAGAGTTCGGTCCAGAGAAATTCTGCACATCAAGTCCTGAACTGGCAATCCATGTCTTTGCCTGTCCACGGATATGAGCTAATCCCCAGCTGACCCTATGATCGCCATTGATGCCAACGAGCTTGAAAACATCTTCACACTCGAGCATCCAAGCTCGTGGTTTTGTGCCAGTGAAAATCGGTAACTCCACGTGTGGTGTGCGGATATGTGGTTCGCTCTGGTTTTGGGTTTGGAAATTGTGACGTGGGCGAGGTTGGGGTTGATGTGGTGGCGCTGGAGGTGGAGTATAGGTTGCTACGGGTGGGTGGTAGTGGGTATGGTGTGAAGGTTGTGTTGCCTGACAAGAAGAACAGGTCGACTGTTGGGCGTGATAGTTGCAGAGCTGCGCATTTGGCTGCTGGTAGTATTGAGGCTGTAGGGATGGATTTGTTGTTTGGGAATAAGAGTTTTGGGAGGGAAGGGTGGTTGTTATGAGGCTCATAGGAATTGAGGCGTAGTTTGTGTTTGGAGGAATGGTTGCGAACTGTGTGGTGGCATTTTGTCGAGCAGCTTGTGGCTGCACTGGAACAGAGGATGTGGTAATTTGTCGAGGCTTAGGTGACCAAATCTTGGGGGGTTCGGCTGTTGTAGATGGTTTGAGGACTGAGGAGTGGTGACTTCTGGGATGGGTGAGAGGGCTGAAGTTGCGTTTGGCGGAGGAGTGGCGAAAGGTTGAGAATTTGATGCTGAAAAACATGAACTTTGCACTCCTGACACGTTCGGCGGCAAAGTTTTGGGTAGCAGAGCAGCAAAACCGGATGCTAGCATCGAAGTAAGCTTGTCGATCTCACCTCGCAGAGCGATGAAGGAGTCGTTGGAGTCGGCTTGGTGTTGTTCAAGGCGCCGTCCAATCATGAGCACCTCCTCGGGAAGATGGTCGCGGATCCGTGCGCGAGCTTGCTCTTCCGCGAGCGTCGCGGCCGCCAAGTTGGCGGTCTGGTCCTCCGTGACTCCAGAGTTGGCAGCTGCATCCTGGGCGTCAGCGGCGCCACTGCGTTCGCTCGAGCGTGATCTTCGCGTCATGGCGAGGGATTTTACCACCGAATCAGATAGATCAGGAACCTCGGTACAATGATTAAGGGAGGGTTGGGAGGGAAGATCGGGCTCGGATTGGCTCTGGTACCACCGTGTCAGGACCCGCTGGTCTTAGACATCTGCAGCAAGAGTTGGTTGTAGGAATTGGAGAATTGGGGGAAGAACAGAGCCGGTGCTCTGGGAGAAGGCAACGAAACAAAGACAGATAAAGTAAATTTTGGGTTTATTCATGCTTGATCCTCCCAGCCACCCCACTCGCACCTTTATACTCCAGGTACGAGCTCAAGCAAGTGTACAACTCTGCCCTCAAGAATTTGGCAGTTACATTACACGAGTTGGTTAAACAGGTAATTCAGCTAGAATGAAGGCTAACCGTTGGATTTGCTTGCTTCTCATCACAACCGTCTGTGGCTTCTTCTCCAGCAGATACAGAGGACTGAAGATGGCCGTCAGTGAACACTAGGGTCCTGACAAACCTCCCCCCGGCAGAGTGCAAGACCGACATGGAGTTCGTCCGGGTACCGATGTCCTCTGGAGGTAAAAACGAAATGTCAACTTGATCCGTGCGGCAGAGGAGCTCCCAAGGCAAGGACGAACAGCGCTGTCTCAGTACACTCTCTCCTCCGCTGATTCTTGAGATAACCTCCACGTCCTTGCCATGTGTCGGCTTGCATCGGTTGCTTGGATCCTCGCGCGGTGCATTGTCCACTTCGCAAGCTAGCCCATGGCGCCAAGCTTCGCTTCAGGTCTAGGTCTCTTGTGCTTTTGGAGATTTTGCCTCCGCCTCTGGCAAGGAAGTGCAATTTTCCACCTCCTAATCGATACCCTCCAGTCAGGTAGGTCGTTAATGTGCGCTCTTTTTTTTTTTTTGAAGCGGTCACCGGGGGGGGAGAGAATCCCCACCTGAATATTATTACTTCAAAATCGGTTACAAGACCAGGCTCCTGTCCACCCCAGCAGGTTGACATCGGTCAGGATACATAAGAAATTACAGAGGGAAAGATGGGTCTCGCCTGTGAGAGGCGGCCATCTGATGTTTGTGCACTACTGAACAACAAAGACCAAGAGCCCATAATCTAAGAAAAGCTAGCAGGCAGAAGGTACATCACCATGAGGCACAAGTAGAGAGGGGTGCTGTCGAGGATCACAATACCAAGACTCAGCAAACAGCCTAGCGCGCCGCACCTGCGTGCGTATCGAATCCCAGGCACTACTGAGGAGCATGCCAATCAACGAGTGCCAGGCCTAGCACTGAGCACGAACCTTGACTAGGAGCTCCGCCACGGGAGGTCGAGACGATTAACAGGTTGGGGAGGCCTCATTGCGTTGTCATTGAGCAAAGATGAGCCGAGACGACACCAAAAGCTCGAAGCTTCCTCAACACAGTACCGGCCATGGGATGATCTTGAGCAAGCACAGCAAGTGAAAATGCACAAGGGCAGAGTCCATCGTCTTCGGATCAATCGCAGGCACGGGAGCTTTCACAGCAGAACAAGAACGGGAGAGAGTGCATGTCCCAGGCAGAGTCTGACATCATCCCACATCTCACATCGAGAGCACATAGCACTGAACATCTAGGTAGCACCTCCAGGAAGGACTACGACGCAAGGCGCCGCTGCTACCCGGACCAGCGAGCTGGTCCTGGGGTTTCCCCCGGCGTTCAGGGTGTGCGGAAGCATGGGCTGCCATGACGCCCTCCAGGGAGGATGACGACGCCCTCAGGCGCCACCGCGCCAGTGCCGGACATACCGGCAGGGATTTCTCCCGCACTTTCAATGCCACACACCAAAATTCAGTGCCACTAGATGGGGAAGATACCTTAGACTCCGCTGGGATGCAGAGCAGGTCTCGGCGGCCTCCGCACCTCCGGGGAAGCAGCAGCACACCTACAGCCCAGCCGCCTCCAGACGAAGGCCCAAATCGGGACGGGGCATGGCTGGTCGTCGTCGTTGCTGCCAGGTGACGGCTGCGCGTCGTCAGCGCTGCCGCACAGGTGGCGGAGCCCCGCATCGATGGAGCGCCGCCGAGCCTCAGCGGCGCCAAAGGGGAGCAGCAGGGGATCCGTGGTGGAGCAAGGCTGCGCGCCGTCCGCACGGAGGCCGCGGTGGTGGAGGCGGATGCAGACACACGGCGGCGCCGAAGCCAGGAGCCATCCACGCGCGCCCAAGGGGAGCAGCAGCGAGCAGAGCATAGCGTCGACGCCGAGGTTCTGGTGGACGAGGCGCGTACCCGAGGGCAGCTTGCTGCGCCGGAGCGGCGCAGACGGAGATAAGGCCGGATCTGGGGCGATTTTGAGAGGTGGGGATTTCGGATTTTAGGGAGGAAACCGGCCGGAGGGGACCCCCCGCTGCCGCCGTCAGCCGTGGGACGGCCTCCTCCGGCAGCAGCGAGGGGCAGTGGGGGCTGGGAGGTGGTTTGTGGCGGCGGCGGTGTGGGCGCCTCGGGGTCGCCCGGGAGCGACCCGGAGGCGGCGGCTAGGGTTTCGTTAATGTGCGCTCTTGTTGACCTGTTCCCATTAGCAGTGGATTTTATTATATGCACAAGATGATCAACCGAGGAAAAAAATCTGGTCGTGTTTAATGTTCAGTTATTGGAATCGTGTGAGTATGACGGGAGAGATGGTAGCATCTGTTTGTATTTGCGATTTTTTTCTTGACCAGGGTCTGAAGATAAAATTAGCTGTTATGACTTGCTGGTGTACAAGCTATCACCCCAAACTCTCGTGTATATCTGGAATAACTGGAAGTCAATCATAATCGAAGTATTATCTTATCTTCGCCACACTGATGGTCCATAATTAAATGATAATGCAGCTATGCTTGGAGAACTTTGCACCAAATACTTCAGATTGAGAAAAAATGGTGATGATGACCGGTGTGTGATTTTTAACATTAACTCAAGTTGGCTTTCTAACGCTGGAAAAAATGCTTTGCAGCAAAATGGCAACACATGTTTTCTCCAATGAGACCTCGATCAATTTTTGTACAAACGAGGACAAGCACAGGAGTGCCAGTGTCTCAGACTATGACTAAGTTTTTTTGTTTATCTACGTCTCTATGTTGACAGACACTTGGGATTTACATTGCACACATGAAAAAAGATCTAAGCGGTTCAAATTATACTCCAGGCAACACCGCGGAAATATTAGACCATTTGCATATTATAATATAGATATTGCTAAATTTGAGATATGTCAAAAATCTGTTTGAAATGAATCAGAAATAAAATTGGACCATGCTGGAGATACTTCCAAGGTGAAAAGCTGGAGTTCCACAATTGAAACTAAGTAAAGTAGATCGCCCATGGTGTGAAAGAAGGAAACAAGAGGGGTGCGAGGTTGTCCTATGAGATTTCATTTAGGTTATTACGTGGTTTGTCCGTTTCTCCAAGCGGTCATGATCACCGAGACCGACCTTGCGAGCCCTCTCAAGGGCAATTCCACATAGAAGGCGTCACTGATTTGTTTGGGAGAAACGAGAGGAGCTCTTTTATCAGTCAAATACGTCAATATTGTGATCTACATGTTAACGATGCCGGGCTTGATAGATGATAAGAAATATTATGGATAATATGACCAGCTTATTCTCCAATGTTTCTGAGTGTGTGTTAGTAATGTCGGAAAGAGGAGTCAAATACCCCGGTGATGTTTAATGAGCAAAGATATAAACAAACCCGCTGCAAAGAGCAAACGGTACATAAAGTGTGGGTGAACAAAGTTATTATTGTCATGTGTATTTTTGTCCACCATTATTTGCAATGTTATTTCTGTTGTTCCGCAACGCATGGGCATATTTTCTTGTAAGATAAATTCACTCTTTACTGTTCCGTCCAATGTCATCTAACCCAGCGCCCCCATAATGCCAACAAAAATTTACTTTGTACTCATGAGTAGCATAGATTTTTTTTCCTGTTGCAACGCACGGGCACGTTTCCTAGTCTCTATCTCTACTATATAATATGTCTTCAGGTGATGGTCCGTTTTTCACTTTCCGATTTTACCCTTGCAGTGGTAGGATAATTACGGAGTATGCCACCGCCAAGTCATATGACCGGTTGAGATAGATTAGATTGATGATGATGATTTCCTAGCCTCGCGTGCGTGCGCAACCCATCTCTCTCCTCTATTATGCGGTGCCTACCTACCTCAGTCAGTCTCTCTCCTCGTCGATCTTCTCGATCCCCTTTCTTGTTCGCCGCCACCACCGCTCCTCCGCTCGATCTCCGACCTCCAACCAACGGCCGACCCACCCACCCCAAACCCATCTCGATCTCGAGCTCCCACCCACATCCCCTCTCCTTCCCTGGCGAGCAAGGCGGCGACGGCAACCTGGTGGCGGTGGCGATTCGTAGAGGGCCAAGGGAGTGCGGTCCTTTCTGGCCGGGCACTGGATCGAGCGCCACTGCAGCTGCCGCCTCCTCCCATTCTCCCGCGGGTCCAGCCCGTCCCTCGCGCATCCGGCGCCACCGCACCACGACATGGCTCTGCCGTTCTCTCCTCTGCAGTTTCCCGCCGCCGCGGCGCTCTCCCGCATCCTCATGTGTGACCCCCGGAAACCCTAACCGCCCTTGCTCCGGCCGTTGCCGGCCGCTACCGGCGGCGCCGCCACTCGGCGCGACGGCTCCATGCTCGCCCGCGCGACACCGGGCTGTGGCTTGGCTCGGTCGCCGGCGCTGTCCAGCACGCCTCCTCCGCGATGTTCCCAATGACGCATGCGACTCATACCTCGAGCCGTCTGCTTGACCCACGGCCACCTCCGTTTTTTTTTTCGAGAATAACGGGGGGGAATAAATCCCCACCGCTTGTTTCATTCACCGAAAGTAGCCTGGCGGGCCATGTTCTTACAAACAGAATAGCAGGTTTACAGGGAGATACAGAGGAAGAGAAATAACAAAATACATGAAAAAATACCTCCGTCTGCAGCGAGAGGCAAGTAATTTTCCAGCCTCGCTTCGTCCTCCTTTATTTGCTGCTCCAAATTGCCGCGAGGATCAACGCCCCCGTGCTGGCGGCGACCACATGCAGCGCCCCTCCAATAGATTCAGTTCCAGCCCACTACGGAGGAGCTCGTCGAAGACGTCGCTATTTTTTCTCTGAAGTAGCGGTTCAGAGTTGAACTCCATGGCTCACTTGTTTTCGTCATGTTCCACGCTTACGGTACATGCAAGTTTGATGGCAGAGTACTTAGTACATGAAGAGCTCAGATGCTTACTTCAATCCTCTTTTGCGTGGCTGTGAAAAGTATGAAAAATACCAATGGACCAGTACGAGATCGTGTCCCCGACTCCCCGTCGACCAGTTCTTCGGTTTCACGCTATTTGACGAGTTGGAGCCGCAGGAGGCTGCGCTGGAGCCTGGCGACCGAGAGGCACGCATTTGCCGAAGTTGAGAAACGGGAACACGGACAGACCAAAATTATCTCAGCTGCTCGCTGTTTATGTGTTCGAAGAGGGGATCTGAACTTGATGGCTTCTTGCCAGCAAAAAATTGGAAAATCCAAAACCTGCATGACCCATTTTTGTCAACATAGCTCAGAGCATCAGATCAGATATGGTTAAAAGTTGAAAAATGTTTACAAGTACTCAATCGAATGGCTATGTCGTTCTATTGCGCCTATATATATTCATTCGTATGGAGGACCGGAGAAGTTACATGAATCGGCTAGGCACAACAACACAGTAGAAAAAACACACAAGTTAGAAAAAAAATAGTGAATTTTGGACCGTAAAGAATTGCAGAAAATGTTCTACAAGAAAAGTTCCGCAAGATATACCAGCACCATGTCATTCGGGTCATTTCGATGATGTTGAATCAGCATGCACATGCAGTTTTTGCAAACCGTAGAAGTACTAACAATTTTGCAGGAGCATAGTCCTTTAGTCTAATAGGGATTAAACTTTTTTTCATGTGAAATGGAATGCACTTTTAAGCAGATGCTACTGTCACTCCATTACATATGTAGAACAGTAATTGAAATTCCACTCAAATAGGTTATGGCGTGGAACATGTAGAGGAGGCACCATGGAGCGCCCCATAGATGCGTTGAAGTTGACTGGTTTTTGCGAAACGTCGCGCTTTTACATGAACTCAATATGTGTACATGGTCAGTACATTTTAACCCGTTGCAACGCACGGGCATTTTGCTATATATGCTTGACAATACGTGCGTATCTCGGCGGACTGAAGCTTATATGTGTGATGTAAAATCTAATCAATTTCTTCTTTTTAATCGATGACAGATTCATACACTATAGAAAATTCTCATCCAGAGAAGCAATTTGGGGCCCAATCTCCAATCGTGGATGTCAAAAAAGAAGAAAAAAAGATAGAGATCAATAGAAACACGTCAAGAGCTCAGGATTTATTGGAAACATCAATTCGTGCAACCAACATCTTCAATTTAAACAAAACGTAATATGTAATATTTTCTACAGGGTGTAGTAACCGCAAGAGCATATTGGTGATGCATTATCTTTTACTGCTTAAGTCAATATTATTTTTATGCTTCACAATCATAGGATAATTGTTTCATCGATGTATCCATACAATTTTCTTTATATCCCGTAGCAACGCACGGACATTCAGCTAGTAATAATAAAGGCACTAAGGTTGGTTTCTTGTGGTACGTCATTTTTATTTCCGAGTTTACCCCTACCTGTTAGAAAATATTACATGATCTGTCACCGCCAAATAAGAAAGGCAAAAAAAACAATTCCGTCCAACGTATCGTTTTGCTTCTGTTTTCTCCCCAAGAACGAGCAGTGGTCGGCGGCTGGAGGCCGGAGCGGGAAGAGCGGCGGCGACCGGCGGAGATGCAGTCGGATGTTCTGACCTCTTTTTTTGTTGTCTAAACTATTCCCCGGCGCTGAGTCCCGCTATCTAGCTTTCCCCTCGACGCAGCTTCGACGAATTCTGACTCCCGACGCGCCCCGCACTAATCTCCACCGTCAGCTCCTCTGCGCTGTTAGCTTAAACCCTGACTTCCTCCACGTTCTCTCTGAACTTTTTACAGTTTTCAGATAAGTGTCGCTAGACACATTCAGTTTCGTCAGTAGCTAGTCGTTTTCTGTTAGCAGATTTTTCTCGCCAATTGGTTGCGTTTTGTGCGCCTTGGCTTAGTCGTAGTAGGCCCAGCACGAAGCTCGGATCATGGGGATGGACGTGGTCAGTAGTGGAGCACGTTGCTCGGGCACGATCATGTACTCTTGGTGAATAAAAGGAATACCAGAAAAGCTGCAGAACGTTGCGCAGCACAAAATCCTCTGAGTTCATCGCGCTCTCTCTCTCGCGTGTGTGTTTGATTTCAGGGGAACATGCGCACCACCCCGACATCTCTCCTGCGCGTCGCCGAGCACGGCTCCTTCCGCGGCCGCCGCCGTTTCATCCAGCCAGCGTGCTCTCTCCAGTCGCTAAGCTAAACGGTCGCCGTACTTCGCGTCGACCTACAAGATCTGACGGTGATCCCCTGTCCGGCAGCTTCGTTCTACTCCGACCAACTTAAGAGCTGCTGCTGGACTTCTTCTGAGGAGGCCGTGCCGGTCGGATCCCGTGGTGTGTATGCTGTGTGCGCACGAGTAGACTCCCGCTGCCGGCCAGTGCCCCTGTGAACCCTGCAGGCCACCGCCGTGCCGCCCCTCAAGATCCGCCCACGTGACGCCCCCACTGACTCACGCGCGCTGTGCCGGCCGCTGGTGCTCCTGCCTCGCTGCGCTGGTGCTACCGCCTGGTCATCCTCAATACGAATGTCGTCATGTCGAGCTGGACGGCTCCATGTCCACCGCGTCTGAACTTCAAGACTCTGAACTTATTCAAGCGAGGCAACCGGGCAGCAAGTCCTGCTTGCTTTGTGCAGTCTAGAGTGTTTCGATATTTCGTTTTTTTTCTTAGTTTGTGGTCTGCTGCTATATGTTTCGTTGTGTAGCCAGTGGAGCCCAGGAGAAATTCATATGCAGAAGAAATTCAGAGCTGATCTTTTGTTCCATTACGGTGATGAAGTGCACGACTGTAATCCGAGCAGCAGCTTTGTACAGAACACTCTATGCGGTAGTACAACCAACTTTTTATTACCACATATCAGCTGTACAAATTGGAAAAGATTGCTCAGCTTATTATCCCATATCCTAAGATAGAACATATACGTTAAGATTTGCTTGATGGCACTCAAGTGCAAACTATGCTTTCTTCAGCAAATGGAAATCCAGAAGGTGAAGGTCGTCCCCATGATCGTACACTAGAAAATAGTGACGGTCACGATATGTGCTTTCCAGCCAAGCTATGCTGAAAAACTTGATGCCGAGTTGGAGAAGTAACATATTGATGCTGATGTGATGCCGATGCAGGCCTCCCCGGTGCAACGCACGGGCACTTTTGCTAGTATGTTATAAGCATGGAGATACATGAATCATTCATATTTGTTTCCAAAAAATGCATGCAGTTTGTTACTTTGTTTAGGTGAATGCACCAGTTATGGATGCTTCAGGAGCTACGATGAACACATGACCGCGAAGGTGAGGAGAAGCACCCGCGGTAGGACATGTCAAAAAATATCGTTTATTTCAAATTTTACGACGAATTTGTTCTTTTTTTTTCGGTTACTGTAAAAATAGAACCTAAAAACTAAACAATAAAGATAAAATAGAACATAAACAATACTCGTTATTTGGCTGCAGAGGCAGAGCATGATCCCCATTTTGAAAGAAAAACTAGCCGCATTCAAAGCAGCCCATGAAGGAAAAGCCGCAGGTGGGAGAGGCGAAATCCATCGATGCAAGCCAACACGTTTTTTTTCTAGTTGAGTTGCAATCGACTGATTTCTCAAAATTGTCGACCTGTCATGTCTATTTCGTTTCCAAGATGCTGAGTTTGGGTCACCAAATGAGGGGCCGTGGAGCTCTTTAATTCGAAAAAAATATCGGCAGAGAATGACAATGGATCAAAAGGTGTATAAATTTTTCAAGATATACAAAATTAGTAATTGCCAACTCTTTGATAGTTTGACATTTACTTTTTGCGTGAGGTACAAATATTTTGCCCTCCAAGCAGGACAAGCGGCCACCATGAACCTCCCCTTATAGATGCGATTTTGATCGAAATGATCTGCAGCATCGATCACAACATCGATCCGTGGTGGAAAAGGAAATGATAATCTGCAAATCCGAGTACAAGATTGATTAAATACATGTACACAAGTGTTGTAAAAAAACATGTACACGCAAGACAAACTCTATCAAAGGTATGATGGATTTTTTTTTTTTTTTTGCGAAACACAGTACAACGCAGACGCTCACATAGTATGATGTGTTAAACGTGAAGTTTGGCTGGGATCGAGTGCCTGTAGAGGCCTCGGGTGCTTGCTTATATTGTCAGGAAAAGCCCCTGACGGTGGCGTACATGGACTCGTATTCAGGCCCGATTCTCATAGGAACTCGTATTCAGCTCGGTGTACTACACCGTTCCTGATACGTGTGAATTACATCTAACACCCCCCCTTAATCTAAACCTACGGAGAGGTTGAGATTACGCCTAAATTTATCTAAACCTGTTACAGATAATGCTTTGGTAAAACCATCTGCGACTTGATCTTTTGTAGAAATGAACCGAATCTCAAGTTGTTTGTTCGCAACTCGCTCACGAACAAAGTGATAGTCAATCTCAATGTGTTTTGTCCGGGCATGAAAAACTGGATTGGTTGAAAGATAGGTAGCTCCGAGATTATCACACCATAAACATGGTCGTTCCTGAATGTGAACACCAAGTTCACGAAGTAAAGCTTCAACCCAAATCAACTCAGTTGTGGCATTGGCCAGTGCCTTATATTCTGCTTCAGTACTAGAACGTGACACGGTTGCTTGTTTGCGAGCACTCCATGAAACCAAGTTGGGACCAAAATACACTGCAAACCCTCCTGTGGACCGACGATCATCAAGAGAACCGGCCCAATCAGCATCGGAGAAGGCACTAAGTAGAGTTGATGAAGATGGGGAAAACATGAGGCCAACTTGTAGAGTACCCTGAACATAGCGAAGAATTCGTTTGGCAGCAGTCCAATGAACGGTAGTCGGAGCATGAAGATATTGGCAAACTTTGTTGACTGAGAAAGACAGATCCGGACGAGTCAATGTAAGATACTGGAGTGCACCAACAACACTCCTGTAATTAGTGATATCCTCCGGTCCAAGAGGAGAACCTGCATGTAATGATAATTTCTCCGAAGTAGACAGTGGTGTGGGACAGGGTTTGCAATTTGTCAGGCCGACTCTGGCAATCAAATCAGTAGCATATTTCTGTTGGGTGAGAACTAGTCCAGCTGAACATTTTTTAACTTCCATGCCCAAGAAATAGTGTAGATCTCCCAAATCCTTGATTGCAAAATGTTTACTCAAATCATGGAGTAAGGCCGAGATAGCAGCATCAGAGGAGCTTGTCACAATTATGTCATCAACATATATCAACATAAATATGATTATACCTGACTTGTTGTAAAGAAACAAGGAGGTGTCGGCCGTAGAAGGAACAAAACCAAGCTCATGTAACTTTGAACTCAACCGAGCGTACCAAGCTCGGGGAGCTTGTTTTAATCCATATAGTGCTTTATCAAGTTTGCAAAGATGCTGAGGAGTACGAGGATCTTCAAAGCCAGGAGGTTGTTTCATATATACTTCCTCTTCCAGAACACCTTGTAAGAACGCGTTCTTGACGTCTAGCTGACGAAGGTTCCAACCCCTTGAGACTGACAGAGCTAGAACTATCCTGATAGTTGCTATCTTTACCACTGGACTAAAAGTATCTTCATAGTCAATACCATACCGTTGTTTGAATCCTTTGGCAACAAGTCTGGCCTTATACCTGTCAATAGAACCGTCTGCACGTCTCTTGATACGATAGATCCACTTGCAATCAATAATATTTTTGTTAGAACTGTGAGGAACAAGGTGCCAAGTCTGATTTTGCATAAGAGCATCATATTCCTCAATCATTGCCAATTTCCAATTAGAATCTCCAAGAGCTTCTTTGATATTCCGGGGTTCTCCTGTAGATGTGAGTAAACCATAGCGTACTGTGCCGTCCTTATAAATTTTGGGTTGTCGAATACCTTTTTGTAGCCGGGTACGTGGCTCAGGTGCAGGAGGGGGCACATGAGCATCTGAAACAGAGGATCCGGTGGCTGTAGATGTGTCATCCGACACATGCATGTCATCCGATACATGCATGTCAGCCGACACATGCATGTCGGGCTGCATAGGAGATCCTGTGGGCGATGCTGCGGTAGTCTCCTATGTTGAAGCGGCCGCAGAAGATCCCGAAGTGCCAGATGAAGCTGACGCAGACGACGACGTGGAGCTGTGGGAGTGGTCGAGCCTAGGGGAATCTTCGGACGCCGTGTGTTCTTCGTTTGCATGTGACGAGCCAGTGGCATCCGCAGCAGGGCGCGACGTGGCAGTCCGTGACGGTGTGGTTTGCTGCTGCGCGTCTGTGTGATCCGAGGAGGATCTGTTGGGATCTGTGCCATGCACAGATTCTTCATTTGCCTCAGAATTTCCGGTGCTTTCACTGTTTTGATCGCCGTTTGCGCTTCTAGCTTCGGAATTTTCACCAGTTTCAGTTTCCATAACCTGCACAGGATCAGTAATAGGTACAACATGCATATGATCATTAGATTGCACACCCTCATTATATTCTACGGGGGGCAGATTGTGAGGAAGAAGGAGGATTTCTTCACGAAGACGAGAGCCGGCATTGGGATGTAATGTGGAAAAGGGGAAAATTGCTTCGTCAAAAACCACATCACGAGAGATATAGACACAGCCAGTAGACACGTCGAGACATTTCACTCCTTTGTGACGGGGGCTATAGCCAAGGAAAACACACCGCTTGGACCGAAAAGCAAGTTTTCTTTTATTATAGGGACGAAGATTTGGCCAACAAGCGCAACCAAAAACACGAAGAGAGTCATAGTTAGGCTTTATGTCAAGGAGCTTTTCGGTGGGGGTCATGAAATTTAAAACCTTGGATGGAAGTAAATTAATGAGAAATGTGGCGGTGAGAAAAGCTTCGTCCCAAAATTTTAGTGGCATGGAGGCATTGGCAAGCAAAGAGAGACCAACTTCAACAATATGACGATGTTTACGTTCAGCCGATCCATTTTGTTGATGTGCATGTGGACATGAGACATGATGTGTGATACCGATTTTCTGAAAGAAACCATTGAGTTTTTCATATTCACCGCCCCAATCAGTTTGCATAGTGATGATTTTTCGACCAAATTTTCGTTCAACAAGTTGTTGGAAATTAAGAAAGACTTGAAAAACTTCAGAACGATTCTTGAGAAGATATATCCAAGTAAATTTGCTATAGTCATCAATAAAGCTTACATAATATTGGTGTTTGCCAACAGAGGCGGGAGCTGGTCCCCAAACATCGGAGAAAATTTGTTCCAATGGAACATGAGAAACACTTGTGGAAATAGGATATGGCAATTGATGAATTTTTGCTTGTTGACAAGGATCACAAATATAGGGAACTAAATCTGGAGAATACGAAAGTTTATTTTTCCTAAGAACTTGTTGAACGATAAATGAAGACGGATGTCCTAAACGCCGATGCCATGTAGAAGAGGTGGGCTTGATGGTGATGAAGGCTTACTTGGAAGACCCCGTGGAGATAGGAACAAGAGGATAAAGACCACCATGACATGGACCTCTAAACATGATTTCCTTTGTTGCCTGGTCCTTAATCAAAAAGAAAAACGGATGAAACTCAACGAAGGCATTATTATCAAGGCAAATTTTATGTGCGGATAACAGATTTTTAGAGGCACTAGGGACGTGCAATATGTTGCGAAGATGAAGGGATCTATGAGGGGGGTATGCAAAACTGAATGACCAACATGCGTAATTGCCATACCTTTACCGCTGGCGTTGTGAACTTGATCATGTCCATTGTAGTTGTCCCGGGTGTGCAGTTTATTTAGCTCTCCTGTGATGTGATCTGTTGCACCAGTGTCAACGTACCAATTTGTGTCAACACCATATGCACCCTTATCATCATTGTGGGAGTCATCATCATCACCACGATCAGCATATCGCCACCAGCATTCACTAGCCGGATGACCATATTTCTTGCAGATTTGACATGTGATGTCCTGAAACGGTGAAGGTGCACGTCCTCGACCACGTCCTCCACCGCGACCACCCCTGTTTGGTGCACGACCACGGCCATAATTTTGCTGTTGTCGACCGTTGTTGTCGTTGTAGTTCTGCTGTTGTCGACCACCGTAGTAGTTGTTGTTGTAGTTCTGCTGTTGTCGCCCATAGTCATGTCCTCGACCGTAGTCTTGCTGCCTTCCTTGACCACCACCACGGTAGGAGTTTCCTCCACGAGCTGCAGCATTAGCTGATGAGGTGAAGGAGCCTGAGCCTTGCCCGGTTTCCTGGAGCATCTTTTGTCGAAGGTCGAAGGCAGTTAACTGGGAGCACAAATCATTAAGAGTAGTGCTCGGTATGGCATTAATAGAAACGACAAGGGCATTATACTCTCCATCAAGACCATTGAGGATATATGATTTCAGATCATCATCATCGACTTTCTTTCCTGTGGCTGCTAACTCAGACGCAAACCCTTTCATCTTTGAGATATAATTTGTTGCTGTCAACTCGTTCTTCCTTGTGTTTGTGAGAGCACCTCGGAGCATGTTGATCCGGACGCGTGACTGAGATGAGTATAGCTCAGAGAGAGCGATCCAAACTTCAGAAGCATGTTCGAGATCATATACTTGAGCGAGGACGTCGGGGGAGATGGATTTGACGAGGAAGCTCAACACCTGCTGGTCACGTGCAAGCCAGGCCGAATAGGCGGGATTGCGAACGCTGACCATATTCTTCTCTTTGTCTTCAACCTCGTGTGTTTTCGCTGGTGGTGCGTCGGAGCCGTCTAGCAACCCCATGACTTCTGCGCCACGCAGGGAAGGCAAGACCTGTGCCTTCCAGAACATGAAGTTCTCACGAGTTAGTTTTTCTGAAGGCGGTGCTCCGAGAGCGGACGCCAAGGACGTCGTCGAGGAGGAAGCCGCCATTGCTTGCTGGTGCTACGATCCGAGGGATGGGATCGGCGGGTGCTTGGATGCTTCGATCGGAGATCGGCTGTTTTCTGATGCTACGATCGAACAGAACGATCGGCAGTTTTTTTTTCTGATGCTACGATCAATGAGATCGGCGATTGGGTTTCTTTGGGCTTCGGGAGTTTTTCGTGGCTAGACGTCGGCGGAAGAGCTGTGCTCTGATACCATGTTAAACGTGAAGTTTGGCTGGGATCGAGTGCCTGTAGAGGCCTCGGGTGCTTGCTTATATTGTCAGGAAAAGCCCCTGACGGTGGCGTACATGGACTCGTATTCAGGCCCGATTCTCATAGGAACTCGTATTCAGCTCGGTGTACTACACCGTTCCTGATACGTGTGAATTACATCTAACATGATGGATCCTGCCGTGTCCTACCCTACCTAGTTCCGTACTCGATCGTAGATATGTTCGACCGATCCACGTTCGTGCCAGGAAATTAACAAGCAATATCCATCCATGGAGACGGCAACGCCGACGACGTGGCCCTAGAGATACTTGCACGACTCGACGGCGACGACGTTGCCACACTCTTCCGGTGCGCCACCGTCTGCAAGGGCTGGCGCCGCCTCGTGGCCGAGCCTTCCTTCCTTGGCCGGATCCGGTGGCCGTCCTCCGTCGTGGGCTTCTTCACCCAACGAATTCTCGACATAAAATTCCCAGGGACCAGCCCAACGGACGCCAACAGCCAGCTCGCCTTCGTCCCGTTGTTGCCTGGACCTTCGCCACTCGGAACACAGCGCCGTCCCCTGAGCTCCTTGGTGCAAGCTGAAGCACGCGCGGCGGCCTCCTGGTGGTACGCCTGTTCCCACAGGACCTTGGCCTGCAACCCAACGTCGTGTGCCTGGCCGTGTGCAACATGCTCGCCGGCACCTGGGACTGGTTGCCTGAGCTAGACTGCAACACCCAATTCCGCTTCCGCAACGACCGTTACAGATGTAGCATCCTACCTAGCAGCGACGGAGCGGCTTTCAAAGTGCTAATGATCGGCACGGACAAGGAGAAGTCGCGGTACAATCTCCACACTTTCGCCTCCGGCGAGGCAAGCTGGAGGGCGCCTATAAAGTGCTTCGACATGATGGAGCACCAGATACTTTCAATGAAGCAAAAAAGAGTTGTCCTATACCGAGGCTATGCACATTGGTTGTTTGTCAGCCAGTCCAGCTACTTCCATGTCCTCAGATATAACGTCGAGACGGAACACGTCGCCTTGACAAAGCTACTCAGTCCGACACCGCCAGTTGTGGGTGATGAAGCTATTTCGGGGACCTGTCTTACCACCACGGCAGGCGGGACACTATTGGTGCTGCATGTGTACAGTGGCGACCAACTAGAGATCTGGGCACATGACCAAAGCAATACAGATGGTGATGCAAAGTGGGAGCGTACGCGGGTGATCAACCACAAATTGACAGAGCTATTCCAACTTGAGCAGGCATATTTACTTTGGGAGACAGAGAGGAGCTGCACGTTGTTCATCATGAGTTGTACCGCACGACGCTTGTACAAAACTTCTCTCGACAATTGGACATTAGAAGAGGTCACATACCCGTTTCCTGACAATCGTCGTGGCATGGTTATGCCTATCGAGATAGATTGGCCAACCTTCTTCATGGTGCGCCTTGGTGGCCCGTAGTAGGGCAACATAGATAGATGCACACGAGTCAATCAAACGGAGTATATGCAGCTAGTTTGTTTAGATGAATGCATGATTTATGGATGCTTCGGGTGGCACAATTAAGAGAATTCTACGTGGTATTGCTATATAGCACGAGTAGCATTTTTTTTAGTGTAGTCTAGCAAATAGGATAAAATATGTTTTTGAAGAACATAGGGAATAAATATATGTGTGCATTTTTCTCACTCTAATAAATGTGTATTGATCCGGCCAAACATCCTGAGCCTGGGCTTCTTCTCCAAGATTAGAACACCGAGCTGGGCTGGGTTAGACCGGATTCGGTTACACGTGGCCCAGCCTGCGGTTCCTCCTGCCTCATCCCACCACAGAGAAACAGGATGATGAGCTCGTCGGCGGTCATCTCCAGCTGCCTCCCGCCCACTCCCGCTCCGGGAAGGACATCAATCCCAAACGCTGAGAAGAAGAGCAGCACAAGAATCGGACGGAGGTATCCAATCCATCTCATCCTCGTTTCCTCTCCTCTCTCTCTCTAACCTGCGTACACATCTGATGCTGATGGTTGCCGCTTGAATGGAGGAAGAGACCTCGTGCTCAGGAGCAGCGAGCTGGCCACCCTCGCCGCCCTCTTCAACCTCAGGTACACCGGCTTCTCCAACCCCACCTGTAGCTTCTCTGTTCTTCCGGAGCTTAATTTCACAAGAAAATGCTAGCACTGGGCAGCATAACCGCGAAGGAAATCAGGACACCACTTGCAATTGTGTCGATGCAACGTTTAAACCGGAATCTGAGCTGACCTGTAGAATGCATGCGGCTAACTGAATTTTCTCTTATCTGGTCTGACAAGCGTGCTCATTTCTCTTGGTCTGAAAAAATCATGGCTCCAGTGGCACCAAGCCCAGTTATCTCGGCGTGCAGAAGAACCCTCCCTCCCTTTCGCTGTGCCCTGCCACCAACAGCTGCGTCTCCACCTCTGAGAAGATCAGCGATTCCAATCACTACGCTCCCCCATGGTACTTGTTCTTTTTCTTTCCTTCGTACACAATGGTGCATGTACATTATACAGTTCCTTGATGTGTGAAAAAATAATCGACAATTTTCTTCCATTCTTTTACGGCATATGCATTTTTTGGGATACCTAATTAGTTTTATTCTGTATGAGAGTTACTCATGAACTTCCTTTAAAAGTTCTTGATGCAAATAAACGCTAAGTTCAGTCAGTCAGGATGTACACTGTCACATTATTTTCACTTTGCTGATACAATTGCTAAAAGTACCATTCCTTTCTCCAAACTAAAATTGACCCTGACGCATCTGCCAAGTCATACTCTTAAGAACAGCACTTCCACTTACCATGATAAGTATCCGCCTTGAGATCTTTAGACTGCCTGCTTTGCAAATAATATTTTCATTTGAGGGATGCTTTGTCACGTATTCCTTTTGTCATCAAGTGGTTCTTGAAATGCTCTCTTATATATCTGAATTTTCATATATTCATATTTTTGTATGGAGTACAAAAACACGGCTTTGTAATAGGAATTACAATCCCAAGGATGGCCCCAGGGGTAAACCCATAAGCAAAGATGAGGCCATGGAAGAGCTCCTTGAAGTTGTAAGTGTGAAGAACGAAATTCCATCTTGTTTCTGTTGTCGGCAAATGGAGTGTAAATTGTCGGAAATCCATTTTGGAGCCCGAGCTCAGATGCTCCCCTTATCTTGTCCCTCCATTCGCATCAGGATCTGTACCCATGGTCCCATTCAGACAATTTTAACCGTGGTAAAATCAAACCCCTATCCCACTGCTGCCCAGTCATTTAATGTACACGATGACGTCAATTGGTCACGAGACATATGTAGACAAACGGAATGGACTGGATTCTCTCTCTTGTTCCGTTGCCCCGCCTTGTATGCAGTCCAATAAACAAGAGTCTGCAGCCACGTATCTTGTAAATACAAATTTAACTAACAGAGTGTACCAAAAAATAAATGTTTATAGCCAGGGATGTTTCTGCATTTCAAAGGAAACCTAAGAGATTAGACATGAATGTTTATGTCCCTATTTTTTTTCAATTTTGCATTTGAAAGGAAACTAAAAAGATTACTCTAAATCAAGAGTGATAATGTTGCTTGCATTTACTTGGGATTAGGCAAATACGTTTGTATTGCTAAAGATAACTCTTATACATGTACATAGAAAACCCATCCCACTTACAACACACTCATTGTGCGAAATTATGTCAGCTACCAATGATATGCCCTTCAAGGATTTCGACATGATAACAGGTTATACAAACAGAATCTGGGATATTAATCGCCGCTTGCTCTACCACTGATCTCCAGGTCACTGCACGGTGCAGACACCAGGAGTACTCGTTTCAACATAATCCCCAGCAGCACAAGTTGTAAAGTACAATTCACACTGAGAAAATACAAAAAGTTCAGATTATTTCAGGTTGAGGGACGGTTAAACCAAAATTCAGCAACACTGACAAGCTGGGTGAGAATCAGTACGAGTCACCTCATTGTAGTTGAAATAAAAATATCTTGAATTCGTAGATCCATGCATATCTGGCTACTAAATTAAAGCTAAAAATTACTATGAGATGTATTGCATTTGCATCTGGAGTGAGCAGAGATTTAGGATTGGTACTAAAGAATACACAAGGTTTGGTTAAATACACACATACATAACATGTGCTAGGAAATTAGATACGTACTAGAATTTCTTACCAACGTAGCTTGTTGACTCTTTAGGGGTGGACTGTGGCCAGGAGTCTACTCGTGGATATGTGGAGATGAATGCATGTCTTGTGGGGATGGTGGCGTTGATGATGGCTCGACTAAATCTGTGAAGGTGGATGGAGGTCTTGAGGGGAGGCTGACCGGGAGAGTTATCTTCTTGTTTGACGTATAACACCGGCAACTCGAAGAAGAACAGCTTGCACCCGCCGCTGAGGCCTGTCTCTGTGAAGCACGCCGCCGAGGCCTGTCTCTGTGAAGCCCGCCGACGACGCATGTCTCCACGATGCCAGATCACATTTTTTTATGCCCGGCTTGTCGTCGTCTCCGAGCAGTCATCCACGTCCTCCCAACAGGCAACATCCCAAACACCAGATTCTTCGCCCTCCTCAAAAGCAATGGCGCTTGTCTCGATTTATGCCTCCAAGTTATCAGGATCATGCTCGCTTATTCATTCTTCAACCCCTGATCTCCGAATCTCCTGCAATCAGGCTACTCTGCAACCAAGGATTTCCTAAACAATCAGTACACCAAACTGACTATCGATCTTAGCAGACGCCGTCTCACCATGACTTCTAATCTTCTCTTCCTCCTGCTCGCCAAACCCCAGTGTATTGCCTTCCATTCCAATGCACCCATCTACGGACTTCTGGACAAAACGTACGAATCAGTACAAATGATAGTTGTTAATCATGTTCTTTTCTGTGCAAAAGTTGAGATATTGTGTGAAATATGCTCCAATCCAATCCCTGAATGCAAAATCAGATAATTTTGTGAAGTATGCTCCAATTCAATCATCTACAAATCCTACTTGCATTTCTCTACTACACGAAACCACATGTTTCCATACGGAAGGTGCTGTTTGTTCATTTGTACAAAAAATGGAAACTAACCTCCTTGCTCAACCTGGAGCTTGGGGGTCATCTTTAATCTCTGAACCTTCTGATGCTGGCGGGCATCTCCTCGGTCTTATTGCACCGACTGAAGACTGAGCTTCGGCCACGCCGTGTGCCGCCACCGCCGGATCTTGCTCTGCAACGCTGCTCTGTGGTGCTGCATGCAACAGATTCAGCGCCTCTTTGCTATCCCCCCATTCCTCTCGCAGCGGGAACCTAGAAACGTCACTTGTAAATCTCCCAATCCCGTTCCGATCATGTAGAAAGAATTCTAGATGGGTGCAGCAAGATAGCCCTTACCTGTCCACTGGATCTAGCAGAAACTCCATCCCTTCCAGCTCTTCTCCTCGCCGGGCAAGCACATGCATAACCACCGATTCGCTCACCGACACCGAGAGCACTCCAGGACGCCGCCTCCGCCGCCCAAGGTTTTCCTGTCTCCAAATGAAAGTATTGATTGACCTGGATGTTAATTGGATCGATCTCCCACATCTCCATCTCGATCCCCACCTCACTCGCTCGATCCAGACCACGCCGCCGCTCGCCGGATCCCTTCTCCCGCGGCGCCGTGCGGTGCGGCTGCTGCACGTGGGCGAGGGTGCGACGGCAAGCAGGATGCGCAGGCCACGGACGGCCGTCGTCACCCACACCGCCTCCGACAGATGGCGGCGGCGCTCGGCGTTGCCCCACCCTGGAGGCCGTGCTGTTCATGCTCGATCCCCTTTCGTCGCTGCCCCGTCTCCAGATGCGCAAGGAAATCTGGGCGTCAAAAAAAAGTCCCAACGGGACAGGAAATTCTCGCGTTACTCTTTGCTGGTTTAATATACGTGGAAAATTCAAAAAAAAAAAAAACTTACCATCCGTTCGACCGATGCGAAGCTGGCGTCAGTTCCAGACCCCACAGACATGGTCCATCGCAGCGATTTACCTCAACCTCGCGTTTTTTTACTAGGCCGCCGCACATGTGGACAACCAACAGGTCCACATCTCAATGTATTTACACGGTCCAGATATCGGTAGTAGGTGTGCTCGGGAGCCAAATCGCTCCTCTCATAAATTGTACTGTAGTAAGTTATATCAACATGTTATATTTGGCTGGAGTTTCAAACTGCGGTTCCTATTGGCAGGTGATGAAGACAAAGCCGGACAAATTCAGCCCACGTGTAGCAGAGAAAACAGACGACTATGTTTGAGTTGAATACGAGAGTCCTATATTCAGGGTAGCGCCTCAGTTGCTCTGCATGGTCACACACGTGCAGATTGCACTATTTTTCTCTAATGGATGTTCTTTCTTTCGTGCAGTTTGTAGACGATGTCGAGTTCTGGTTCCCTCCAGGCAAGAAATCAATTGTTGAGTATCGATCGGCATCTCGGTCAAGATTCAAAGACTTCGATATCAACAAGAAGAGAGTAAAGGCAAGCAAGCTACCACGGCCTTCTATTTCTTTCATTTGTTCTTGCTGTACACATCCTAACCAACTCCGTACGTCTTCATCTTGTTCTTTGGCAGGCTCTGAGATTGGCATTGGAAGAGAAGGGCTGGGCTTCAGAAAGCAGCTTCTAGCACAGCCGTAAATTGATCAAGTGGTAGAGCGTTGTTCCTCATAATTCATCACCCTACGGAATGTCTCTACTAGAAAATTGGTAAAATTAGGCCCGCACTATGTTTAGTTCTACACTGGTAATAGTTAGCCAGCGTCATTTACCGTATGACCGTGCATAATAAACCCACGGAGACGTGCAAGGTGGTGGCGGATCTTCTCCTCGTGTGGTCTGGTTTCATTCATTGTTCAGCCAACGTGGGACAGAGGCCCCATCGTGCACAGCCCGGTGAACCGGCGAAATCAACACCGAGGCGAATAGGACCTCGATTCTCAATCGTTTGGAATTCCAAACCACAAGTATCCTTTTCCACCGTCAGTATGCATGCTTCATCTGCAAATATCCTAAAAGAGGCCAAGTATGCAGTCAAACTTTAGGTTTCTCACGAATTTTTTTATAATATAGAAAAACAAAACAAATAACTAGCATATCCGTATACAAAATAATGTTCAAACATGCATACTGGATATCAACATCTAAAACGACGTCTCTGTAAGAACGTTGGAAGCACGATCGTTGCACTCATTGCATCCATCAATAGATCCTCCCTAGTATGTCTTTCATGAAGAAAAAGAGAGGAAACATCATGAGAATGGACAAAATACGATCAAGAATGGCCACCGGTGTCATTTCAAAGATAGAAAAGTCTTCTCCGGGTACTGCAATCACATCATGCCATATCAGTTTCACATAAATTTCAGTGGCTATACTTTTTTCTTTATTTTCGCAAGGAAAGGAAACAAACACTGCTAAGTAACTCATACTATATATATATATATAACATACCATGGAATATGTATCCTATTTCCTCCAGAAAGAAGAACATATGTCCATCGCAAAAGTTCTAATGGACAAGCTTCTACTCTCCAATATCCACATAGTGATTTTGGTTGCCCTTCTCTTGCTCACCCGAGGAAAGAGCTTTGTAGAGTCATTATCATCATCTGCACATCCAAATGATACGGTCACCAGCTGTATCGCCGGCGAGAGGACCGTGCTTGTCGGCTTCAAAGCAGGCCTCTCGGACCCTGCAAACATCCTTTTGTCATGGAAGGGTGATGACTGCTGCAAATGGAAGGGCGTTCATTGCAGCAATAGGAACAGCCATGTCATCAAGCTTGATCTCCCGGGCGATGGTTGTGACCCCAACACCGATGCAGGGATGCTGGTGCTAGGAGGCAACATTAGCTCCTCCTTGCTTGGTCTACGACATCTACGGTATCTCAACCTCAGCTGCAATAACTTCTTTGAGGTGCAAATACCAGACTTCCTGGGTTCTCTCCACAAGCTAAATTACATGGACCTGTCTAGCTGTGGCTTCAATGGAAGGATACCACCCCGCCTCGGTAATCTTTCCAACCTCCGATACTTAAATCTCGCTCTGACTGAATACACGTACTCCACAGATATTACCTGGTTATCACAATTAACTTCCCTTGAGCACCTGGACCTGAGCAACGTGAACCTCAGCACAATTGCTCACTGGGTTCCAGTGGTGAACATGCTTCCATCTCTAAAAGTTCTTCGCCTTGGCCATTGTGAACTTGTAACTAGCCCTTGTTCACTTCATCTCTCAAATATGACTTCTCTTGAAACACTCGACATTTCCGCCAATAGCTTCAATAGACGTATCACACCCAACTGGTTTTGGGGTTTGACTAGCCTTAAGTATCTAAATATATCATCGAATGGTTTCTATGGCCAATTTCCGGACGAGATAGGTAATATGACCTCCATAGTAAAGCTTGATTTATCACAGAATAACCTTGTGAGTATGATACCATCAAATCTACGAAACCTATGTAGCTTGAAAGAAATCTATGTAGGTGGAAACAACATCAATGGGAGTATAACAGAATCCTTCCTACGCTTGCCAAGTTGTTCATGGAATAAGTTAGCATACGTGGATCTAGCTCTATGTAATTTGACAGGGAACATACCAACAAAACTAGAACCTTTAAGCAACTTAATCTACCTTAATCTTGGGCGTAACAAGCTCACTAGTCATGTGCCACTATGGATAGGACAGCTCACGAAGCTGACTGAATTGGACCTGAGTTACAATAACCTGGATGGTTCCATACATGAGGGTCATTTATCAGGCCTAGAAAGATTGGATACTTTGCAATTGTCTAATAATTCAATAGCCCTCACAGTGAAATCGACATGGGTTCCTCCTTCCAATATAACAAATATTGGACTGAGGTCATGCCTTCTGGGGCCTAAATTTCCATTGTGCTTCGGTGGCTAACACGTCTAGAAAATCTTGATATCTCAAACACAAACATATCCGACACGATGCCAGATTGGTTTTGGATAGTAGGTTCTACGGTGGTAAATCTCAATATGCGACAGAACAAAATTTGCGGTTCTTTACCATCTACAATGGAATTTATGAGAGCACAAGCAATCGATCTGAGTTATAATCAGTTCA
This sequence comes from Poa pratensis, assembly GCA_947311845.1. Classification (NCBI taxonomy): domain Eukaryota; kingdom Viridiplantae; phylum Streptophyta; class Magnoliopsida; order Poales; family Poaceae; genus Poa; species Poa pratensis. The sequence continues at coordinate 858,561 of CAMZMU010000040.1, forward strand.
CTGGCCCAATACCTAAGCTTCCCATTAATCTGGGTGAGTTGGATCTTAGTAGAAATAATTTAGTGGGGCCACTACCGTTAGACTTTGGAGCACAATATCTATACGCACTTATTCTGTTTGACAACTCCATATCTGGCACCATTCCTTCATCTTTGTGCAAACTGCAATCACTAGTTTTACTCGATATCTCAGAAAATAATCTAACAGGATCAATTCCTGATTGCTTTGTTGATGCATCCGCAACAAACATAATGAGTATTCAAAGTCTAAGTTTGAGAAACAACAACCTATCGGGTGAATTTCCTTTATTTCTCCAAAACTGCCAACAACTTGTCACCCTTGATCTTTCACACAACCTTTTCTTCGGGGCTTTGCCAAAATGGACAGGGGAGAAATTGCAATATTTGGCTTTCTTATGACTGCGGTCCAATATGTTTTATGGCCACATTCCCGAAGAGCTTATGAAGCTAGTTTATCTTCAGCATTTGGACCTCGCCTACAACAATATAAGTGGTAGCATACCAAAATCTATTGCTAACTGCAAAGGGATGATAGCAACAAGATATGATTATGCCAGTCCACTTAGTAGTGATATCGATTATGGAGTGTCAGGTATTGGCATATTGACCTATAACGAGAACTTTACAGTAGTCACAAAGGTCAGGAGAGATTATATACAGGGGAGATCATATATATGGTGAATCTTGATTTATCATGTAATAATCTTATTGGCAGTATTCCGGAAGAAATCAGCACTCTTGTCATATTGACGAACCTGAACCTATCATGGAATACCTTGAGTGGAAAAATTTCTGAGAATATTGGGGCCTTGGTGCAAGTGGAGTCACTCGACCTATCACAGAATGAGTTGTCCGGTGAAATCCCTCCGAGCTTATCGGCTCTCATGTCATTAAGTAGGTTGAACCTGTCCTATAACAAGCTGACAGGAGAGGTACCATCCGGAGATCAACTGCAAACACTGGAGGACCCAGAATATATTTATATTGGCAACACAGGCCTTTGTGGTCCTACTCTCTCTCGGAACTGTTCACAACCCAAGCCAATTCCAGCTACTCAAGAACACCATGAAGATTTAAACGGCGTGGATACGTTTTTCATCGCTATGGCCTCTGGATATACAGCGGGTCTCTGGGTGGTCTTCTGCACCTTCTTGTTCAAGAGGAAATGGAGAGCTTATTGGTACTCGTCCTGCGACAACTTGTATGACCAGTCTTATGTGCTACTGGCTGTCACTTGGGCTTCATGGACAAGAGAAAAATGTGTGGAAGCTGAGACTGGTCGCTAGCTCACTCTGGTTCTCTGTCTGCTATCAAGTAGTGTGTGGGGATTTTACCATGTACCAATGTTGTTAAAGTACTCATTGTACTAGTACTATTTCATAGATACACATATGCTGTAAAATTAGCTTTGAGTATTTAAAGTACGTACTAAAGTAGATGCGTAATGAATAATGGGAGGGCCTGGAGTGCCATGTTCCTAGTGTGTGTGTCAGTGCCGAAATTAAGCCAGAGTAGTGAGGTGTACACCTTAAGCCTTCATTTTACTAGTACTTTTCACATACACATATATGTGAGGATTGTGTGGCAGAGTTCATGTGTAATGATTTAATGAATAAGGTGAACAGCTGCAGAAATAGGCAGCACAGGGTTCAGACTTCTTCAGACAAATCAATGTTGCCACATCTTGTTCAGAGAGTGTGAAACACAGGTCATAATATAGGAAAGGATTTAATTCTGTTGATTGGATGGATTGTTCAATTCCTTCACATCATCCATCCCATTGATAGGCTGCTTCAAAAAACTAATTCTGCCACACGTCTCATTCTCATCCATGAATGCAAACTATCAAGTATGTTCAGATAGGACTAAGATTTCTGTGAGCTAGAATTAAGTCTGTGCAAGAGTGACAGACACAAGTGATTGGATAGGGCAGGATTTTATTTCATTCAGATCACTGGCAGAGTATTTGCTTTACAGTATGTACAGACTGACATGCTAGACACACAACACTTGAGACTTTTTCAGAGGATTCGACTGGAGCATGTGATCTTCCTAATGGATCAAGTAAGCGTACTACTCCGGGTCGTCGTAGGAGAGGTGGAAATCGGTGGCGCAGCCGGCGGCGTCGGGGTCCTCGGCGCCGCAGCAGTCGTAGAACTTGGCGGCGTAGGGTGGGTCGCCGTCCTTGAGCTCGTAGTACCTGCACCGTCGGAGCCGTGGTTAAGGACCAGGTCGATGGATGGATTTTCTGACTGACTGACGAATCGGAGATACCTCTTCTGGTCGTCGTGGCGGCGGCAGACGAAGAAGGAAGGGTGGAACCTGCAGGATCGCGGCGTATTTCCCGACGGATCGTACATCGCCTTGCACCGCCGGCACACCCTTGCCGCCGGCGTCGCCATCGCCGCCGTGTCTTTCTCCATCGAGTTGCTCTCTCTTTTTCTTTTCCTTTTTTTTTATTCTGTCCGACGGATAAAATATTTAGGAACAAGACGACTGGATCAGTTGTTGTTGGGCTGTTGTTGGGCCGTCGATCAGTTCAGTTTTCCTTTTCTTTTCCTCGACCCACTCCTTCTGTTCACAATTTTGTTTCCAACTCCACTCAAGAAAAAAATGTTTCCAACTTGCAAGTCATAATAATCTAGAAAAACAAAATACTTCAACTAAATTCTCAACAAAAAACGTCATATCAGCACAATTAAATATCTGAACAAAGTTACAACTAATCGTTCTAAAGATATCCTAACCGAGCTAGTTATGGAGTATGACGGTTAAGCTTTTTTACCATGGGGATATTATTGTTTAGACTTTTTATAGCCAAAAGAAGAGTCTAAATGGTACGAGGTGTGGATAATGTAATGGAAGTCATCCCTTGTAGTCGATGGTTGCTCATTTTGTCACTCTTTCATGCTCACATATTGCATTTATGTAGTCAGTACGTTGGGAGTAACGTAACGACAGCGTCACTCGACAGTCGTTTTCCTCGTTAGTTTAAGAAAAAGACCGTTAGACATATTTTTGTGTCTACAGATATTTCAGGCATGTTTGCACAACACACAATGGAGAAAATCGGCAATCTATATCGGGTCATGGGTGCAGATGCACCCACTATTTAAAAACAATTTTTAAAATTTCAAAAATTCAAAATAAAAACTTCGGATATAATTCAATACATTTATGTTAGCAAAAAAGTTTCGCATTTCTTCCCTATTTGGCCCTAGAAAAATAAATCTTCCCAATTTGACACCTTAAACTCATTTCTTCCCTAATATGACCTTCTAGTGCATTTTGAGCAATAAAAAGACTCTTTTGCCCCTGATAAATTATGTGACAAAAAAAAGTGCAGGTCGGTCCTCTCCACGCAACATGCGACCGATGACTCTTTCTCCAAATCCCACCAAGTGCGCGGATCGGCACAGCTCCGTGACCGGCGGCTGAATAGGAGATCCTGTGGGCGATGCTGCGGTAGTCTCCTATGTTGAAGCGGCCGCAGAAGATCCCGAAGTGCCAGATGAAGCTGACGCAGACGACGACGTGGAGCTGTGGGAGTGGTCGAGCCTAGGGGAATCTTCGGACGCCGTGTGTTCTTCGTTTGCATGTGACGAGCCAGTGGCATCCGCAGCAGGGCGCGACGTGGCAGTCCGTGACGGTGTGGTTTGCTGCTGCGCGTCTGTGTGATCCGAGGAGGATCTGTTGGGATCTGTGCCATGCACAGATTCTTCATTTGCCTCAGAATTTCCGGTGCTTTCACTGTTTTGATCGCCGTTTGCGCTTCTAGCTTCGGAATTTTCACCAGTTTCAGTTTCCATAACCTGCACAGGATCAGTAATAGGTACAACATGCATATGATCATTAGATTGCACACCCTCATTATATTCTACGGGGGGCAGATTGTGAGGAAGAAGGAGGATTTCTTCACGAAGACGAGAGCCGGCATTGGGATGTAATGTGGAAAAGGGGAAAATTGCTTCGTCAAAAACCACATCACGAGAGATATAGACACAGCCAGTAGACACGTCGAGACATTTCACTCCTTTGTGACGGGGGCTATAGCCAAGGAAAACACACCGCTTGGACCGAAAAGCAAGTTTTCTTTTATTATAGGGACGAAGATTTGGCCAACAAGCGCAACCAAAAACACGAAGAGAGTCATAGTTAGGCTTTATGTCAAGGAGCTTTTCGGTGGGGGTCATGAAATTTAAAACCTTGGATGGAAGTAAATTAATGAGAAATGTGGCGGTGAGAAAAGCTTCGTCCCAAAATTTTAGTGGCATGGAGGCATTGGCAAGCAAAGAGAGACCAACTTCAACAATATGACGATGTTTACGTTCAGCCGATCCATTTTGTTGATGTGCATGTGGACATGAGACATGATGTGTGATACCGATTTTCTGAAAGAAACCATTGAGTTTTTCATATTCACCGCCCCAATCAGTTTGCATAGTGATGATTTTTCGACCAAATTTTCGTTCAACAAGTTGTTGGAAATTAAGAAAGACTTGAAAAACTTCAGAACGATTCTTGAGAAGATATATCCAAGTAAATTTGCTATAGTCATCAATAAAGCTTACATAATATTGGTGTTTGCCAACAGAGGCGGGAGCTGGTCCCCAAACATCGGAGAAAATTTGTTCCAATGGAACATGAGAAACACTTGTGGAAATAGGATATGGCAATTGATGAATTTTTGCTTGTTGACAAGGATCACAAATATAGGGAACTAAATCTGGAGAATACGAAAGTTTATTTTTCCTAAGAACTTGTTGAACGATAAATGAAGACGGATGTCCTAAACGCCGATGCCATGTAGAAGAGGTGGGCTTGATGGTGATGAAGGCTTACTTGGAAGACCCCGTGGAGATAGGAACAAGAGGATAAAGACCACCATGACATGGACCTCTAAACATGATTTCCTTTGTTGCCTGGTCCTTAATCAAAAAGAAAAACGGATGAAACTCAACGAAGGCATTATTATCAAGGCAAATTTTATGTGCGGATAACAGATTTTTAGAGGCACTAGGGACGTGCAATATGTTGCGAAGATGAAGGGATCTATGAGGGGGGTATGCAAAACTGAATGACCAACATGCGTAATTGCCATACCTTTACCGCTGGCGTTGTGAACTTGATCATGTCCATTGTAGTTGTCCCGGGTGTGCAGTTTATTTAGCTCTCCTGTGATGTGATCTGTTGCACCAGTGTCAACGTACCAATTTGTGTCAACACCATATGCACCCTTATCATCATTGTGGGAGTCATCATCATCACCACGATCAGCATATCGCCACCAGCATTCACTAGCCGGATGACCATATTTCTTGCAGATTTGACATGTGATGTCCTGAAACGGTGAAGGTGCACGTCCTCGACCACGTCCTCCACCGCGACCACCCCTGTTTGGTGCACGACCACGGCCATAATTTTGCTGTTGTCGACCGTTGTTGTCGTTGTAGTTCTGCTGTTGTCGACCACCGTAGTAGTTGTTGTTGTAGTTCTGCTGTTGTCGCCCATAGTCATGTCCTCGACCGTAGTCTTGCTGCCTTCCTTGACCACCACCACGGTAGGAGTTTCCTCCACGAGCTGCAGCATTAGCTGATGAGGTGAAGGAGCCTGAGCCTTGCCCGGTTTCCTGGAGCATCTTTTGTCGAAGGTCGAAGGCAGTTAACTGGGAGCACAAATCATTAAGAGTAGTGCTCGGTATGGCATTAATAGAAACGACAAGGGCATTATACTCTCCATCAAGACCATTGAGGATATATGATTTCAGATCATCATCATCGACTTTCTTTCCTGTGGCTGCTAACTCAGACGCAAACCCTTTCATCTTTGAGATATAATTTGTTGCTGTCAACTCGTTCTTCCTTGTGTTTGTGAGAGCACCTCGGAGCATGTTGATCCGGACGCGTGACTGAGATGAGTATAGCTCAGAGAGAGCGATCCAAACTTCAGAAGCATGTTCGAGATCATATACTTGAGCGAGGACGTCGGGGGAGATGGATTTGACGAGGAAGCTCAACACCTGCTGGTCACGTGCAAGCCAGGCCGAATAGGCGGGATTGCGAACGCTGACCATATTCTTCTCTTTGTCTTCAACCTCGTGTGTTTTCGCTGGTGGTGCGTCGGAGCCGTCTAGCAACCCCATGACTTCTGCGCCACGCAGGGAAGGCAAGACCTGTGCCTTCCAGAACATGAAGTTCTCACGAGTTAGTTTTTCTGAAGGCGGTGCTCCGAGAGCGGACGCCAAGGACGTCGTCGAGGAGGAAGCCGCCATTGCTTGCTGGTGCTACGATCCGAGGGATGGGATCGGCGGGTGCTTGGATGCTTCGATCGGAGATCGGCTGTTTTCTGATGCTACGATCGAACAGAACGATCGGCAGTTTTTTTTTCTGATGCTACGATCAATGAGATCGGCGATTGGGTTTCTTTGGGCTTCGGGAGTTTTTCGTGGCTAGACGTCGGCGGAAGAGCTGTGCTCTGATACCATGTTAAACGTGAAGTTTGGCTGGGATCGAGTGCCTGTAGAGGCCTCGGGTGCTTGCTTATATTGTCAGGAAAAGCCCCTGACGGTGGCGTACATGGACTCGTATTCAGGCCCGATTCTCATAGGAACTCGTATTCAGCTCGGTGTACTACACCGTTCCTGATACGTGTGAATTACATCTAACATGATGGATCCTGCCGTGTCCTACCCTACCTAGTTCCGTACTCGATCGTAGATATGTTCGACCGATCCACGTTCGTGCCAGGAAATTAACAAGCAATATCCATCCATGGAGACGGCAACGCCGACGACGTGGCCCTAGAGATACTTGCACGACTCGACGGCGACGACGTTGCCACACTCTTCCGGTGCGCCACCGTCTGCAAGGGCTGGCGCCGCCTCGTGGCCGAGCCTTCCTTCCTTGGCCGGATCCGGTGGCCGTCCTCCGTCGTGGGCTTCTTCACCCAACGAATTCTCGACATAAAATTCCCAGGGACCAGCCCAACGGACGCCAACAGCCAGCTCGCCTTCGTCCCGTTGTTGCCTGGACCTTCGCCACTCGGAACACAGCGCCGTCCCCTGAGCTCCTTGGTGCAAGCTGAAGCACGCGCGGCGGCCTCCTGGTGGTACGCCTGTTCCCACAGGACCTTGGCCTGCAACCCAACGTCGTGTGCCTGGCCGTGTGCAACATGCTCGCCGGCACCTGGGACTGGTTGCCTGAGCTAGACTGCAACACCCAATTCCGCTTCCGCAACGACCGTTACAGATGTAGCATCCTACCTAGCAGCGACGGAGCGGCTTTCAAAGTGCTAATGATCGGCACGGACAAGGAGAAGTCGCGGTACAATCTCCACACTTTCGCCTCCGGCGAGGCAAGCTGGAGGGCGCCTATAAAGTGCTTCGACATGATGGAGCACCAGATACTTTCAATGAAGCAAAAAAGAGTTGTCCTATACCGAGGCTATGCACATTGGTTGTTTGTCAGCCAGTCCAGCTACTTCCATGTCCTCAGATATAACGTCGAGACGGAACACGTCGCCTTGACAAAGCTACTCAGTCCGACACCGCCAGTTGTGGGTGATGAAGCTATTTCGGGGACCTGTCTTACCACCACGGCAGGCGGGACACTATTGGTGCTGCATGTGTACAGTGGCGACCAACTAGAGATCTGGGCACATGACCAAAGCAATACAGATGGTGATGCAAAGTGGGAGCGTACGCGGGTGATCAACCACAAATTGACAGAGCTATTCCAACTTGAGCAGGCATATTTACTTTGGGAGACAGAGAGGAGCTGCACGTTGTTCATCATGAGTTGTACCGCACGACGCTTGTACAAAACTTCTCTCGACAATTGGACATTAGAAGAGGTCACATACCCGTTTCCTGACAATCGTCGTGGCATGGTTATGCCTATCGAGATAGATTGGCCAACCTTCTTCATGGTGCGCCTTGGTGGCCCGTAGTAGGGCAACATAGATAGATGCACACGAGTCAATCAAACGGAGTATATGCAGCTAGTTTGTTTAGATGAATGCATGATTTATGGATGCTTCGGGTGGCACAATTAAGAGAATTCTACGTGGTATTGCTATATAGCACGAGTAGCATTTTTTTTAGTGTAGTCTAGCAAATAGGATAAAATATGTTTTTGAAGAACATAGGGAATAAATATATGTGTGCATTTTTCTCACTCTAATAAATGTGTATTGATCCGGCCAAACATCCTGAGCCTGGGCTTCTTCTCCAAGATTAGAACACCGAGCTGGGCTGGGTTAGACCGGATTCGGTTACACGTGGCCCAGCCTGCGGTTCCTCCTGCCTCATCCCACCACAGAGAAACAGGATGATGAGCTCGTCGGCGGTCATCTCCAGCTGCCTCCCGCCCACTCCCGCTCCGGGAAGGACATCAATCCCAAACGCTGAGAAGAAGAGCAGCACAAGAATCGGACGGAGGTATCCAATCCATCTCATCCTCGTTTCCTCTCCTCTCTCTCTCTAACCTGCGTACACATCTGATGCTGATGGTTGCCGCTTGAATGGAGGAAGAGACCTCGTGCTCAGGAGCAGCGAGCTGGCCACCCTCGCCGCCCTCTTCAACCTCAGGTACACCGGCTTCTCCAACCCCACCTGTAGCTTCTCTGTTCTTCCGGAGCTTAATTTCACAAGAAAATGCTAGCACTGGGCAGCATAACCGCGAAGGAAATCAGGACACCACTTGCAATTGTGTCGATGCAACGTTTAAACCGGAATCTGAGCTGACCTGTAGAATGCATGCGGCTAACTGAATTTTCTCTTATCTGGTCTGACAAGCGTGCTCATTTCTCTTGGTCTGAAAAAATCATGGCTCCAGTGGCACCAAGCCCAGTTATCTCGGCGTGCAGAAGAACCCTCCCTCCCTTTCGCTGTGCCCTGCCACCAACAGCTGCGTCTCCACCTCTGAGAAGATCAGCGATTCCAATCACTACGCTCCCCCATGGTACTTGTTCTTTTTCTTTCCTTCGTACACAATGGTGCATGTACATTATACAGTTCCTTGATGTGTGAAAAAATAATCGACAATTTTCTTCCATTCTTTTACGGCATATGCATTTTTTGGGATACCTAATTAGTTTTATTCTGTATGAGAGTTACTCATGAACTTCCTTTAAAAGTTCTTGATGCAAATAAACGCTAAGTTCAGTCAGTCAGGATGTACACTGTCACATTATTTTCACTTTGCTGATACAATTGCTAAAAGTACCATTCCTTTCTCCAAACTAAAATTGACCCTGACGCATCTGCCAAGTCATACTCTTAAGAACAGCACTTCCACTTACCATGATAAGTATCCGCCTTGAGATCTTTAGACTGCCTGCTTTGCAAATAATATTTTCATTTGAGGGATGCTTTGTCACGTATTCCTTTTGTCATCAAGTGGTTCTTGAAATGCTCTCTTATATATCTGAATTTTCATATATTCATATTTTTGTATGGAGTACAAAAACACGGCTTTGTAATAGGAATTACAATCCCAAGGATGGCCCCAGGGGTAAACCCATAAGCAAAGATGAGGCCATGGAAGAGCTCCTTGAAGTTGTAAGTGTGAAGAACGAAATTCCATCTTGTTTCTGTTGTCGGCAAATGGAGTGTAAATTGTCGGAAATCCATTTTGGAGCCCGAGCTCAGATGCTCCCCTTATCTTGTCCCTCCATTCGCATCAGGATCTGTACCCATGGTCCCATTCAGACAATTTTAACCGTGGTAAAATCAAACCCCTATCCCACTGCTGCCCAGTCATTTAATGTACACGATGACGTCAATTGGTCACGAGACATATGTAGACAAACGGAATGGACTGGATTCTCTCTCTTGTTCCGTTGCCCCGCCTTGTATGCAGTCCAATAAACAAGAGTCTGCAGCCACGTATCTTGTAAATACAAATTTAACTAACAGAGTGTACCAAAAAATAAATGTTTATAGCCAGGGATGTTTCTGCATTTCAAAGGAAACCTAAGAGATTAGACATGAATGTTTATGTCCCTATTTTTTTTCAATTTTGCATTTGAAAGGAAACTAAAAAGATTACTCTAAATCAAGAGTGATAATGTTGCTTGCATTTACTTGGGATTAGGCAAATACGTTTGTATTGCTAAAGATAACTCTTATACATGTACATAGAAAACCCATCCCACTTACAACACACTCATTGTGCGAAATTATGTCAGCTACCAATGATATGCCCTTCAAGGATTTCGACATGATAACAGGTTATACAAACAGAATCTGGGATATTAATCGCCGCTTGCTCTACCACTGATCTCCAGGTCACTGCACGGTGCAGACACCAGGAGTACTCGTTTCAACATAATCCCCAGCAGCACAAGTTGTAAAGTACAATTCACACTGAGAAAATACAAAAAGTTCAGATTATTTCAGGTTGAGGGACGGTTAAACCAAAATTCAGCAACACTGACAAGCTGGGTGAGAATCAGTACGAGTCACCTCATTGTAGTTGAAATAAAAATATCTTGAATTCGTAGATCCATGCATATCTGGCTACTAAATTAAAGCTAAAAATTACTATGAGATGTATTGCATTTGCATCTGGAGTGAGCAGAGATTTAGGATTGGTACTAAAGAATACACAAGGTTTGGTTAAATACACACATACATAACATGTGCTAGGAAATTAGATACGTACTAGAATTTCTTACCAACGTAGCTTGTTGACTCTTTAGGGGTGGACTGTGGCCAGGAGTCTACTCGTGGATATGTGGAGATGAATGCATGTCTTGTGGGGATGGTGGCGTTGATGATGGCTCGACTAAATCTGTGAAGGTGGATGGAGGTCTTGAGGGGAGGCTGACCGGGAGAGTTATCTTCTTGTTTGACGTATAACACCGGCAACTCGAAGAAGAACAGCTTGCACCCGCCGCTGAGGCCTGTCTCTGTGAAGCACGCCGCCGAGGCCTGTCTCTGTGAAGCCCGCCGACGACGCATGTCTCCACGATGCCAGATCACATTTTTTTATGCCCGGCTTGTCGTCGTCTCCGAGCAGTCATCCACGTCCTCCCAACAGGCAACATCCCAAACACCAGATTCTTCGCCCTCCTCAAAAGCAATGGCGCTTGTCTCGATTTATGCCTCCAAGTTATCAGGATCATGCTCGCTTATTCATTCTTCAACCCCTGATCTCCGAATCTCCTGCAATCAGGCTACTCTGCAACCAAGGATTTCCTAAACAATCAGTACACCAAACTGACTATCGATCTTAGCAGACGCCGTCTCACCATGACTTCTAATCTTCTCTTCCTCCTGCTCGCCAAACCCCAGTGTATTGCCTTCCATTCCAATGCACCCATCTACGGACTTCTGGACAAAACGTACGAATCAGTACAAATGATAGTTGTTAATCATGTTCTTTTCTGTGCAAAAGTTGAGATATGTGTGAAATATGCTCCAATCCAATCCCTGAATGCAAAATCAGATAATTTTGTGAAGTATGCTCCAATTCAATCATCTACAAATCCTACTTGCATTTCTCTACTACACGAAACCACATGTTTCCATACGGAAGGTGCTGTTTGTTCATTTGTACAAAAAATGGAAACTAACCTCCTTGCTCAACCTGGAGCTTGGGGGTCATCTTTAATCTCTGAACCTTCTGATGCTGGCGGGCATCTCCTCGGTCTTATTGCACCGACTGAAGACTGAGCTTCGGCCACGCCGTGTGCCGCCACCGCCGGATCTTGCTCTGCAACGCTGCTCTGTGGTGCTGCATGCAACAGATTCAGCGCCTCTTTGCTATCCCCCCATTCCTCTCGCAGCGGGAACCTAGAAACGTCACTTGTAAATCTCCCAATCCCGTTCCGATCATGTAGAAAGAATTCTAGATGGGTGCAGCAAGATAGCCCTTACCTGTCCACTGGATCTAGCAGAAACTCCATCCCTTCCAGCTCTTCTCCTCGCCGGGCAAGCACATGCATAACCACCGATTCGCTCACCGACACCGAGAGCACTCCAGGACGCCGCCTCCGCCGCCCAAGGTTTTCCTGTCTCCAAATGAAAGTATTGATTGACCTGGATGTTAATTGGATCGATCTCCCACATCTCCATCTCGATCCCCACCTCACTCGCTCGATCCAGACCACGCCGCCGCTCGCCGGATCCCTTCTCCCGCGGCGCCGTGCGGTGCGGCTGCTGCACGTGGGCGAGGGTGCGACGGCAAGCAGGATGCGCAGGCCACGGACGGCCGTCGTCACCCACACCGCCTCCGACAGATGGCGGCGGCGCTCGGCGTTGCCCCACCCTGGAGGCCGTGCTGTTCATGCTCGATCCCCTTTCGTCGCTGCCCCGTCTCCAGATGCGCAAGGAAATCTGGGCGTCAAAAAAAAGTCCCAACGGGACAGGAAATTCTCGCGTTACTCTTTGCTGGTTTAATATACGTGGAAAATTCAAAAAAAAAAAAAAACTTACCATCCGTTCGACCGATGCGAAGCTGGCGTCAGTTCCAGACCCCACAGACATGGTCCATCGCAGCGATTTACCTCAACCTCGCGTTTTTTTACTAGGCCGCCGCACATGTGGACAACCAACAGGTCCACATCTCAATGTATTTACACGGTCCAGATATCGGTAGTAGGTGTGCTCGGGAGCCAAATCGCTCCTCTCATAAATTGTACTGTAGTAAGTTATATCAACATGTTATATTTGGCTGGAGTTTCAAACTGCGGTTCCTATTGGCAGGTGATGAAGACAAAGCCGGACAAATTCAGCCCACGTGTAGCAGAGAAAACAGACGACTATGTTTGAGTTGAATACGAGAGTCCTATATTCAGGGTAGCGCCTCAGTTGCTCTGCATGGTCACACACGTGCAGATTGCACTATTTTTCTCTAATGGATGTTCTTTCTTTCGTGCAGTTTGTAGACGATGTCGAGTTCTGGTTCCCTCCAGGCAAGAAATCAATTGTTGAGTATCGATCGGCATCTCGGTCAAGATTCAAAGACTTCGATATCAACAAGAAGAGAGTAAAGGCAAGCAAGCTACCACGGCCTTCTATTTCTTTCATTTGTTCTTGCTGTACACATCCTAACCAACTCCGTACGTCTTCATCTTGTTCTTTGGCAGGCTCTGAGATTGGCATTGGAAGAGAAGGGCTGGGCTTCAGAAAGCAGCTTCTAGCACAGCCGTAAATTGATCAAGTGGTAGAGCGTTGTTCCTCATAATTCATCACCCTACGGAATGTCTCTACTAGAAAATTGGTAAAATTAGGCCCGCACTATGTTTAGTTCTACACTGGTAATAGTTAGCCAGCGTCATTTACCGTATGACCGTGCATAATAAACCCACGGAGACGTGCAAGGTGGTGGCGGATCTTCTCCTCGTGTGGTCTGGTTTCATTCATTGTTCAGCCAACGTGGGACAGAGGCCCCATCGTGCACAGCCCGGTGAACCGGCGAAATCAACACCGAGGCGAATAGGACCTCGATTCTCAATCGTTTGGAATTCCAAACCACAAGTATCCTTTTCCACCGTCAGTATGCATGCTTCATCTGCAAATATCCTAAAAGAGGCCAAGTATGCAGTCAAACTTTAGGTTTCTCACGAATTTTTTTATAATATAGAAAAACAAAACAAATAACTAGCATATCCGTATACAAAATAATGTTCAAACATGCATACTGGATATCAACATCTAAAACGACGTCTCTGTAAGAACGTTGGAAGCACGATCGTTGCACTCATTGCATCCATCAATAGATCCTCCCTAGTATGTCTTTCATGAAGAAAAAGAGAGGAAACATCATGAGAATGGACAAAATACGATCAAGAATGGCCACCGGTGTCATTTCAAAGATAGAAAAGTCTTCTCCGGGTACTGCAATCACATCATGCCATATCAGTTTCACATAAATTTCAGTGGCTATACTTTTTTCTTTATTTTCGCAAGGAAAGGAAACAAACACTGCTAAGTAACTCATACTATATATATATATATATAACATACCATGGAATATGTATCCTATTTCCTCCAGAAAGAAGAACATATGTCCATCGCAAAAGTTCTAATGGACAAGCTTCTACTCTCCAATATCCACATAGTGATTTTGGTTGCCTTCTCTTGCTCACCCGAGGAAAGAGCTTTGTAGAGTCATTATCATCATCTGCACATCCAAATGATACGGTCACCAGCTGTATCGCCGGCGAGAGGACCGTGCTTGTCGGCTTCAAAGCAGGCCTCTCGGACCCTGCAAACATCCTTTTGTCATGGAAGGGTGATGACTGCTGCAAATGGAAGGGCGTTCATTGCAGCAATAGGAACAGCCATGTCATCAAGCTTGATCTCCCGGGCGATGGTTGTGACCCCAACACCGATGCAGGGATGCTGGTGCTAGGAGGCAACATTAGCTCCTCCTTGCTTGGTCTACGACATCTACGGTATCTCAACCTCAGCTGCAATAACTTCTTTGAGGTGCAAATACCAGACTTCCTGGGTTCTCTCCACAAGCTAAATTACATGGACCTGTCTAGCTGTGGCTTCAATGGAAGGATACCACCCCGCCTCGGTAATCTTTCCAACCTCCGATACTTAAATCTCGCTCTGACTGAATACACGTACTCCACAGATATTACCTGGTTATCACAATTAACTTCCCTTGAGCACCTGGACCTGAGCAACGTGAACCTCAGCACAATTGCTCACTGGGTTCCAGTGGTGAACATGCTTCCATCTCTAAAAGTTCTTCGCCTTGGCCATTGTGAACTTGTAACTAGCCCTTGTTCACTTCATCTCTCAAATATGACTTCTCTTGAAACACTCGACATTTCCGCCAATAGCTTCAATAGACGTATCACACCCAACTGGTTTTGGGGTTTGACTAGCCTTAAGTATCTAAATATATCATCGAATGGTTTCTATGGCCAATTTCCGGACGAGATAGGTAATATGACCTCCATAGTAAAGCTTGATTTATCACAGAATAACCTTGTGAGTATGATACCATCAAATCTACGAAACCTATGTAGCTTGAAAGAAATCTATGTAGGTGGAAACAACATCAATGGGAGTATAACAGAATCCTTCCTACGCTTGCCAAGTTGTTCATGGAATAAGTTAGCATACGTGGATCTAGCTCTATGTAATTTGACAGGGAACATACCAACAAAACTAGAACCTTTAAGCAACTTAATCTACCTTAATCTTGGGCGTAACAAGCTCACTAGTCATGTGCCACTATGGATAGGACAGCTCACGAAGCTGACTGAATTGGACCTGAGTTACAATAACCTGGATGGTTCCATACATGAGGGTCATTTATCAGGCCTAGAAAGATTGGATACTTTGCAATTGTCTAATAATTCAATAGCCCTCACAGTGAAATCGACATGGGTTCCTCCTTCCAATATAACAAATATTGGACTGAGGTCATGCCTTCTGGGGCCTAAATTTCCATTGTGCTTCGGTGGCTAACACGTCTAGAAAATCTTGATATCTCAAACACAAACATATCCGACACGATGCCAGATTGGTTTTGGATAGTAGGTTCTACGGTGGTAAATCTCAATATGCGACAGAACAAAATTTGCGGTTCTTTACCATCTACAATGGAATTTATGAGAGCACAAGCAATCGATCTGAGTTATAATCAGTTCACTGGCCCAATACCTAAGCTTCCCATTAATCTGGGTGAGTTGGATCTTAGTAGAAATAATTTAGTGGGGCCACTACCGTTAGACTTTGGAGCACAATATCTATACGCACTTATTCTGTTTGACAACTCCATATCTGGCACCATTCCTTCATCTTTGTGCAAACTGCAATCACTAGTTTTACTCGATATCTCAGAAAATAATCTAACAGGATCAATTCCTGATTGCTTTGTTGATGCATCCGCAACAAACATAATGAGTATTCAAAGTCTAAGTTTGAGAAACAACAACCTATCGGGTGAATTTCCTTTATTTCTCCAAAACTGCCAACAACTTGTCACCCTTGATCTTTCACACAACCTTTTCTTCGGGGCTTTGCCAAAATGGACAGGGGAGAAATTGCAATATTTGGCTTTCTTATGACTGCGGTCCAATATGTTTTATGGCCACATTCCCGAAGAGCTTATGAAGCTAGTTTATCTTCAGCATTTGGACCTCGCCTACAACAATATAAGTGGTAGCATACCAAAATCTATTGCTAACTGCAAAGGGATGATAGCAACAAGATATGATTATGCCAGTCCACTTAGTAGTGATATCGATTATGGAGTGTCAGGTATTGGCATATTGACCTATAACGAGAACTTTACAGTAGTCACAAAGGTCAGGAGAGATTATATACAGGGGAGATCATATATATGGTGAATCTTGATTTATCATGTAA
This sequence comes from Poa pratensis, assembly GCA_947311845.1. Taxonomy (NCBI): domain Eukaryota; kingdom Viridiplantae; phylum Streptophyta; class Magnoliopsida; order Poales; family Poaceae; genus Poa; species Poa pratensis. The sequence goes on from CAMZMU010000040.1 coordinate 874,920, forward strand.
TAATCTTATTGGCAGTATTCCGGAAGAAATCAGCACTCTTGTCATATTGACGAACCTGAACCTATCATGGAATACCTTGAGTGGAAAAATTTCTGAGAATATTGGGGCCTTGGTGCAAGTGGAGTCACTCGACCTATCACAGAATGAGTTGTCCGGTGAAATCCCTCCGAGCTTATCGGCTCTCATGTCATTAAGTAGGTTGAACCTGTCCTATAACAAGCTGACAGGAGAGGTACCATCCGGAGATCAACTGCAAACACTGGAGGACCCAGAATATATTTATATTGGCAACACAGGCCTTTGTGGTCCTACTCTCTCTCGGAACTGTTCACAACCCAAGCCAATTCCAGCTACTCAAGAACACCATGAAGATTTAAACGGCGTGGATACGTTTTTCATCGCTATGGCCTCTGGATATACAGCGGGTCTCTGGGTGGTCTTCTGCACCTTCTTGTTCAAGAGGAAATGGAGAGCTTATTGGTACTCGTCCTGCGACAACTTGTATGACCAGTCTTATGTGCTACTGGCTGTCACTTGGGCTTCATGGACAAGAGAAAAATGTGTGGAAGCTGAGACTGGTCGCTAGCTCACTCTGGTTCTCTGTCTGCTATCAAGTAGTGTGTGGGGATTTTACCATGTACCAATGTTGTTAAAGTACTCATTGTACTAGTACTATTTCATAGATACACATATGCTGTAAAATTAGCTTTGAGTATTTAAAGTACGTACTAAAGTAGATGCGTAATGAATAATGGGAGGGCCTGGAGTGCCATGTTCCTAGTGTGTGTGTCAGTGCCGAAATTAAGCCAGAGTAGTGAGGTGTACACCTTAAGCCTTCATTTTACTAGTACTTTTCACATACACATATATGTGAGGATTGTGTGGCAGAGTTCATGTGTAATGATTTAATGAATAAGGTGAACAGCTGCAGAAATAGGCAGCACAGGGTTCAGACTTCTTCAGACAAATCAATGTTGCCACATCTTGTTCAGAGAGTGTGAAACACAGGTCATAATATAGGAAAGGATTTAATTCTGTTGATTGGATGGATTGTTCAATTCCTTCACATCATCCATCCCATTGATAGGCTGCTTCAAAAAACTAATTCTGCCACACGTCTCATTCTCATCCATGAATGCAAACTATCAAGTATGTTCAGATAGGACTAAGATTTCTGTGAGCTAGAATTAAGTCTGTGCAAGAGTGACAGACACAAGTGATTGGATAGGGCAGGATTTTATTTCATTCAGATCACTGGCAGAGTATTTGCTTTACAGTATGTACAGACTGACATGCTAGACACACAACACTTGAGACTTTTTCAGAGGATTCGACTGGAGCATGTGATCTTCCTAATGGATCAAGTAAGCGTACTACTCCGGGTCGTCGTAGGAGAGGTGGAAATCGGTGGCGCAGCCGGCGGCGTCGGGGTCCTCGGCGCCGCAGCAGTCGTAGAACTTGGCGGCGTAGGGTGGGTCGCCGTCCTTGAGCTCGTAGTACCTGCACCGTCGGAGCCGTGGTTAAGGACCAGGTCGATGGATGGATTTTCTGACTGACTGACGAATCGGAGATACCTCTTCTGGTCGTCGTGGCGGCGGCAGACGAAGAAGGAAGGGTGGAACCTGCAGGATCGCGGCGTATTTCCCGACGGATCGTACATCGCCTTGCACCGCCGGCACACCCTTGCCGCCGGCGTCGCCATCGCCGCCGTGTCTTTCTCCATCGAGTTGCTCTCTCTTTTTCTTTTCCTTTTTTTTTATTCTGTCCGACGGATAAAATATTTAGGAACAAGACGACTGGATCAGTTGTTGTTGGGCTGTTGTTGGGCCGTCGATCAGTTCAGTTTTCCTTTTCTTTTCCTCGACCCACTCCTTCTGTTCACAATTTTGTTTCCAACTCCACTCAAGAAAAAAATGTTTCCAACTTGCAAGTCATAATAATCTAGAAAAACAAAATACTTCAACTAAATTCTCAACAAAAAACGTCATATCAGCACAATTAAATATCTGAACAAAGTTACAACTAATCGTTCTAAAGATATCCTAACCGAGCTAGTTATGGAGTATGACGGTTAAGCTTTTTTACCATGGGGATATTATTGTTTAGACTTTTTATAGCCAAAAGAAGAGTCTAAATGGTACGAGGTGTGGATAATGTAATGGAAGTCATCCCTTGTAGTCGATGGTTGCTCATTTTGTCACTCTTTCATGCTCACATATTGCATTTATGTAGTCAGTACGTTGGGAGTAACGTAACGACAGCGTCACTCGACAGTCGTTTTCCTCGTTAGTTTAAGAAAAAGACCGTTAGACATATTTTTGTGTCTACAGATATTTCAGGCATGTTTGCACAACACACAATGGAGAAAATCGGCAATCTATATCGGGTCATGGGTGCAGATGCACCCACTATTTAAAAACAATTTTTAAAATTTCAAAAATTCAAAATAAAAACTTCGGATATAATTCAATACATTTATGTTAGCAAAAAAGTTTCGCATTTCTTCCCTATTTGGCCCTAGAAAAATAAATCTTCCCAATTTGACACCTTAAACTCATTTCTTCCCTAATATGACCTTCTAGTGCATTTTGAGCAATAAAAAGACTCTTTTGCCCCTGATAAATTATGTGACAAAAAAAAGTGCAGGTCGGTCCTCTCCACGCAACATGCGACCGATGACTCTTTCTCCAAATCCCACCAAGTGCGCGGATCGGCACAGCTCCGTGACCGGCGGCTGAATAGGAGATCCTGTGGGCGATGCTGCGGTAGTCTCCTATGTTGAAGCGGCCGCAGAAGATCCCGAAGTGCCAGATGAAGCTGACGCAGACGACGACGTGGAGCTGTGGGAGTGGTCGAGCCTAGGGGAATCTTCGGACGCCGTGTGTTCTTCGTTTGCATGTGACGAGCCAGTGGCATCCGCAGCAGGGCGCGACGTGGCAGTCCGTGACGGTGTGTTTGCTGCTGCGCGTCTGTGTGATCCGAGGAGGATCTGTTGGGATCTGTGCCATGCACAGATTCTTCATTTGCCTCAGAATTTCCGGTGCTTTCACTGTTTTGATCGCCGTTTGCGCTTCTAGCTTCGGAATTTTCACCAGTTTCAGTTTCCATAACCTGCACAGGATCAGTAATAGGTACAACATGCATATGATCATTAGATTGCACACCCTCATTATATTCTACGGGGGGCAGATTGTGAGGAAGAAGGAGGATTTCTTCACGAAGACGAGAGCCGGCATTGGGATGTAATGTGGAAAAGGGGAAAATTGCTTCGTCAAAAACCACATCACGAGAGATATAGACACAGCCAGTAGACACGTCGAGACATTTCACTCCTTTGTGACGGGGGCTATAGCCAAGGAAAACACACCGCTTGGACCGAAAAGCAAGTTTTCTTTTATTATAGGGACGAAGATTTGGCCAACAAGCGCAACCAAAAACACGAAGAGAGTCATAGTTAGGCTTTATGTCAAGGAGCTTTTCGGTGGGGGTCATGAAATTTAAAACCTTGGATGGAAGTAAATTAATGAGAAATGTGGCGGTGAGAAAAGCTTCGTCCCAAAATTTTAGTGGCATGGAGGCATTGGCAAGCAAAGAGAGACCAACTTCAACAATATGACGATGTTTACGTTCAGCCGATCCATTTTGTTGATGTGCATGTGGACATGAGACATGATGTGTGATACCGATTTTCTGAAAGAAACCATTGAGTTTTTCATATTCACCGCCCCAATCAGTTTGCATAGTGATGATTTTTCGACCAAATTTTCGTTCAACAAGTTGTTGGAAATTAAGAAAGACTTGAAAAACTTCAGAACGATTCTTGAGAAGATATATCCAAGTAAATTTGCTATAGTCATCAATAAAGCTTACATAATATTGGTGTTTGCCAACAGAGGCGGGAGCTGGTCCCCAAACATCGGAGAAAATTTGTTCCAATGGAACATGAGAAACACTTGTGGAAATAGGATATGGCAATTGATGAATTTTTGCTTGTTGACAAGGATCACAAATATAGGGAACTAAATCTGGAGAATACGAAAGTTTATTTTTCCTAAGAACTTGTTGAACGATAAATGAAGACGGATCCTAAACGCCGATGCCATGTAGAAGAGGTGGGCTTGATGGTGATGAAGGCTTACTTGGAAGACCCCGTGGAGATAGGAACAAGAGGATAAAGACCACCATGACATGGACCTCTAAACATGATTTCCTTTGTTGCCTGGTCCTTAATCAAAAAGAAAAACGGATGAAACTCAACGAAGGCATTATTATCAAGGCAAATTTTATGTGCGGATAACAGATTTTTAGAGGCACTAGGGACGTGCAATATGTTGCGAAGATGAAGGGATCTATGAGGGGGGTATGCAAAACTGAATGACCAACATGCGTAATTGCCATACCTTTACCGCTGGCGTTGTGAACTTGATCATGTCCATTGTAGTTGTCCCGGGTGTGCAGTTTATTTAGCTCTCCTGTGATGTGATCTGTTGCACCAGTGTCAACGTACCAATTTGTGTCAACACCATATGCACCCTTATCATCATTGTGGGAGTCATCATCATCACCACGATCAGCATATCGCCACCAGCATTCACTAGCCGATGACCATATTTCTTGCAGATTTGACATGTGATGTCCTGAAACGGTGAAGGTGCACGTCCTCGACCACGTCCTCCACCGCGACCACCCCTGTTTGGTGCACGACCACGGCCATAATTTTGCTGTTGTCGACCGTTGTTGTCGTTGTAGTTCTGCTGTTGTCGACCACCGTAGTAGTTGTTGTTGTAGTTCTGCTGTTGTCGCCCATAGTCATGTCCTCGACCGTAGTCTTGCTGCCTTCCTTGACCACCACCACGGTAGGAGTTTCCTCCACGAGCTGCAGCATTAGCTGATGAGGTGAAGGAGCCTGAGCCTTGCCCGGTTTCCTGGAGCATCTTTTGTCGAAGGTCGAAGGCAGTTAACTGGGAGCACAAATCATTAAGAGTAGTGCTCGGTATGGCATTAATAGAAACGACAAGGGCATTATACTCTCCATCAAGACCATTGAGGATATATGATTTCAGATCATCATCATCGACTTTCTTTCCTGTGGCTGCTAACTCAGACGCAAACCCTTTCATCTTTGAGATATAATTTGTTGCTGTCAACTCGTTCTAAATCTGTGAAGGTGGATGGAGGTCTTGAGGGGAGGCTGACCGAGAGAGTTATCTTCTTGTTTGACGTATAACACTTCAGGCAACTCGAAGAAGAACAGCTTGCACCCGCCGCTGAGGCCTGTCTCTGTGAAGACGAAGCCGAGGCCTGTCTCTGTGAAGCCCGCCGACGACGCATGTCTCCACGATGCCAGATCACATTTTTTTATGCCCGGCTTGTCGTCGTCTCCGAGCAGTCATCCACGTCCTCCCAACAGGCAACATCCCAAACACCAGATTCTTCGCCCTCCTCAAAAGCAATGGCGCTTGTCTCGATTTATGCCTCCAAGTTATCAGGATCATGCTCGCTTATTCATTCTTCAACCCCTGATCTCCGAATCTCCTGCAATCAGGCTACTCTGCAACCAAGGATTTCCTAAACAATCAGTACACCAAACTGACTATCGATCTTAGCAGACGCCGTCTCACCATGACTTCTAATCTTCTCTTCCTCCTGCTCGCCAAACCCCAGTGTATTGCCTTCCATTCCAATGCACCCATCTACGGACTTCTGGACAAAACGTACGAATCAGTACAAATGATAGTTGTTAATCATGTTCTTTTCTGTGCAAAAGTTGAGATTGTGTGAAATATGCTCCAATCCAATCCCTGAATGCAAAATCAGATAATTTTGTGAAGTATGCTCCAATTCAATCATCTACAAATCCTACTTGCATTTCTCTACTACACGAAACCACATGTTTCCATACGGAAGGTGCTGTTTGTTCATTTGTACAAAAAATGGAAACTAACCTCCTTGCTCAACCTGGAGCTTGGGGGTCATCTTTAATCTCTGAACCTTCTGATGCTGGCGGGCATCTCCTCGGTCTTATTGCACCGACTGAAGACTGAGCTTCGGCCACGCCGTGTGCCGCCACCGCCGGATCTTGCTCTGCAACGCTGCTCTGTGGTGCTGCATGCAACAGATTCAGCGCCTCTTTGCTATCCCCCCATTCCTCTCGCAGCGGGAACCTAGAAACGTCACTTGTAAATCTCCCAATCCCGTTCCGATCATGTAGAAAGAATTCTAGATGGGTGCAGCAAGATAGCCCTTACCTGTCCACTGGATCTAGCAGAAACTCCATCCCTTCCAGCTCTTCTCCTCGCCGGGCAAGCACATGCATAACCACCGATTCGCTCACCGACACCGAGAGCACTCCAGGACGCCGCCTCCGCCGCCCAAGGTTTTCCTGTCTCCAAATGAAAGTATTGATTGACCTGGATGTTAATTGGATCGATCTCCCACATCTCCATCTCGATCCCCACCTCACTCGCTCGATCCAGACCACGCCGCCGCTCGCCGGATCCCTTCTCCCGCGGCGCCGTGCGGTGCGGCTGCTGCACGTGGGCGAGGGTGCGACGGCAAGCAGGATGCGCAGGCCACGGACGGCCGTCGTCACCCACACCGCCTCCGACAGATGGCGGCGGCGCTCGGCGTTGCCCCACCCTGGAGGCCGTGCTGTTCATGCTCGATCCCCTTTCGTCGCTGCCCCGTCTCCAGATGCGCAAGGAAATCTGGGCGTCAAAAAAAAGTCCCAACGGGACAGGAAATTCTCGCGTTACTCTTTGCTGGTTTAATATACGTGGAAAATTCAAAAAAAAAAAAAAACTTACCATCCGTTCGACCGATGCGAAGCTGGCGTCAGTTCCAGACCCCACAGACATGGTCCATCGCAGCGATTTACCTCAACCTCGCGTTTTTTTACTAGGCCGCCGCACATGTGGACAACCAACAGGTCCACATCTCAATGTATTTACACGGTCCAGATATCGGTAGTAGGTGTGCTCGGGAGCCAAATCGCTCCTCTCATAAATTGTACTGTAGTAAGTTATATCAACATGTTATATTTGGCTGGAGTTTCAAACTGCGGTTCCTATTGGCAGGTGATGAAGACAAAGCCGGACAAATTCAGCCCACGTGTAGCAGAGAAAACAGACGACTATGTTTGAGTTGAATACGAGAGTCCTATATTCAGGGTAGCGCCTCAGTTGCTCTGCATGGTCACACACGTGCAGATTGCACTATTTTTCTCTAATGGATGTTCTTTCTTTCGTGCAGTTTGTAGACGATGTCGAGTTCTGGTTCCCTCCAGGCAAGAAATCAATTGTTGAGTATCGATCGGCATCTCGGTCAAGATTCAAAGACTTCGATATCAACAAGAAGAGAGTAAAGGCAAGCAAGCTACCACGGCCTTCTATTTCTTTCATTTGTTCTTGCTGTACACATCCTAACCAACTCCGTACGTCTTCATCTTGTTCTTTGGCAGGCTCTGAGATTGGCATTGGAAGAGAAGGGCTGGGCTTCAGAAAGCAGCTTCTAGCACAGCCGTAAATTGATCAAGTGGTAGAGCGTTGTTCCTCATAATTCATCACCCTACGGAATGTCTCTACTAGAAAATTGGTAAAATTAGGCCCGCACTATGTTTAGTTCTACACTGGTAATAGTTAGCCAGCGTCATTTACCGTATGACCGTGCATAATAAACCCACGGAGACGTGCAAGGTGGTGGCGGATCTTCTCCTCGTGTGGTCTGGTTTCATTCATTGTTCAGCCAACGTGGGACAGAGGCCCCATCGTGCACAGCCCGGTGAACCGGCGAAATCAACACCGAGGCGAATAGGACCTCGATTCTCAATCGTTTGGAATTCCAAACCACAAGTATCCTTTTCCACCGTCAGTATGCATGCTTCATCTGCAAATATCCTAAAAGAGGCCAAGTATGCAGTCAAACTTTAGGTTTCTCACGAATTTTTTTATAATATAGAAAAACAAAACAAATAACTAGCATATCCGTATACAAAATAATGTTCAAACATGCATACTGGATATCAACATCTAAAACGACGTCTCTGTAAGAACGTTGGAAGCACGATCGTTGCACTCATTGCATCCATCAATAGATCCTCCCTAGTATGTCTTTCATGAAGAAAAAGAGAGGAAACATCATGAGAATGGACAAAATACGATCAAGAATGGCCACCGGTGTCATTTCAAAGATAGAAAAGTCTTCTCCGGGTACTGCAATCACATCATGCCATATCAGTTTCACATAAATTTCAGTGGCTATACTTTTTTCTTTATTTTCGCAAGGAAAGGAAACAAACACTGCTAAGTAACTCATACTATATATATATATATAACATACCATGGAATATGTATCCTATTTCCTCCAGAAAGAAGAACATATGTCCATCGCAAAAGTTCTAATGGACAAGCTTCTACTCTCCAATATCCACATAGTGATTTTGGTTGCCCTTCTCTTGCTCACCGAGGAAAGAGCTTTGTAGAGTCATTATCATCATCTGCACATCCAAATGATACGGTCACCAGCTGTATCGCCGGCGAGAGGACCGTGCTTGTCGGCTTCAAAGCAGGCCTCTCGGACCCTGCAAACATCCTTTTGTCATGGAAGGGTGATGACTGCTGCAAATGGAAGGGCGTTCATTGCAGCAATAGGAACAGCCATGTCATCAAGCTTGATCTCCCGGGCGATGGTTGTGACCCCAACACCGATGCAGGGATGCTGGTGCTAGGAGGCAACATTAGCTCCTCCTTGCTTGGTCTACGACATCTACGGTATCTCAACCTCAGCTGCAATAACTTCTTTGAGGTGCAAATACCAGACTTCCTGGGTTCTCTCCACAAGCTAAATTACATGGACCTGTCTAGCTGTGGCTTCAATGGAAGGATACCACCCCGCCTCGGTAATCTTTCCAACCTCCGATACTTAAATCTCGCTCTGACTGAATACACGTACTCCACAGATATTACCTGGTTATCACAATTAACTTCCCTTGAGCACCTGGACCTGAGCAACGTGAACCTCAGCACAATTGCTCACTGGGTTCCAGTGGTGAACATGCTTCCATCTCTAAAAGTTCTTCGCCTTGGCCATTGTGAACTTGTAACTAGCCCTTGTTCACTTCATCTCTCAAATATGACTTCTCTTGAAACACTCGACATTTCCGCCAATAGCTTCAATAGACGTATCACACCCAACTGGTTTTGGGGTTTGACTAGCCTTAAGTATCTAAATATATCATCGAATGGTTTCTATGGCCAATTTCCGGACGAGATAGGTAATATGACCTCCATAGTAAAGCTTGATTTATCACAGAATAACCTTGTGAGTATGATACCATCAAATCTACGAAACCTATGTAGCTTGAAAGAAATCTATGTAGGTGGAAACAACATCAATGGGAGTATAACAGAATCCTTCCTACGCTTGCCAAGTTGTTCATGGAATAAGTTAGCATACGTGGATCTAGCTCTATGTAATTTGACAGGGAACATACCAACAAAACTAGAACCTTTAAGCAACTTAATCTACCTTAATCTTGGGCGTAACAAGCTCACTAGTCATGTGCCACTATGGATAGGACAGCTCACGAAGCTGACTGAATTGGACCTGAGTTACAATAACCTGGATGGTTCCATACATGAGGGTCATTTATCAGGCCTAGAAAGATTGGATACTTTGCAATTGTCTAATAATTCAATAGCCCTCACAGTGAAATCGACATGGGTTCCTCCTTCCAATATAACAAATATTGGACTGAGGTCATGCCTTCTGGGGCCTAAATTTCCATTGTGCTTCGGTGGCTAACACGTCTAGAAAATCTTGATATCTCAAACACAAACATATCCGACACGATGCCAGATTGGTTTTGGATAGTAGGTTCTACGGTGGTAAATCTCAATATGCGACAGAACAAAATTTGCGGTTCTTTACCATCTACAATGGAATTTATGAGAGCACAAGCAATCGATCTGAGTTATAATCAGTTCACTGGCCCAATACCTAAGCTTCCCATTAATCTGGGTGAGTTGGATCTTAGTAGAAATAATTTAGTGGGGCCACTACCGTTAGACTTTGGAGCACAATATCTATACGCACTTATTCTGTTTGACAACTCCATATCTGGCACCATTCCTTCATCTTTGTGCAAACTGCAATCACTAGTTTTACTCGATATCTCAGAAAATAATCTAACAGGATCAATTCCTGATTGCTTTGTTGATGCATCCGCAACAAACATAATGAGTATTCAAAGTCTAAGTTTGAGAAACAACAACCTATCGGGTGAATTTCCTTTATTTCTCCAAAACTGCCAACAACTTGTCACCCTTGATCTTTCACACAACCTTTTCTTCGGGGCTTTGCCAAAATGGACAGGGGAGAAATTGCAATATTTGGCTTTCTTATGACTGCGGTCCAATATGTTTTATGGCCACATTCCCGAAGAGCTTATGAAGCTAGTTTATCTTCAGCATTTGGACCTCGCCTACAACAATATAAGTGGTAGCATACCAAAATCTATTGCTAACTGCAAAGGGATGATAGCAACAAGATATGATTATGCCAGTCCACTTAGTAGTGATATCGATTATGGAGTGTCAGGTATTGGCATATTGACCTATAACGAGAACTTTACAGTAGTCACAAAGGTCAGGAGAGATTATATACAGGGGAGATCATATATATGGTGAATCTTGATTTATCATGTAATAATCTTATTGGCAGTATTCCGGAAGAAATCAGCACTCTTGTCATATTGACGAACCTGAACCTATCATGGAATACCTTGAGTGGAAAAATTTCTGAGAATATTGGGGCCTTGGTGCAAGTGGAGTCACTCGACCTATCACAGAATGAGTTGTCCGGTGAAATCCCTCCGAGCTTATCGGCTCTCATGTCATTAAGTAGGTTGAACCTGTCCTATAACAAGCTGACAGGAGAGGTACCATCCGGAGATCAACTGCAAACACTGGAGGACCCAGAATATATTTATATTGGCAACACAGGCCTTTGTGGTCCTACTCTCTCTCGGAACTGTTCACAACCCAAGCCAATTCCAGCTACTCAAGAACACCATGAAGATTTAAACGGCGTGGATACGTTTTTCATCGCTATGGCCTCTGGATATACAGCGGGTCTCTGGGTGGTCTTCTGCACCTTCTTGTTCAAGAGGAAATGGAGAGCTTATTGGTACTCGTCCTGCGACAACTTGTATGACCAGTCTTATGTGCTACTGGCTGTCACTTGGGCTTCATGGACAAGAGAAAAATGTGTGGAAGCTGAGACTGGTCGCTAGCTCACTCTGGTTCTCTGTCTGCTATCAAGTAGTGTGTGGGGATTTTACCATGTACCAATGTTGTTAAAGTACTCATTGTACTAGTACTATTTCATAGATACACATATGCTGTAAAATTAGCTTTGAGTATTTAAAGTACGTACTAAAGTAGATGCGTAATGAATAATGGGAGGGCCTGGAGTGCCATGTTCCTAGTGTGTGTCAGTGCCGAAATTAAGCCAGAGTAGTGAGGTGTACACCTTAAGCCTTCATTTTACTAGTACTTTTCACATACACATATATGTGAGGATTGTGTGGCAGAGTTCATGTGTAATGATTTAATGAATAAGGTGAACAGCTGCAGAAATAGGCAGCACAGGGTTCAGACTTCTTCAGACAAATCAATGTTGCCACATCTTGTTCAGAGAGTGTGAAACACAGGTCATAATATAGGAAAGGATTTAATTCTGTTGATTGGATGGATTGTTCAATTCCTTCACATCATCCATCCCATTGATAGGCTGCTTCAAAAAACTAATTCTGCCACACGTCTCATTCTCATCCATGAATGCAAACTATCAAGTATGTTCAGATAGGACTAAGATTTCTGTGAGCTAGAATTAAGTCTGTGCAAGAGTGACAGACACAAGTGATTGGATAGGGCAGGATTTTATTTCATTCAGATCACTGGCAGAGTATTTGCTTTACAGTATGTACAGACTGACATGCTAGACACACAACACTTGAGACTTTTTCAGAGGATTCGACTGGAGCATGTGATCTTCCTAATGGATCAAGTAAGCGTACTACTCCGGGTCGTCGTAGGAGAGGTGGAAATCGGTGGCGCAGCCGGCGGCGTCGGGGTCCTCGGCGCCGCAGCAGTCGTAGAACTTGGCGGCGTAGGGTGGGTCGCCGTCCTTGAGCTCGTAGTACCTGCACCGTCGGAGCCGTGGTTAAGGACCAGGTCGATGGATGGATTTTCTGACTGACTGACGAATCGGAGATACCTCTTCTGGTCGTCGTGGCGGCGGCAGACGAAGAAGGAAGGGTGGAACCTGCAGGATCGCGGCGTATTTCCCGACGGAGCGTACATCGCCTTGCACCGCCGGCACACCCTTGCCGCCGGCGTCGCCATCGCCGCCGTGTCTTTCTCCATCGAGTTGCTCTCTCTTTTTCTTTTCCTTTTTTTTTATTCTGTCCGACGGATAAAATATTTAGGAACAAGACGACTGGATCAGTTGTTGTTGGGCTGTTGTTGGGCCGTCGATCAGTTCAGTTTTCCTTTTCTTTTCCTCGACCCACTCCTTCTGTTCACAATTTTGTTTCCAACTCCACTCAAGAAAAAAATGTTTCCAACTTGCAAGTCATAATAATCTAGAAAAACAAAATACTTCAACTAAATTCTCAACAAAAAACGTCATATCAGCACAATTAAATATCTGAACAAAGTTACAACTAATCGTTCTAAAGATATCCTAACCGAGCTAGTTATGGAGTATGACGGTTAAGCTTTTTTACCATGGGGATATTATTGTTTAGACTTTTTATAGCCAAAAGAAGAGTCTAAATGGTACGAGGTGTGGATAATGTAATGGAAGTCATCCCTTGTAGTCGATGGTTGCTCATTTTGTCACTCTTTCATGCTCACATATTGCATTTATGTAGTCAGTACGTTGGGAGTAACGTAACGACAGCGTCACTCGACAGTCGTTTTCCTCGTTAGTTTAAGAAAAAGACCGTTAGACATATTTTTGTGTCTACAGATATTTCAGGCATGTTTGCACAACACACAATGGAGAAAATCGGCAATCTATATCGGGTCATGGGTGCAGATGCACCCACTATTTAAAAACAATTTTTAAAATTTCAAAAATTCAAAATAAAAACTTCGGATATAATTCAATACATTTATGTTAGCAAAAAAGTTTCGCGAAGAAAAGATATTTTTTATGATCCAAAATGACTTTGTACGAGACATTTTTGTCTTTTTCACACAGGTAAAAAAAAGTCTTTTCTCCGTGAAAATTTTTGTGCAAACACAAAATATCCTTATGTATATCCAAAAAAAAGTGGAATTTTTTGACATTTAAAAAGTTTAAAAAATGTTTTACATTAAGAGACCCGAACGCCGTGTCCGGAGAAAATTTCCTATCATATCTTATTTAGAGACCATATTTTCATTAAGAGAAATCTACATGGTATTGCTATATAGCACGAGTAGTATTTTTTAGTGTAGTCTTGCCAATAGGGAAGTTTTTTTTGAAGAACATAGGGAAGAAATAATGTGTATGATCCGGCCCAACATCCTGAGCCTGGGCTGGGTTAGACCGGATTCGGTTCGTCATCCCACCTCTGGCCGCCCACCGGACCGCTGGACGCTCTTGCCACAGAGACGCTCTCGCCATAGGGAAGAAAAACAAATTGGGGCCGCCACCGACTTAAGTAGTTTCCAATTACTTTTTTTTTTGCGGGATACTTGCGACCTACCTTAAGTACCCAGGTCTTTCCAAAATATGCAACCGTTAGCACTTGTCCATGTTTGCCGAGTGTTTCTCCAAGGCACTCGGATATTATTTGTATTGAATTACTTTTGCGTAGGGTTGCCAATTTTGATGGTGTTAGATTGATCTCAATTGACCGAGTCCAACGGCTCGATCAACTCCTTGATTAGCGCCCTGATCGGGGGCGCCCGACCTTAATGGTCGGTGGGCCCTGTGACCTGCGGCTATATAAAGAGGTGGGGGACTGGCAGCACTGATAACGAGGTTAGCCGCTGTGCCAGAACCTCCACCGACACCCCTACCGATCTAGGGAGCCCGCAGTGCTCACGGGAAGCACCACCGCCGCCACTGCCTACCTACTGGCATCACCGCCTCCGTCCACCATGGCCGGAGCCTCGAGCACCTCCGCATCTCGAGGAGAAGGTACTGGTTCTTCTCCTCCCGATCTCGTATCTACCCGAATTGATCTAGCCTAGAGATCCCACGGGTTTAATAATGGTATCAGAGCCATCTAGGTGCTAGATTTTTCTCGTGTAGATAAAGAAATTACAGAAAAGATCCCTAATCCTAATCAAAAGAGGGAAAAAGAAAAAGCTCACCGGAGGGCCTCGGGCATCACCGGCAAAGAGCGCCGCAAAGGCCGCGCCGTTCCTCTCCAACCGACGGGCATCGGCAAGCCGAGCCGTCGGAGGAAGAACAGGGCAGTGGTGGGGTACGCCTCCGCCACGGCCGAAAGGAAAAGATCCCTTTCGGGGGCAAAGGGGCACCGCCACTCCACGCCAGTCGAGTGAAAAGTGCGCCGCCGGGCGCGAGAGGGCAGAGGGGGCCGTCGGGTTTTCCTCAAGGGAGGGGCTGGTGCAGCTCCTCGCCGTCGCTCCGTCGCAGGCGAGCCGTCGGAGACGAGCTCGTCTTCCTCCTGACATGGCGCCGTCGCGCGCAGAGAACAGATGGAAAGAAAAAGGCAAGGGGAAAAAGGGGGAGCTCGGCGTGGCGGTGTTCAACGCCGTCTCTGGCGGGCCGTCGCTCGCCGGCGGGCCGCCGTCCGCTTCCTACCTCCACGGGCGGGCGGGAGCGGAGGGGAGCAGAGGGGGCGCAGCTCGCGACTCTCTCTCTATCTCTGCTACAAGAGGCGGCGGTGGATGAGAAGTAAAGGTGAGGGAAGGAGCATGGACTGGCGCGGCGCCGTGGTGTGCAACGCGGGCCGCCGGCCGCCGGCCTAGTCGCCGGCGCTCGGGAAAGAGACAGGGGCGAAAGAGACGGTCGGGGTGATGCGCTGGATGTTTTGATCAGCCGAGGATGACGGACAACCGTCCGATCGAGCGGACGGCCACGATGCGGCGTGACCAAACCCTAGCACCCAGGTGGGCCGTGGGCCGTTTTCCTCGTATACGCGCTGCGCGGGCGACAGATAGCGCGGTCGCTTGGGCCGCATCTGCGTCGCCTTGGGCGGCAGATAGTGAAACAGGCCGTGGGCCTGGCCCACACACAGAACAGTTTCCGAATCTTTTTTTTCAGAAGCATATAGTATTTGTTTTTGTCCATTTTTTGGGCAAACTTCTTCCAGTTTTTCTATTCAAATTTATCCAACGAAAATTTTGTTTAGAGAACTGAAAAGTGATAGAAATATTCCTGAAAAGTATAAAGTTAATGAATTTTTATTCATTTTTCCGCTGCATAATAGTAAAAAGTAATTGCATAAAAGCATGATAAAGTGATTTTAATGATGATTATGATTCTGTTATTAATTGACCAACGTTGTTAATAGCATTATCATGATTTAAAGTGAGAATTAAAAGCTTGATTAAAGTGATATTAATGATGATTATGATTCTGTTATTAATTGACCAACGTTGTTAATAGCATTATCATGATTTAAAGTGAGAATTAAAAGCATGATTAAAGTGATATTAAAGATAATTATGATTCTGTTATTATATGACCAACGTTGTTAATAACATAATCATGATTTGTTAATCGTTGAACAGTGCAATGTTTGTGAAATACAGATAATATTTTACAATTTCTGCTGTAAAGTAAAAGGACTCTCCTCTAATTAAATTGGAACCAACGGGAAAATTTAATTAGAGAGGAGGAAAAAGAGAAATACTTGTTTAACAGATTAATTATGGTATTGTTATTTTCTGACCAACGTTGATGATAGCAGTACTATAATTATATGAGTTCTATAGTCAAAGGGCTAGATCTCTGATAATTTTGCATGAAAGTGATCAATTTCAGAGAAAAGATAAAAGATCAAGAAATGCTCTTGAACTATAGAAATTCTTTATTGCAATAGAAATATTATCATCATATTGTTTATGAGTTTTATGCATTGATTCTATTTCTGCCCAACGGTGATGTAGAATTAGTGTAGAAAGATGATGTTTCATTCTAATTCTGCCCAACGGTGATTTAGAATATAGAAGAAAGTTTTAAAGATTTAATGTGCATATCTTTAACCAGACCAACGTAGGGTTATTTTTATGCTCATTATTGTTTATTATTATTGAATATTTTCTCAGACAAAGATTCTCATGTTTTCATTCGTGAAAGCAAAAGAATGGGTACTTGTGACCCGAAAGATGACCAAGAAAGGTCATAAAGTGAGAGAGTATGTTCTCTCTAAAGAATGACTGCAAAAGAAAAAGAATTCTTGGATGTTAATCCAAGAATACAAATAGATCATCGAGAGTCTTGTTTGACAAATGTCTTTCATGTACTCTCCATGCAGAAAACAAATAAATCATTCAGAGTTTTGTTTAACGAATTTCTTTCATGTACTCTATGTGAAGAAATTTTTTAAACGAGCAACATGAATGCTTAATTTGACTAACGTTGGATTAAGCATGTGTATAAAAGAGTATTCAGATTTATTTCTGAATTTGATGATTGAATATGCAGTCTAAAGAGCCAATTGTGGCATCTGTGTCTCTTAATTACCCGCATGACGGGAAAAGACGATAATAATACCCACGTGGTGGGAAAAGTCTGGGAAAATACCCGCATGGCGGGAGAAATTTTGACAAAGGACTTATCCTGTATGACAGGAGAAAGATGTGATGACTCATGTGTTTTTATATCGACCGCACACTTATGTATCATAGTTATAAAGCACTTAATGAGTCAAAAGAGAATAAAGTTACAAATGAACCTAAAGATAAGAATGTTATGCAAGTGTGACTTGCAGTACCATTGAGAAAGAACTCTTGTGAGTTTTGAAAAGGAATGAGGAAAAAGTACTCCCATACGTTAAAAGATAACTTCATATTGAATAAAGCAGATAATCAAAGTTTCGAAATTGTGGCAAAAAGGTTCTTGCCACATTTCGAGGGGGAGATAGAGAATGTTACAGAATAAACTCCCCTATACTTCAGATAATGTGATGCATATTATGCATCTAAGTGATCTATGATGAATTGTGATCGTCTGGGGAGTACGACGGTCATAATAATGATACCCCTAAAGTAAAGAGATAGATTATTCTTGGATATTTTACAGCTCCGAAAGGAGACTAAGGACGGTACTCAAAGTGCCATAAAGAAGACAGATTGACAGGTTAACAGAATAAACCCAAATAAAAAGGATTAAGGATACACCATTTTGGAGAAAATGGAGTAATCTGGGGGAGCATGGTATGAACATACCTAAGGCTCGAATAGATTTTATCTGGGGGAGCTTGTTGCTTTATAATAGAGATGAACAAGCAAACATGGATCTTGTGATTTAGGTCCTTGTAAGAGCTATAGCAATAGAAGACTACAGAATTAATTGCCTCTAGGCAATGACAGAACAACAACATCCCCATATGAGAAAAACAGATGACTATAAAGTCTATATCAGAGAAATTTAAATGAAGGTTGATCCCACCTCATTTACAGAATTATAAGCAGCGCTCAATCGATTTTGACAAGTGTCTACTTGTCTTAATGATTAGAGACTATGTGAATCCCGACGATGTTTGGGACTCATAAGTAATTTCCAATGGAGCCAAAACAGTAGGCTATAAAGGGTCTACAACGCCAATGTGACTCCAAAGGAAATATGTAAAAAGCGATTTTAAATCGAAAGATTTGCGCTAAGAGAATAAACAGATTATAATGAGTGATAATGGCACATAATGATCTGAGTTACATCAGATGAAAGTAAAGAACACAAGGGATCTTACGGACTAGAGCAAGTCTCTAGAATCAGAAGTTATTTTGGGTTAAAGAGAATGAGAGGACAATCGCTTTTCTACAAACTTATAGAATGGGAAATTCATTCCCTAATCCTGTGTATGTGGATGATATCCTACTTGCTAGTGGTGATGTCAATCTACTACCGGCAGAGAAAAGAAGTTCTTGTCCTCAAAAGAGTATTCTCGGTAGAGTGTCTGTCGTTAAAAGTATCGAGATTTACTAAGAAAAGAAGAAAAGGGGTATTAGAAATATCGCATGGACATGCTGAGAAGAAGTCTCTAAAGCATGCATGTCGAGAAAACCTACGCCTGTTCTTATTGTCAAGGGTAATGGAATTGGGAACTTTAGTGTTCCAAGAGATAACATAGAACGGATCAAATGGATATGGTACCATATGCTTCAGCTGTTGGAAACTCAATATTACCCTGACAGTTCACATATCCGGGTTGTTTTGGCAATGTCCAATCCAGATATAGATCACTGGAATGGAATCAAAGATATCGGCCTCATGCTAAAAGAAACAGAGTGCTCTCAAAAGGTTGTGAGTACAAAGATAGATCTATAAATGTGCTCTCAAAAGGTTGTGAGCACAAAGAAAGAATTTGTGAAATGTATAGCGAAATCCACAATTGTCGCTAAATTTCACATTTGGAGTTTTTGTGTGGAAAAGCTCCAGAGAATGAAATGATTGGCATCAGTGTGATGTAAAGACATGTTATAGCATGATATAAGGCCGAGGGATAGGCAAAATGGTTAAGGAAACCTGTACCCGGAATTGATAATGGTTGACAACAGCAATAACCATTAAGTAATTCACTCCTAAGACAACGAGTCAAGTGTGGTGCCAAACACATTGACACAGAGTTATACGTTGTAAAGGAGAAAGTCCGGAATTATGTTGAAATGCTTGGAGCATAAGAGGAACATATAAAAGAAACACACAAGTGTTCGCAGATCTGCTAATTAAAGGCTTACCGCCCAGTGTGTTTTGGAGAACACATAGTCGACATGGGTTTTATGGTATAGTCTATATGATTTCCGGACAATAAAGAGGCCCAAAAGTTTAAAGAATCTATTTCAAAACAGAGACGTATATTGTAGCTGTCTGATTCTATCGGCAATGAGCTGTGACGATGAAACATGCTCTATGTACTGATCCGTGATGAAACAAGTAAAGTATAAAGTATAAAGTTAAAAGTAAAAGTGAGATCAAGGGGGAGAATGTTAGATTGATCTCAATTGACCGAGTCCAACGGCTCGATCAACTCCTTGATTAGCGCCCTGATCGGGGGCGCCCGACCCTTAATGGTCGGTGGGCCCCTGTGACCTGCGGCTATATAAAGAGGTGGGGGACTGGCAGCACTGATAACGAGGTTAGCCGCTGTGCCAGAACCTCCACCGACACCCCTACCGATCTAGGGAGCCCGCAGTGCTCACGGGAAGCACCACCGCCGCCACTGCCTACCTACTGGCATCACCGCCTCCGTCCACCATGGCCGGAGCCTCGAGCACCTCTGCATCTCGAGGAGAAGGTACTGGTTCTTCTCCTCCCGATCTCGTATCTACCCGAATTGATCTAGCCTAGAGATCCCACGGGTTTAACAGATGGCAGTCAGAGTATGTTTTAGTTGAACCTTTTTACTCACATCTTTTATAACTTTTCCACATGGAAAATAAATAAATATTTATAAACAGTTCCCTCCTTATTTCCCATCATTTTTCTACACTAGTCTAACTACTTTCTCCCGCCTTTCTTTCCTACACTTTTTCTTTCTTGTCCTTCATTAACTTAGAGCATCTTCTTCGGCGCTCCCAACAGAGCGTGCCCATCTGGCCGTCTTTTCATTTTTTTCACTTTATTCTCTGTTTTTTTCTTTTTTCTTTTATTTTATGTTTATTTCGTTTTTCTTTTTTGGCACTTTTTCATGATTTGAAAACAGTCAAATCTAAAAGTGGTTCACATTTGAAAATTGTTCGAGAAATTGTTCAAATTAAAAGATGTTCAAGATTGAAAATTGTTCAAAATTAATAAACGTTCACATTTGAAAAATGTTCAAATTTCACGGTATTTTTGTAAATGCCCATATTGTGAGAAGACACATGTTCATGGCCTTTTACAAAAATATTCACGGTCTAAAATAAGTTCATAAGGTTTGGGGAAAAGATGCTCGGGAAAAAAATCATCACGGTGGTCAAATTTTTTCATGAGGTTTAAAAAGGTATATTCACGGATTTTCTTAAAAAGTTTACTTGTTAAAAAAATGTTCATGGGGTTCAAAAACATGTTCATGAGGTTTAAAGAAAATATTCATGGACTCAAATAAATTTTTAATGGTTATATGAAATATGTTCATGGGGCTAAAAAATGTTCACGGGTTGGCGGGATGGAGTTGCGCAACTAAAGGTGGTGTATAGGAGCTCGCCAAGTGGGTCCGCCCAAGTCGACACTAATAGAGAATAAAAAATATGTTCAAGTGTTTGAGAAATGTTTACCTGGTTCAAAAATTGTGAAGGAATTAAAAATGTCTACGCATTCGAAAATAGGTTCAGAATGGTTTTTTAAAAAAACATGAGTTTGAAAAAAAAATGTTTACGCACTCGAAAAAATATTCATAGCTCGAATATTATTCTAATTTCAAAAGATGTTCATGTTTTGAAACAGAATTTAGAACAAAAACGAAACGTAAAAACAAAATATTGTACTTATAGAAAAGTTCTGGAATTGGACACGCATAGGCTATTTATTGAATTGTGAAATTGAGTGAGGGAGCTCACTTGGTGTCCCGAGTCTGCTTCAGGAGGCCGCGCCGCCGTCTTACCGCGGCCACGCCGGCGCAACCCCTGCAGACAGCCGCCGTCGTTCCCCGCCCGCATCTGAGCTCTCCTACGTCGCCCTCCTCCGAGATCCCCGGCCGCGGTCTCCTCCGAGCTCGCCCACCCCGCCCCGGAAACCGAGCTCCCCTACCCCGGTGCGCGCAGGAGATCGGTCTGGGACTGCGCCGAAATCGCCGGACTCTTCCCCGGTGTAGCTTCCATCCTCCGAGCTCGCCACCCCTCCCCGCAGCGGCTCTTCCCAGCTCAAGGTGAGAACGGCACCCGATTTGTGCATAAACAGTAGCTACTCGTGCTGTTTCTTTAGCATACAGACATGTACTCTGAATGCTCGCGATTTTGGGAGGAGAAAATTGGCTAGCCGGTAGCAATTCTGAGCATATGCATGCCCATTTTTCAGCCAATTTTTTTGATATGTGTATGCCTGATTCTGCTAATCTGCTATGCATAAAATTCTTGCATCCATTTGTCCGGATGGATCATTAGAATTCGTTACACAATGTTAGCATCATTGAAATTCCATGGAATAGTTTGGGGATTGGTTGTCGACAGCAGATTATATAAGTGGCAGCAGTAGTACTAGTAGTAGTACCACAATATGCTGCCGAGCGGTAAACTAGAATCTCTGGTAACAAGCAGTGTATTCTCCTTCGGCTTCAATGTAAACTGAGCTACATTCGTTCACCTGAACCATCTCAAATGAAATGCTATGCGAATATGTGATGCAAACTGGTACTAGCATTACTACCGATGATGCTTCGAGGAACCAACTGGCAAGTAAAAGAGGTGCATTGCACATCCACATGGAACTGTAACTGCTGGAGACTGTGTCATCCAAATGGACTTTTAGTGATACTAGTATCATTTTTCTTGGGTGTATGCCTACTTTTTCTATGTACAGAAGTTTTGATGTGTAAAGATGCCCAATTTTCAGCTATCGTGATGTGTTATGCAGGTGTGGACTCTGCCTGCCATGTTGATGTTCAAGACAGTTACCACGCACCAGCTCGCGCTGCTGTGGGGCATCTCTATTATAGCCAACACCCTCCGCATGCTCCCCGCCAACCCTGCCAGCAACTGCGGGACAGATGTCTACCGGCGTGTCATCCTCATCCTTGACATCCAGCTCCTCGCCGCCCTCATGGCCGCTGTGCTCCTCCTCGCAGTGTGGATGGCGGTCAGTGCTGCCGAGTCCAACGCCGTCACCGCATCGCGGATGGCGGTCTATGCCGCCGAGTGCAAAGCCATCGCCGCCACACGTGCCCACCACGAGGTTGCGGTCGTCGTGGTGAAGGGGGTTGGCTGCATCACGGCCAAGTGGCGCAGGGTGTCGCTGCGTGGGACGCTCCTCCTCGCCGTGTCCCTCTCGGCCCAATCGTGCCTCCACGCGGTCGTGGCCTTCGAAGAGTGGTGCATCTACCAGATCGGCTGCAACGCCGGGTATAGCATGGGCAGCGTGCTCCTTATGGTGTTGATGCTGCTCATGCATGGCTTCTCCACGTGGGTCGCCATGTCCCAGAACTAGAGGCGATGACAGTGAATTTAGCCAGCAGTCGTGTTAGGAAGGAATCCTGCTTGCTTAATTAGGGTATCGTGTTAAGGGCTTTAGTCTCCATGGTTTTTTTGTGCTAGTAAATTGTTGCTTAGTCCTGTAGTGATGTTGCAATCAAGAGCTAGCTAGTTACAGGCATAGTCCTGTCATGTTGCAATCCAGAGCTACCTTTGGTCATGTGGTGCTGTTCAAACTGATGTATGTGCACGCCTCCATCTCATGCTCATCTCTCTCTGCAACAAGTTGGTTTTTGCAAGTGAAAGGCAAAAGTACTTGTTTCCTTAGCCCTTCCGATCTACAGCTATGATTTTCTAAAACAAACAGTCATTCATGGGCATATATAAAAATGTCAATCGCGGGCACATATAAACAAGAATACAAATCAAAACCAATCATTCATTCATTATTCAACTCAGGACAGATGAGAAGAATTTTCGCAAGCTTACAATCAGTGCTAGAAGAAAATCTCTATAAATTGTCATACTTGTCACTATTTTCTACCAATTTAACAGGAAGCCTTCCAACAAAACTAGAACCATTAAGTAACCTGGTCTTTCTTGATCTAGGAAGTAACAAGCTCACTGGTCATGTGCCTTTGTGGTCCTTCTGTCTCAAGGGAATGTTCACAACCCGAGCTGATTCCAGCTACTCAAGAACATCATGAAGATTTGAACGGCGTGGCTTCGTTTTTCATCTCTATGGGTTCTGGATATGTGATGGGTCTCTGGGTAGTATTATGTACCTTATTGTTTAAGAGGAAATGGAGAGCTTATTGGTACTCGGTCTACGACAGCTTGTATGACTAGGTCTACATGCAAGTGGCTGTTATTTGGGCTTCATGGACAAGAGAAAAATGCGCAGAAGATGAGAATGATCGCTAGCTGCTCTGGTTCTCCGTCTGCCATCATGTAGTGTGTGTGGGGATTTTATGATGTATCAATGTTGTTAAAGTACTCATTGTACTAGTATTGTGCACAAATATGTATTTGTGCTGTAAACTTAGCTTTGTGTATGTAAAGTTGATATGTAATAAATAATGTGAGGGCCTAGAATAGTGCCATGTTCCTGTTGTGTGTGTCAATCTCTGAATTAATAGTTGCTCACTGTTACAATCCACAGGTAGCAACCTTCAGCCTGCCGTGCACACACAAAGCAGAGCTCGACGCTTTCGCTCGCTGCACCATACTGGACGCAGAGAAAATTTCTTCACTAGAGAAAATGTGCACAAGGTTCAGAATTCTTAACTAAATCTGCAACATCTTTTTCTCAACTCTGAATGCGACCCATCAGGTCAGTTCAGAGCCAGGCTAGCATGAATCGCAGCCTGAATTCAGTTTGTGCAAGAGTGTGAAACACAAGTGATGATACACACAATCGAGATCATTGGTACTTCAGACAAACTAACTTTGCCCCTTGGTTCAGTGTACAAGTGTTGGCTTTGGTCCCGACACGTACGACGCAATCAGACGCGGACGTGCAACAGCACGCTATGAACGATCGATCAAAGAAAAACACGAGACTGGAACCGATTGATTGCTAAAGGTACGTATCGCACCTCTCTCTCCTTTCTTTATTTCTTCTCACGACTCAACTCGTACACACCGATTAAACTAGCTAGTGCATCGGTCGTGCTTATTCCTAACAAGCAGGTCATTGAGCAGCTAAAAATATTTGCAGAAAACAGCTTAGGACGTGGATGCAAATTCTGAACAAAATAATTCCTTCTTAATGGTATATCAATCCAGGGCCACGCCGCCTTGATTGCCGACACGGCGTACATATTGAACCTGAAGGTACATCTTAGGACCTGTACCTTCAGGTTTCGACTGTACTAAAGAAAAAACAAGGGGAAATCAGGATGGTACTAGAACATAAATTAACACCTCGTAGCTAGCATAGTATTACTGCTATGATTTTCCTTACACCACGAATTACATATTGAACTGGAATAAATTGAAAAGACTATCGAGGACTTTCATGGTTCGCTACCGTATATGGAGCACTCACTAGTAGTATCTCTACTATATAATACGAGTAAAGGTGATGGTTGGCGGCGGTACGTCAAGATAGAACAGGCAAAAACGTATCTGAAAATCTGGGTTGTTAGTCAAGGTGAGACTAAAATGTACGATCTGGCTAAGATAATCGAACGATCCGATCGCACCTCTCTCCGTCGCGAATTGGGCAACCTTCTGGGCTTTCGCGGCCCAGTAAAAACAGCACACTCCGATCGGGAAAAAAAACGATTACATGACCAGAAAACTTCTGCGCTTTGTAAATTGAACTCTACTTCGACACGAATAACTCGAGGAAGGAAATTGAACTCTTCTACGACACGGAGAAAAACTCTGCTCGGAAATTGAACTCATAAAAAAGGCTCAAGTTCCTACACCGAAACCCAGCAAGTTCAGCCCAAATATTCAACCTAGACGTTAAGCCTGTGCTCAGCATTGCCACCGTCTCGCAACTCTGCCCACCCGTTCGACATTGCCGCCGTATCGCAGTTCAACTCTGCCCATCCGTTCGACATTGCCGCCGTCTCGCAGTTCTGCTGACTTCTTCATCCGTGCTCCACCCCAAGGTACATCATTCAGATCATACTGCATATATAAGCCATAGTTATTTGACGATTATGAAGTTACATTATTGAGAAACAAAAGTGGTGTACGTAAAACAGCAAAAGAGTTAACAGGCAGACAAAGTACAGGGGATTAGAATTTTCTCTATTCGATATACCAGCTGGCTGTGTTGCATATTGAGAAGTCCATCTCCAGGTGATACAATTAAGAGCCATATCACATAATACATAGGTTGGACTCCATCTGATTCACAAAAATTTAAGAAAAGCACAAAGCCAAATCATGCAAGGCAGATTAGGATAATAAATTCGCAAAATATGGATCTGACAACATGTATCGCATATCAAGCATCTTAGAAAAAACTACCATACCTTCATGCTGATTTAATTTCATTTTAATTTTCGGAATCCTCATTTATGTCCACTTATATTTTTTGTCCTTATCAGAAAAAGAAGACCTAAACGATCACACGACAAAGCCTACAATCAGCTACGCTGATGGCAGATCAAAGGCAGACAATTGTAAACATTTCAGAAGATAGAAATCAAGCAAGACGTGACATACTCGAGACAGCCCAGCCCGTCCTCCATCTTTCAGTCATCGTCAGTCTACAAAAAAATAAAATCCTTGACCATATATATTATACGTTTTAATCATAAATAAATTACTATACAAAATTGCATCCAGGGTAATCGTTAATCAGAATTCGTTCGGCAATGAATCCATATACTACAGTTGCACAGTCTTAAATTCTTCGACTAAGAGTAAACCCGGTTTCGTTTGTCTTATAATAAGCAATGTTGTTCTCTCAATAATAATCAATATGATTTTGTCAAATGTTTTTATGTTATTCAATCAACGAATCAGAAGTTTAAAACAGTCTAGAGTTTCGGCTTTCGATTTCTCTGTCAACATATCTCTCTTTCTGCATTCACTTTTCAATTATTGTTTGAACAATCTGAGTATTGGATGTTTAACTTCATGTATCGTTTTGTTGCAGAAAATGGATAACAACGTTGAATCAACAAAGGATGTTAACACTTTAGAAGATAAAAATCAAGAAAGACATGAACACCATAGAGCTCGACGGAATAGTATGACAGCTGAGCAAAAGGAGGAGATTAATGCACGTAGAAGAGCAGCCCGGCAAAACAAAGCGCTCAACGAGAATGCACGAAAAAGGGATAACAGGAGAAATAAATCCCTAGAAGAGAGGCAGGAAGAGAATGAACGGCGACGTGCATCTCGGCAAGCCAAACACAATAATTTGACAGCCAAGCAAAAGGAGGACAATAATGCACGTCGAAGAGCCACTATTAGGTTCAGCCCAAATATTCAACCTAGACGTTAAGCCTGTGCTCAGCATTGCCACCGTCTCGCAACTCTGCCCACCCGTTCGACATTGCCGCCGTCTCGCAGTTCAACTCTGCCCATCCGTTCGACATTGCCGCCGTCTCGCAGTTCTGCTGACTTCTTCATCCGTGCTCCACCCCCAAGGTACATCATTCAGATCATACTGCATATATAAGCCATAGTTATTTGATGATTATGAAGTTACATTATTGAGAAACAAAAGTGGTGTACGTAAAACAGCAAAAGAGTTAACAGGCAGACAAAGTACAGGGGATTAGAATTTTCTCTATTCGATATATCAGCTGGCTGTGTTGCATATTGAGAAGTCCATCTCCAGGTGATACAATTAAGAGCCATATCACATAATACATAGGTTGGACTCCATCTGATTCACAAAAATTTAAGAAAAGCACAAAGCCAAATCATGCAAGGCAGATTAGGCCAAATAAACACAATAAGTTCAGCCCAAATATTCAACCTAGACGTTAAGCCTGTGCTCAGCATTGCCACCGTCTCGCAACTCTGCCCACCCGTTCGACATTGCCGCCGTCTCGCAGTTCAACTCTGCCCATCCGTTCGACATTGCCGCCGTCTCGCAGTTCTGCTGACTTCTTCATCCGTGCTCCACCCCCAAGGTACATCATTCAGATCGTTGCGTTGTCCAGAGCCACATCGAAAAGAAACATCAAGATCCTCGCCCTCAAGGTCAATGAAAAGGACGAGACCAAGAAGTCAAAGAAGAGAAAAAGAAACAAGTCCTTAGTAACGAACACGGTGAACAGTCTACAAGGAAGTTCTTAGCACTTGAACTCGCTGGACCAGATTTGAGCAAATTCCTTGATGATCATTATGTCTTTTAAAATGTAACGGATGCAAACAAATTTGAATTTTTTATTTATTATATGAATATACCTATATGCATTTTTTGTTGACTTGTCGACAAAAGCAATGATGATGATCTTCATAAAGAAGCGCAGATATAATTCCAGTGTGTGAGAAAAAGGACGTGTCCAGAAAAGATGTTGTAAAGTTACCTCTGTTTTGGACCTCATCACAGCACTATTATAGTCTTGGCATGTAAAGTTTATTTTTTCTTTTCAATAGATTTCTTGTGTTCAGCCTGTCAAGAAGTAAGAATAAGGATGGGTTAACCGGCTAAAGCAGAACAATGCTTGCAAAACTTCCATCACCCAGATGCAAGACAGGAGACATTAATGGGATAGCTTAATTGTTTCAGATTGTACAAGCAATAAAACCAGCAAACCTTTCCCCAAAAGAAAAGAAAAGCAAGCCCATTTAATCCTACCAGGTTAGTACTTCTTTCAGAAGTCAAGAAGTAAGAATAAGGATGGGTTAACCGGCTAAAGCAGAACAATGCTTGCAAAACTTCCATCACCCAGATGCAAGACAGGAGACATTAATGGGATAGCTTAATTGTTTCAGATTGTACAAGCAATAAAACCAGCAAACCTTTCCCCAAAAGAAAAGAAAAGCAAGCCCATTTAATAGTACCATCCTACCAGGTTAGTACTTCTTTCAGAAGTGAGTACTCACAAGTCACAACCAACACAGTGGCAAGTCTATTTAGATCGCAGCAACATTGATTGATTACCATCTCGACATCATCCCTGGTTTCTGAATGTTCCGAATCAGATAAGCAGATAAATGAAAATCCATTGCCATCACCTCCATCGCCAAATATCAGGGGCGGACCCAGAAGAAATTCCGACTGGGGGCACATCATTTGACTGGGGGCACTCCTTCTATTAAGTTGCATGATTTGTAAATAATTCTTTGAAAATGTGTACAAATACTAAAGGAATTCAAAATTTTGAGTGGGGGCATAGGCCCCCACATGGATGTACTTGGGTCCGCCCCTGCCAAATATGTTGACATTATCTCCAGAAAAACATGAATCTAAACATATAACAAATAATGTCACATATGACTACCTCCCACAAGGTACACTATTCATAAATTCCTCTTATTTTTGTACCTATGCTTTTATTTTAAACATAAGCTTGCTTTATTTTATTTAACTTTTGTTTGCAGATTATACATTGACCTTTCAGGATGAATGTGCTCACTTTGTTATAGAAGACTCTTCGAAAAACGATGTATTGGTGAAGATAGACGAAATATCTGTCGAACAACGTTATTTGAAGTGCCTGCTAGATAAAGATGGATGGCTAGACGATGAAGTAAGTAATCCTTACTAAGATTTCGTGAAATAGATTTGGTTTATTAATACCCATTATTAACGTATTTTTTGAATTTTTATATAGGTAATCAGTGCATATATATGTTGTTTGAAGGACCAACTTTGTGCGCAAAATCTGACTGATGCTAAAGTGTATTTTGAGAATCCTCTTGTGACCAGCCTGTTAAAGCGGGATGGTAAAATTGGAATAGATGGTAGATTAAATAATAAATGAGATGGGTCTCCTAATATTTTTGTTCCTATTTAACATGTAAAGACAGTGCTCACTCAGAACCTACAGGAGAACTTCAGCTACGCTCTGTACAAAATTTACTGCGTAGGACTTCACCTGCATTGTCATTGAATCCGAATTCTTGTCTTCCTCTCCATGAATAGGTAATATTGGTCTCTTAATTCTGTTGCCCAAAATGAAAAGGCTCATCTAAAAGTAGGAGTTAGTTGCTTCAACGAGTGTTATATCGTCATTCTGCAGAAAAATGCAGGCTGTTAGGACTGAAAAACAGACACTGCACTAAACAGGTCGTAAACAATTCAGCATTTACTTATACCTGAAACCCAAATAGAGTAAACGATTCCGCATCAGAAAATATGAGGAGCATCACCTAGGAGATTTTCTGTCATGAATGCACCATAGGAATAACCGCCAACACCAATTTTATCAGGATGAGACACCTAAAAATAGTGCATCAAAAAAGTAATCCAGCACACATGCATATAGTATAAACAGCCATAATCCATCCCTTCTCTACAGCAACTTCAATATCTCCAAAGCAAATGAAGCCGTGCAAAGGACAAACAGAAAACGAAGCAGCCATACGAGGGAGATTCAGAAATCAGGTGGCGTCGGTCATGGTCTCATGGACGCAACATAGTCCTCCGCGGAGGCGCCTCTCGCACGGCTCTCCTAGCCTCCTCGGACCTTGCCGCCAATCAGGATTCGATGAGCCGACGAGGGGTTGCCGCGGAGGTGAGAGCCTTCGAGATGCATCTCAGGGGACCTGCAAGGACCTGAGCACCGGGAGCGGCCCTGCCCCATGTGGCCGTACACACCGGCGCGGAGGAGCGAAAATCCATGGCGGCGTGAGCTCGACTGAAATCGGCGACAAATCGACCGTAAAGAATCGGCAATCGAACAGAAGGGACAGACGGCGCGCTGCCGGCGGCAAGAAATGGCGCAAGCAATGGGAGGAAGAGGAGGGGGTCGGGCATGGAGCTAGAGAAGTGGGAGAGTGAGCTGACGCTCGGGCAGGGTAGCAGGGAGCTTGAGGAGTGGGGAAAGTGAGCGGATGGTGCGTGTCACGGTGTCATCGACAGTTTATTCTTAACCTCGGCGCCTAGCGGCAAGGGTTATTCCGTATTTTACTATCACAAAAAGTTCATCTTGTTGAGCCAGTTCTGTTAACGTTCATTTGTTTTTCAAAAACAAAAAAGGAACTAAATACTTTAATATACTCAGAAATAAAATGTGCATGGTCCGGACTTTTTTATATTCATTTCATCAATGTTGAATTTTAAAATATACTGATTTATTGTGCTCTTTTTTTGTGTATGATATATCCCAATTGTGTCGATGAGAAGCGACAAGAGATAAAATATATCAACAATCCAAAAAATTAAAATAATACAGAGATATTTAGATGCAAGGAAAAAAACGATATATAGCTGGTCTCAAATATGATACAAACGTCACCAAACAAATTAATTCGGAATTGGTACTCATCTTGTTAACTTTTCTTTGATTGATGAAAGTACATTTTCTCAAAGAGATTGAATTGTATGTGCTACGTTTTTACACTTTTGATCAATTTCCTGGTGGTTTCGTGGTTTCGTATGTACAAAACTACATGTCTGTTACAACTTTATATCCCGTAGCAACGCACGGGCATTCAACTAGTATATATATTGCTCTTCTCCTACTCCGCATCTTCCTCTTCTGGCGAAGCATGCAGCATATGCATTAATTGTTATAAGGGCGTAAGAGAGCATTCACGACCTTCAAAGCATCTTTAGGTCCGGAGATACCAGCTTCATCTTGCAACTCCTTTGCGGCCTCCGGATTGCGCTTTCCCCAATATTTACGGCCACTCCTCACTCAGTCCAGGAGAAAGGAGGACATCTTCCCCCAATTGACGCAATACTCTGCTTCCAGTGGGAGCATGTGGGTGGTTTCTTCCCAGTTGGCGACGAGGTTCTTGTGAATCGGGAGAAATCGTTGTGCTTCAGCAAGCATCACCATAAGCCTGCCAAGGCCTTGCTTTGCCGCGGCCTCGTTGGGTCCAGCCGTGTGGCTTGCAAGCATGCCAACGGCCTCCCTCGCCGCCTGTCTGCCGAGAGGCAGCAGCGGCAGGTTCTCATGCCCCCCTTCGCCGAGAATCTCGACGTAGTTATCCCCGAAGGAGAGCGGGATGCAGCCCTCGATGAAGGGAGAGCGTGCTAAGCAATGCCATCTGCTCGTTCGGTTGGCAAACCCGATCGCGTACATGTCGTCGTGGGCGAACGCCACGATGCACCGGTCGTCCGGTTCCAACCCGCCTGCAGTTGTAGAAAAAAAAAGGAAAATTCAGAACCTGACCAATGGAAGAACCTGACAAACAGAAAACTAGTGAACACAGGACGAACCAGAGAGATGGATGCGGAGCAAACGGAGCTTGGCTCTGATGGTTGGGTTCCCTGTGGTGGAACCAGCCCACCCAGGTTCAAGTCCTAGACTTGGCATGGGCGTTTGCATTTACCTGGATTTATTTCAGGATTATCCGGCGCTATTCTTTCAGTGGTAGGTGACGTGCCCGTCAACAGCGAGGCGCCTGTGGTGACTTCGTCAACCTCAAGATCTGCCGGCTCAGTCCTTCAGAGGTGCTCATAGGGGTAGGGTGTGCGTGCGTGCGTTCATAGGGGTGAGTGTATGTGCGTATTTGTGAGCGTCTGTGTTGTACTGTGTTCTCAAAAAAAAAAAGAGAGATGGATGCGGATGATCTTATCTGGAGGGCCGTAGAATTCCGGACGTCTGACAGCGAGGAATCAATGTCCGTTGACGTCAAGCGGCGGCTCGTTCTTCATCAGAAGACGCCTCACATCCTTGTAGCCCTTCATGTAGGGATCCTCCCGGTAGTTGATGTGGACGTCAACAAACGTAGTTGACTGCACCGCATGTGCAAAACTAAGTAGAACGAGAGCAGAATACACTATGCTCACCATGGCTCGCTCTGATGGATGATAATTTGATTGTGCAATACTGATTGATACTGGGCTGTTTATATAGTGTACAAAACTTGGGGGCTAAGAATACTAATACAAGTAGGTTTAGATTACAATTGTATACTACCAAATCTGGACTTGCCGTATTATGGAATAGCTCGCTGTTACGGATCTATTCAATGGAATCGCTAGACCAACGCTTCCCCGATCGATCGATTCATCATCGCCATAGCTAACATGGGCCGGCCCATTAAGGAGCGATTACACCATTCAACTTAATCATTCGACCTAGTTGAAAATTAATCCATCGATCCAACATATATATTTTTTAGTACCATTGAAATCGATATAGCTAGCTGATTTCACCGTTATGATCTGTTTGTTGCCCGGTAGGAACTTGATATAGCTAGCTGAGTTCGCTGATCGTTGAATTTCTGATGTCAAATGAATGTTTCACATGCCTAAGTAGCATGTGCATATCAATACTCATGCTCGTTTCAGCCTTTTAACACCGTGTACATGTTTAGTTTTTGACAGATCACCTTCTGATTTGTTTGAAGTAGTCTAATGGTTTGGTCCAGCAAATTTGGTGGCTTACAATTATGTCATTATTTGATTAGAGGACTGGACTTCCGAGACGAGGTAGCAGCAGTTATCAGTCAGCTCACATCCTTTCATCTCTAGGTCACTAGATCGTCGTGGCATCTCCTTCACTCAGCACAAAGAGGTCGCTTTGATTACCTTGGTCTGTATTAGACTATCTTAGCAATGTCGCTGCTATATATGTTATCTAAGTATTCTTTGTTCTAGATGATATTTTGATCTTAGCAGATGCTTGAACTTCACTAATATATTGAATTAACCACAACAACAAATTGTGCACGCCGCGGCCGCCACGGTGAATGGGGTTGGCTGCATTGTGGCCAAGTGGCGCAAGGTGTTACTGCGTGGGACGCTCCTCCTCGCCGTGGTCGTCTCCACCGCCTCGTGCCTCCTCGCGGCCGTGGCGTTGGAGGAAGGGTTCATGTACAGGCCCGGCTGCGACGCTGGGTATGGCGTGGGCTCGCCCTTGAGCGTGTTCCTTATGGTGTTGATGGTGCATATGCTCATGTACGGCTCCTCCGCGTGGGTCGCGGTGTCCCAGAACTAGAGGCGATGACAGTGAATTTAGCCAGCGTTCGTGTTAGGAACGAATCCTGCTTGCTTAATTAGGGAATCGTGTTGGGGGCTTTAGTCTCCATGATTTTCTTGTGCTAGTAAGTTGTTGCCTTAGTTCTGTAGTGATGCCAAGAGCTACCAAGTTACAGGCATAGTCCTGCCATGTTGCAATCAAGACCTAGCTTTAGTCATTGTCCAAACTTATGTATGTGCACGCCGCCATCTCATGCTCGTCTCTGCAACAAGTTGGTTTTGCGAGTGAAAGGCAAAACAATTTGTATCCTTGGTCAAAGTATGTTTCCATTTACAGCCATGATTCCTTTTTTATAAGTATATAGTCTGGAAACCAAATCAAATCGAAAATATGGCAATCACAGGCATATATATAGGAGCACAAATCAAAACCATAATGCATCTATGACTCATTCATTCATTCATTATTATTCGTCTCAGGACAGACGAGAACAAAGCCTCTACTAAAACTTCTAATTTCTTCGGTTCTAGATACAAACAGGATGCTGCTAATCTGTGCAGGGAGTTGGCTACGCAAGTAAAATTTGAGTTCCGACCAGCTGCTGGCATCATCAGCTTCACAAAATCTTTCAGCAGGACCTTCAGTCTTTATAGTGCAGACCTCGGAGCCCCTGTTTATTACAACAGGTAGAAAACAGTCAGGTTTTTCACTCAGCACAGAGTAGTCATTCATTCAACTGCACAGAAGTTCTGCTTGTTTCCCTAGTTTCACGCTGATGGAATTTCGAAATCGTACTTTGCATATCAAGATTCAAGCTGCCGAGACGTATAGTACAAGAAGCAAGACCACACACATTCCAAAGGAAACCGGGGATCAAAAGGAAAAAGTTCAGAAAGTGTCGGCTTACTGTTGTTGGCTGCTCTCTTTCGAAGATCGGACAGGGCTACGGCAATCTTGGCGCCGGTGAGAGCATTGTTCTTTACAAGCGCAATATCTGGACACACTAAGGAGAAGTTTCTGCAAGTGGATAGACAATGCAAATATACCTCAAGACAGATTATAGGATACTAGCTTCCAATGATGCTCCTCCGGTTAGTACTTTCACTCTGTCGAGGATGAAGGGGTGATTGCGTTTCCAATTATCTTCTTATCGCTGAGAAACAAAGTTCAACATAATTAAGACACGTTAGACGCCCAGTTGCACGGGCACACACAGAAACAGAGAGAGAAAAAGAGAATAGGGAACTGGGACTGTACTCTGCTTCCTTGAGGGATTGCTGTATTGCAGACTCTATAACCTTTCCTGAAGCTGCATGTTCCTTGGGAATTGGCACTGCAATAAGAATCCCAGATTCTAGATGCATATTCTTGTTCGCATCTGCATCACAATAGACTCCGCTAAGCAACTCCCAATTAAGCCTCCAGAACGTCCCAAAATAGAATAGGCAGTGTTCCGTAGTACTATACCGAGGAGGGCCAGATGGTATGGCTGATGGGGAAGGGGGGCCCCTAATCTGGGGGTTTTCTGGCTGAGTTAAAACTACTATCGTATGTTGGTCATATTTGTAGATTTTAGGTAGGATATTAACTGTGAATTTTAATTGATTCTAAGTTCACATGGATGCTATAGAATCCTCTAATAAAAAAGTTAAAGGCTTCAACGAGAACAGGTGGATTATATACCAACAATTTGTACGAGACCAATAATTGTCTAAGAAAACAGAATCCACTAAAGGATACAGAAGAAGCAAATGTCCAATGTTACATTGTTAATACTCACGTATTATCTTGGCACACTCTTCTGGAGAATCAACGCGACATGGTGCCTGTTAAGCAAACACGAATCATTCAGCATGGGCACCCATAAAAATTTCTATTTTAAGAACAGATATTTACCCATTTGAAGTTGTGCACAGGACTGCAAGATATCCACATTTAGTATATGTTCTAACAAAACGGTTTCTCAAGCCATACATTATATGTAAAGTTCGCCACACTGCCAAAGGCAAGCTGATTGTTGGCAGATGGGTAATGCATAA
This sequence comes from Poa pratensis, assembly GCA_947311845.1. Taxonomy (NCBI): domain Eukaryota; kingdom Viridiplantae; phylum Streptophyta; class Magnoliopsida; order Poales; family Poaceae; genus Poa; species Poa pratensis. Next base: position 909,771 of record CAMZMU010000040.1, read on the forward strand.
TGAAGAAATAATCTGACAACTTACAAGGTATCTAGCTTTCAGTGCAGAAACCTAGAGTTGACCGACAATATCAACAAGAACTTGTGAGATGCAACCTATCCCTTCATATGATATAAGTTCGACCAAAAATCAATAAATAGAAACTAAAAGCTGTAACATTTCATTTGAATGGCACAATATTTTTCCGCTAAAGTGCTAAGTGGAAAGTAACAAACATCTGAGCCGAAAAACATTCGATTTCAGAACTAATGCTTTTAAAATTCTTCAGCAGTCCCTTGACGGTAATATGTTGGGGCAAAAACAACAGTAGATTTACTAATTTGACAGAAATAAAATTGTTCTACCTTACATCCACTGGTTTCTGTGAAGAAAGCAGGAAATTCGTTGGTTCTGTAGGCAGCAACTGTTACCCCTTGAGTTTCCTGTCAATACAATCATTTAAAACGACTTGATTAGGCACCGAAACAAAGTTGCATCTACTGCAATGTCTTGGCAGAAACAGACCAAATTATAAAGATCCAACGTACACCCAGTGCAATAATCCTTTACCATCTGAGTATTCCGGTATGAATTCTTTGAAAATATTGGTCCAAAATTATGTACAAGAGAACGAATAAGAGATGTTTCTGATAAACTAAACACCCATCAGTTGTGGATCTACTGATTTTGCATCCTTAGTCGCTCATTTATGGAGTTCCTAGTGGGCAGAAAAAGAGTCCCTTCCAAGGCAACAGTCATATATTTCATGGGTGAAAATTGTTGATGGTCAAATAGCGTAGGACCTTGTCTACTTTGTGCTAACTCATTTGCAGTTATGTTCTTACTATTGCAGATCCAGATTTCTCTAATTTTACTAACCAAGACTGCTATAGAATTTTACTTTAAAAAGTGGGTTGATTTGGATAGCGGCTCGATCAGTAATTTAATATCCAGCCAGAAAACTATTAAGTACAGCCTGCCAAGCATCCCAGGCTTAGCAAGAAAATATACATTAAAGTTTATTCTTCACAGATTAAAAGAGCTATATCATGGAAAAGTGCGAAGGATAATACCAAGTATTCGAGTGTCCGTGCTATATCCAATATGGACTTCACGCCGGCTGATATAACAGCTACAGGCGTCTTTCCAAGTTCAGTTAAGTCAGAGGAGATGTCCATGGCTGCATCAAAATGTAATTATGTAAATGCAGTGAGCTGTGATTTGTAGCCTTCCGTGACCATTAGTAACAATGATGATATTTAAGCAAGATATGTTCATCGAGTAAACAATGCATTCACGGTCTCTCGGCAATGCATTTTAGAGAATATAGCGGAAAAGTAGGTGTAAGAGTATGTAATTAGCTATTAGGGTTTAAGTCCTCCAATCTTTACCTATGAATCGTAGAGAAACACCAGCATCCTAAATTAACTAGAGATAACAGAAAGTTGTAGTAGACGTGAGATCGAAAGACTAGAATCATAGCAACTCAAGAAAACATACAATTCCTGCTAAGTGTTAACACATATAGTCTAACAAATCGTACTCTTTACAAGAAAGATTGAAACAGAGATGAAAGACAACATCAATGTAATGATGTGAATTTTCTATGCTATCCTCGAACAAATAAGGTCATTTGCTTGCTTATTCTGTAAGATATGCTGAGCAACATGCCTAATTTGTTGTTCCAACCATATTTATCCCATGATAAGTAAATGTTAAGTGACAAAACTATCATCCTTTATCAACTCAAACAAATCAATTGGAACATTATTAGTACAACACCTAAATAAGGACTAGCACGATGGGAAGCTACTTACTTTTTTCACCATGTCTATGTACTCCTCCAATGCCCCCAGTCACAAAAATTGGTATGCCCACCTGAATGTAAGAATAACTTATTTTGCTTTATACAGAGACAAACATCTGGTGCTTACTACATGTAGCAGACACAAAGACAAAAATGGCTATCAAATCAAGCCAAGATCAATAAGATGCAGTGCTTTTTGAAAGAACCTTATGAGCAAAAAACATAGTGGCAGAAACTGTCGTGGCACCATTGCCACCTGAACCAACCTGAAAATTAGTAATTATTGAAAAGGGAGCGACCCAAAATTAACAGAGGATATATAAAATGTTAAAACTCATGAACACCAAATCTTGGCATGTGCATCATGCCAAGATATATATGCCTTGGCTGAATTATAGCATACACAGTCTAGTGTGGTGCTAACTGACGACAGTAACACGAGAGCATATAGTCTGAATAAGGAACAAGGAACTTCTACCGTGAAAGGTACTTACAACTTGTGCAATATCCCTGCGGGCTGTTTTCTGGAACTGCGCTCCGCTTATAGCCAATCTCTTTAGCTGTTCACTGCTCAGCCCTACATCATTGCGTGAAATATTAGTAAGATAAGTCGAAAGATAATGCACAGCTTCTGGTGGGATAAAAATTGAGCAGCGGATGGGTCTATTGCCCAGCACATAGATAAATTGACTTGATAAACGGAATGTAAGCAACCATGGAACACTGAATCGATTATGGTGTAGCCAACAGGTACAACTCCACAAGTTTTTCAGAAGCCATTGCTGTCTACACAATGTCTAGAGAGGTAGATTAATCTAGCGATTTATGTACTCAACGGCTTACACTCGCATGTGGATCACTTTGCAACCCAAAAAATGCATTAGCTATATGGGGAAGGTGCATTCCAGTGAGCCAGCCATCGAGGCTGAGGACACTTTGCTAATCCTAAAATGGACATGAAATTTTCCTGCTGAACAACAACTCGGAAGCTGTCTTTTTTTTTCACCATGTATAGAGAGGCAAATTAATCCATGTGGTACTGATTATTGGGAATTTGTAGTAGAACTTACCGACGTGTGGCACGCCGTCGAGAATGGCTATGGTGGCGGGCACGGCGCCGTTCTCCCTGACGACGGCCTCCACCTCCACTGCCGTCTGGAGGTTCTTCGGGTACGGCATGCCTGCAACGGAAAACGCCAATCAAGCAAGGATCCGGCGCAGTCCAAGGCCCCTCTGCTCCGCTCTGCTCCGAAGGGGGCAGTGGGGGTGAGAAAGCCTGTTACCGTGGCAGATGATGGTAGACTCGAGCGCGACGACCGCCCCGCCGCTCGCGAGCGCGGCCGCTACCTCCGGAGACACCGCGACTCCCGCCGCCGGCGACATCCCCTCCCTCCCTCACCGGCGATCGATCGCTCCGCTTGCCTCCTCCTTGACCACCTGCGACTCTGTGAGACGAAGACGACCTGCTTCCGCTTCCGCCGTCAGCTGGCGTACTTCCCAGTACCGAACGCGTAATCCATGACCGGATCGAACACGAGTCGCTGGGCCCCACCAACCACGCCGATCGGACGGCGCACAGCCAAACCCCAGCCGTGCCCCAATCTCAGCCGTCCACGAACTCCTTTCGTAGGCCCTACTCCACCACGTCTCCCACGGCCTATATAACTCGCGCCGCCGCAGAGCTCACGTACGAACACCCAAAACCCTCAGCCCTCGCCGCCGCCGGAGAAGTCCACCAATGGGTCGCGTGATCCGTGCGCAGCGCAAGGGCGCGCCGGGCGGCGTGTTCAAGTCGCACACGCACCACCGCAAGGGTCCCGCCAGGTTCCGCGCGCTCGACTTCGGCGAGCGGCAGGGGTACCTCCGCGGCGTGGTCACCGACATCGTGCACGACCCGGGCCGCGGCGCGCCGCTGGCCCGCGTCACCTTCCGCGACCCCGTCCGCTACAAGCACCGCAAGGAGCTCTTCGTCGCCGCCGAGGGCATGTACACGGGCCAGTCGCTCTACTGCGGCCGCAAGGCCACCGTCGCCATCGGCAACGTGCTCCCGCTCGGCGTGCTCCCCGAGGGCGCCGTGGTCTGCAACGTCGAGGCAAGGGTCGGGGATAGGGGCGCGCTCGCTAGGGCGTCCGGGGACTACGCCATCGTCATCAGCCACAACGCCGACAATGGCACCACCAGGTCTGTCAGATTCGATCTTGCTTTTTATTCTTAGATTGGTCTTGCTGCATGCATGCGCCATGAATGCGTACAGATCGATCTGGTTCTGACATTGATGTACGTCGATGTGCAAATAGGATCAAGCTTCCGTCGGGCGCCAAGAAGGTGGTACAGAGCGGGTGCAGGGGCATGGTGGGGCAGGTGGCCGGCGGCGGCAGGACCGAGAAGCCGCTGCTCAAGGCCGGCAACGCCTACCACAAGTTCAGGGTCAAGAGGAACTGCTGGCCCAAGGTGCGCGGTGTCGCCATGAACCCCGTCGAGCACCCCCACGGAGGAGGAAACCACCAGCACATCGGACACGCCTCCACCGTCCGCAAGGACGCGCCGCCTGGCCAGAAGGTTGGGCTCCGCGGTGCCCGCAGGACCGGAAGGCTCACGGGACAGGCCGCCGTCAACGCCACCAAGGCAGCCAAGGCCTAGCTAGTTTTCTAATTACCGTGTCATCGATCATCATGTTAAAGATCTTTATCGTGCCATCGATCAGTATGCTAGGTTATTGTTTGGATTTTGAGACTGTTAAATCGGGTGTACATCCCAACGTGGATGTGGTTTTGTTTGGTCGTACTTCACTTCGGTGGAATTATCGTTTCACGTCTATGATCATGCTAAAGATCTTTATTGCACTCATGGCTCTTTATTCAGGTTTTGAGACTCTACGTTCCAACGTGGATGTTTGTTTGCTTATATGTGTTATATGGTGCTAGGTTTTGCTTTGGTCAAATTATAGTACTTCCTCCGTCCTAATTTGTAGGGCATAATCGAAAAATCCTAACCGGGTCTATCATCCCTGCCCCTGCCGGATAGACCCTCCTCGACGCATAACACTTGTCCACCACAATTACCGTTTCGTTTCAATTCCAACTATGCTATTCACCAATTCCTACGCTGGCGCACTGCTCTATTCCCTTGCCGATTGCCGTCCTCTGACCATGTCGAGCAGGTAACATAGGGGCCGGCGTGCATGCGAGTGCGCATGCAGCAGCGCAACACCATACTTTCCTCGTGGCAACGGAGCAGCAGCGCGGCCACTCAGCAAGCCAGTGTGTCCGTTTTACACAAGCGAAGTACTCCTTGAAGGACATGCACGTCCAGCCTGGCGCCATAACTGGCAGCGGCCTGAAGGAGAAGCGCCATGCGTCTTGCCGCGTCGCCGCTGTCGGCGAAAATGTCTCGTATTGTCTTGACGCCGACGAGGTCTTGCCGTGTGGCCGCCCAGCGAGAGAAGCCCTAATGGCTAGTTTACAACCGCTCCATCAAATCCTGATATCATCAGCGAAAAACGGAAATAGGAGTTCGGAAATAGCAGACTTGGTGCTTTGAGATTGTGGTGGACAGGTGTTATGCATCGAGGAGGGTCTATCCAGCTGGGGTGATAGATCCGGTCTCATAGGATTTTTCTCCCCACCTCTTAGGCACAATTGCATTTAATTTTCTTCCAATAATTTGCTAGTTGTCTCTCCCACCAATGCATGCAAGATTTTAGCCCTAATTAGCTATCATCTTGGTCAAAGAGATTTGCAAATTATGCCCTACAAACTAGGAGGGAGGGAGTATCACCTTGGTCCAGAAATAACTGTCGCGACTGACATTTTGCGAAAACCCCCTCGATTTCTTTCCGACCAAACCCGCAGTCCCCATCCCCTTTACTCGCTCTCGTGACCCTCTCGCGCTCGCCGCCGACGCTCTCTACTCCTGCTCGCCGCCGACGCGCTCTGCTCCTGCTCGCCACCAAGATCCGCTCTTTTCCCTCCCCTCCACCTTAGATCACATCGCCGCACTCCCCTCCACCTTGATTCGCGTCGCCGCGCTCCCCTCCACCGACCCGCGACAAAGATCTGAGCTTTCGGTCCAATCCGGCGATAAATCGCCGTATCAGGTGTCGAAGACAGATGATCCGGTGGCTACGAGGCCACCACCAACAGCAAATGGCCCACGGCGGCGGCGAGGTGCTACCATCCACCACGACGCGACGGCGGCGATGCGAGCCGCGGACCTGCGGGAAGTAGGAGGTGGAGGCAGCGTCCTTCACCGCCGCCAAGCTCCAAGGGCGACCTCCTTCCACGCGTCCTCCTCCTCCACCGAGGCAGCCCGAACAAATCACGCCGGCGAGGCGAGGCCTTCTGTCCCGAGGAGCCACCGGTCCCATTCTCCCGGTGGCGGGCGGCGGTCGGTGGACTGACGAGTGGAGATGGCGTGCCGGCCATGGAGGCTGGTGCTGCCGCTGCTCCTCCTGTACTCCCCCATCGTCTCCTCCCAAGGTGAAGTGCCTATATCGCCGGCCTCTTCCTCATTCATTCCCATTCGCGTTGCCAGCGAACTACAGTACTAGCTGGCACAACTAATCTCCCCCTGTTTCACATGGAATACATAGATTTGTTCAGCTGCTCTTGGTTGTAGGATGACAAGACATCCCTACCATCATGTGCTAGTACCAATCTTACCTCACATACTCTGCTCGCATCATTGCCCGTGGATCTCGTACAATTCTGAACTTTACTGTTGTTTCATCTGTTATCGTTCAGTTTCAGTGTTTGGCAAAAACAATAACATGTCTAAATTGTGAAGTGCACTTCTCGTACATTGATTGTGGTATTCTGCTTGTACGCTAGATCCTTTTGTTTGCTACCTTTGCTGGACCAAATCCAGATACTTGCACTAGTAACCTCTGTAACTTGTAACCAAGTTTATCTGATTCACCGCTAGTATGTCTATTTTAGAGCGTTATCACCAAAACTGCAAAGAATTCTGATTGTTGCCAGACTTTCTCTTTCGATCATTTCCATTTCAGCGTTAACAATTGTATACTAGCCTTGCATATTTTCAGTGTGCTTTATTTGCAGCACAAAGCACTGTTATTTTCGCCACTTGATATGCCTCCAGTTTACAATAATACTGTATTTTCTCCACTTGTTTATGTTTTGAATTTAGTTTAATTATGATAATTACCAAGGCACTGTTGACACAATGAAAATTCTAGTGCAAAAGCCAGATTACAACAGAAAATACACTATCAACCACATCTACTCCATATAGACAGATGATAGGCACGTGTTCAGGAGTACGTACTGCATATACTGAATGTAATCTGTTGCTACATTTAGCATTTCCTCGAGGTAGTTCCACTTCTTTGTCTGCAATGCGTGAACCAGTGGAGCGAAAGCAAATTCTCTCTGCCGAGAGGGAGATGCTCAAGAAAAATGGTTTGCATCATGGTTTGTTTGTGCAGGTCCTGAATGTTCTCAAGCGTATCAGTGACGAAGACTGTCTTTTATTGGGCCTGAACACTAAATATAACCTGCTGTTTGTGGTTATAGGATTGGTGATTGGATGTTTGGGCCAGAACATTTGAGTACCGTGAGGCGTGAGTCATCAACCATAATGAAATTGAAATGCATCCAACCATCAACTAGGAGTACATGTCTTGTCTGATGATATCAAAATGCCATGCCCTGTTCAACATTTAGCATTTCCTCGAGGTAAGAACTTGGGTGATTTCTTATTCTGGAATTGGAAATTTGTGGAAATACTGTTTCTGGTGTATATTGTCAGTGATAATGTCACTTCATGATGAATGCCTTCATTAAAAAAAAAGTGAAATCTGTACTGCTCAATGCAAACTTTGAGGTTCTCTGTACAGCCAGTTTAGTTGAATGTAAGGCTATGATGGAGAAGTGTTAGAAGCATATAGTTGTAATTTAAGAGGGCATGAGTGCATGACATGTGTATTCCTGATTACAGAGTGTTGTCAAGAATATCATTCCAGCCATTGCTTCAACAAATGCAATTATTTCTGCTGCCTGTGCATTGGAAGCTTTGAAGCTCGTCTCTGGCTACAGCAGAAGTGTGTCAAACACTAGTAGGAAAAGACTTATAGCCACCAGCCTACCGCTGGCGGACGTCATTTTCGTCCGCCAGCGTTACTACCGCTGGCGGGCTGGTTTCGGAGCCCGCCACTGGTTTTACACGTACCGCTGGCGGATGCCCCCTCTGCCCGCCAGCGGTAGTAGCAGGAATTTGCGAGGAGGTGGGGCAAACTACCGCTGGTGGACAGAATCCGCGCCCGCCAGCGGTACTAAACGTACCACTGGCGGACGCTATATAGTGCCCGCCAGCGGTAGTTGCCTCGGCTGAGCCCAAAAAACTAGCACATTACCGCTGGCGGGCACGCTAAACCGTCCGCCAGCGGCAAGTGCAATACCGCTGGCGGGCACTCCACACCGTCCGCCAGGGGTAACTTGGCATGTAAATTCATACAACTAGGAAAATGGTATTTATAAAAATAATCTGTAAATTTCCTTTGAAACCATTGCTTTATTTCAACTGCAATGGTTTGTCAAATGGCAAACTATTTTGGAGGTCCGAAAAGCTGCTGATCAGCGATGGAGCCACGTCGAGCTCGGGTGAAGAGGTGATCTGTCTCGCTTCTCTTTGGTGGCTGCTACGGTGGTGCCGAAGTAGAGGGATATGCGTTGGTTTGTCACATAGGTTTATCCTATCTTTTCATATTTGTAAAGTTGTAAGGTCGATGTGTACGTGTCTTGTAACTTGATCTTTATTTATAAATGAGACACGTATTACCATGTCCCAAAAAAAACCTCATTGAGTGTTGATCATCTCAACTTTTTTTTTCCACAAAAGCGCAAATTTTATCCAGAAATTCCAAATGCTTGTATGCAAAGATGCACACATCTAGTTTTCTACCCCTCGAGATCCTAAACTACAGGTTCTTACAGCCAATCAGAGAACTCGGGATCTCTCTTGACCCGCCGGCTAAAGATCTCGGCTCCTCCTATACCGGATATGGGAAGGCTGGCTGCCTAGAACACGTGGTGCCCTCCCATGGATTGGGTTTTGGCTCTGTAGTGGCTTGGGTGAACGCTTCAAATTAGGTGAGAGCGCTTGTAGATTTGCATCGCATGGTAAATTAAGGAATTCATTCATCATTAGTCTGAATACAATCTAAGACACACATCTAATTATATGAAATTTACTCAACTAACAACCACTTTAGCCATTTTTATTAAGAAGAGAACAACGAGTGACGACTCATGACTCTCTTGGATGCCAAGCCTTAGAGACTGAATGCACCTCCAACCAACTCAGCGACACTTTGTTTTGAGACGTCTCTCAGTGCATTTATCAGTGGCCTGCATTAGACGGGGTTTTGTGTTGAAAACGTTTGTTTTCATCGGTTAACTGTATATTAAATATGTAGGTACATAATTGATCGTACATGTGCCATACAATGTAGACAGTGATTATAATCCACATGCTAGTTGCTAATTAATACGCCCAAGCTCTAGTGACATGTGAAGAGATCGAATTTCAAATTTCCGTTATATGGTCGGTTATCAACCAACATAGTGGATGATCAAAGTTCTAATAAATATAGGGCCATATGATCAATTTCCTCGACAAACCAGGGTGTATGCCCCCATTTGTTCACAAATGTTTCATATTATGTAGTAAAATGAATAAGTTATGTCAACGTTATCCACACTTGGGGAGCTGTTTTTTTTTTTTGACTTTTTGGACTTTGCCTTATAAGTCACAAAAGCACCTAATTGGCTTTTGGCTTAAGCCAAAATCAAAAGCATCTATTTAGATGTTTTGTGTTTTATATATAAATCAAAAGCCCAAAGGTAAAATTAAGGGTAAGCAAACACACCTTCACCTTACCACTATGTCCGGGTAGCCACTTGTGATTTTGTCCATGCTAGTATTTAAGACCTTTTTAGGGATTTTGAAGATGAATGACATGCTTAAGAGTTCATATACGCATGAGTCGGAGTTGGACAACTTTCGTTGAATGTGGGAAATTTAGACATTTTGATAGCAAACCACATAATCTATAATCATTTTTATACTTTTTATACATCATGGCTTACAGAGGCAGATTACCTTAACATATATAGACCACCAAGAGAAATGGACACCGAAATAATTTTACTAGGTGAACCATGAGAAATTATCGATCCTCGAAAACTCTAGCCTAACAAGTTTCTTGAGGATAAAGCATGAGCGAGCTCGAAGATGAAGTAGCAGGCAAAGTAGACCGCAACACAACAAAAAATCCCATCAAATAAAACCACACAATAACATAACATAGAAATCACATGGAAGATAATAAGAAGAGTATATAAGGAAAAGAGATCCATGCCAATGTTGCATCCTCGCCCTTGGATTTTGAATCGAACGGCGGCAGGCCCATCTAGATCTTCCCGTTGCGTGGTGGGAGGGATCTAGTCGCGAAAAGAAAAGCGGAGAGGGGTTTCGTACGCAGATGGCGCGGCAGCAGAAGGATAGTCGCGTACACTTGCCGCAACCCTCTACAGACTCGACTCTCTTAAACCCAACGAAGCGAAAATCGAAAATAAAAATCCATCCCGAACCCCTCGCCGCCGCCGCTCCTCCTCCTCCCCACCGCCGCCGCCTCATCACCTCCTAGGGTTCCGCCGCCGCGACAACTTTGCGGACCCCCGCCGCGAGGACTCTGCTCCGGTTCCCCTCCCCCGCCTCTCCTCTCCCCGCCCGCCGCCATGGCGGAGAAGCTCAGGGATCTGAGCCAGCCCATCGACGTCCCCGTGCTCGACGCCACCGTCGCCGCCTTCTACGGAACCGGATCCAAGGAGGAGGTAACGCTCTTTCCCCTCTCCCTCCCCATGCCCCCTAACGCACGCACGCACGGCCTTGCCCTTCCCTGCGGCGGCCCAGCGCCTCTGCCGCCGAGACTTAGGGTTTCACTGAGCTTCGGACCGTGCTGGTAGATGATGATTCTAGGCTGTTTTTTCTACTCACGGTTCGGGGGGTGCACAGCGGTGATGAGGTTTAGTTTATCCTTCCTTGCTTGGTAGTAGTAGTAAAGTAGGGTTTGGTTTAGGCGTACACACAGCAACGATCATCATCTGTGGAAAATGGACAGCCCCCTTGATACTACCTGTAGTTGCCGATACATGCTCGCTAAATGTTCTATTTCAAGTTCTCCAATATATTGTATCGACTGCATGCTGTTGCAAATGGTCCGTGGTATTTTCTCGATGTTTATACCTCTATTGGATTGACGATGATACACGTGTTAACTTAACCAAGCTGGACACGCTTTGATTGTTTCAGAGGAATGCCGCAGACCAGATATTGCGGGACCTGCAGAACAACCCGGATATGTGGCTGCAAGTAGTCCACATCCTGCAGAACTCCCAGAACCTCAACACCAAGTTCTTCGCCCTCCAAGTAAGTTTCCCCACCCGACTGGTATATTTTTTCCAAGCGTGAGCGCAGTTTAGCAAATGGATGGGGTCATTGCTGCATTTGGTCTAGTGATTACTACTTCCAACCCTTGACATTAAATCATTCTACATGAATAGAATACAGTAGAGGTCTTCCAATACGAGATAGTTTCATAATTTTGAATTTATAATCGTATAAAAATAGCTGTCTTGTCTGCCAGCATAGAAACATAATGTAGGTTTCTTTTTGGATGGATATGATTTCTCCTCCTTTTCTTCTTCCGTTCCAGTGATATTTAAAACCTGGCCAAGGATAGTTGTCCTTTCAATATTTGCTCAACAATTCCATCTTTTTTTGTCTCTCAAACCCAACATAAATAACTTGTGTGTTGACGCCGTGATGGCACATGTTAGAGGGGTTGAAATGAGTCAGGGAAAATTGCAATGGTCCAAAAGCATGTTACATAGCCAGTAACGTTTATTTTTCTCTGTGATGCTGACAATTATACTATCTACTATACTCAGTGTTTCTGAGTCCCATAGTTGCACAAATTGTCCTTTTACTCGGCATTTCAGTTCACATTATCATGCACTGTTCTATTTCTGTACACAATATGAGCACGAGATAGACAAGATAACTTGGAACAATAATGCTCTGTCTAATTGTTTAGATTGGAAAATGCACACTAATGATATTACTGCCACCTTATAAGGAGTGTTGTTGGTTAGTGGCCTTCTCATGCATAACTATGACATATATTAAAAGGACATGTGTGGTTGCTGTTAGGCCGGTGCTAGTGTTTGAAACTTTGGAGAAACACATGAGACTATTTTACAATCATCGTATTTTGTTGATCAAAGTTACATTTTTGTTTTTACCTTTGAATATCCATATGAAGTGATTGTGTATCTGTGAGCATGCATGCTACATATGCACTATTGCGTCAAGTTTTTATCATGTGTTGATTATTTTACAAATATATTTTAGGTACTTGAAAGTGTTATCAAGTACAGGTGGAACGCGCTACCAACTGAACAACGTGATGGCATGAAGAATTATGTATCTGATGTGATTGTTCAGGCAAGGATTAACTTCTGTGTTAGCTATGGCAAATCGATCACCATTTCTCTCATGAAATAAATCTGATTCTATGTACTTTCCTCGCTATTAACTTTGGCACTCTACCAGCTCTCGAGTAACGAGGTTACCTTTCGTCAAGAGAGACTGTATGTTAATAAGCTCAACATTATATTGGTGCAGGTAAGCTGTATATATCGAGCCATTTAACCCATTTGTTTTTCTACTATCTGAATGTACATGCATTTGAAAGTTGACCTGTGTTCTGAATTGTTGCAATGTAATAGGTTCTGAAGCATGAGTGGCCAGCCAGGTGGACATCCTTCATTCCTGACCTTGTTGCAGCGGCAAAGAGTAGTGAAACAATATGTGAAAATTGCATGGCTATATTAAAGGCAAGCTGTGTTTCTACTCTTATTTCCATATCATCTACCAGAACAACTATTAACTATGCAGTAATTTGCAGCTTTTAAGTGAAGAAATTTTCGATTTTTCAAGAGGTGAAATGACACAACAGAAGATTAAAGAACTCAAGTCTTCACTTAACAGGTTGGATTTGCTACCATCTACCATTCATGTCTGCCTAACAGCTTCTGTTTGACAGAGTAGAAGCGTACTTAGCTACTGAACGTATTCGTTCTTACTCTTTACTTCTTTAGTTGGACGACTAATTTTAGTTGTTCCATTCTAACATAATTTTCTTTGTTGTCGAACAGTGAATTTCGTCTCATCCATGAGCTATGTTTGTATGTCCTATCCGCGACACAAAGCTCTGAGCTGATCCGTGCTACATTGGCTACGCTTCATGCTTTCTTATCATGGATTCCTGTTGGATTCATCTTCGAGTCACCACTGGTAATTTAGCTTATTTTTTACATTCCTCTAGATTTTTTATCTGGTATCTTGAAAAGCTGTCTCATTTTCCTCCTGATGGCTGTTAGCTGGAGACGCTGCTGAAGTTCTTTCCTATGGCTGCTTATCGGAACCTTACACTTCAGTGCCTAACAGAGGTAAAGAAAACATATTGTAATGTGTGTTTAATATTGCGTTGTCTCTAATTAGTCTGTTGGAGTAATGTGAAGGCAGTCTACCTAATAGTGTGATTACTAGGGTGCTTTATGTGTTGACATAATTGTGGCAGTAAAGTGACACTGACATTGATGTATGTTTCCTTGCTGACGAAACACCGTTTTGATATTTCATTTGCAGGTTGCTGCTCTTCAGTTTGGTGATTTTTATAACATCCAGTATGTGAAGATGTACACAATTTTCATGATGCAGTTGCAGGTGATCGATATACTTTTTATTCTATCTTTCTAACTATTTCCGTGTTAACTTTATTTACTAATGGATTTTTGACCAATGTTTAGGCTATTCTTCCTCCTGGATCAATTCCCAATGCCTATGCTAATGGTTCCAATGATGAACAAGCATTCATACAAAATTTGGCACTCTTCTTCACTGCCTTCTTTAAGGTAAGATCCTTGTAATTATGGATATTCCCAACTAATAGGTGTACTTTTTGACAAATGGGATATTTTTTCGGTTCATAAAATATTCATGGATGATGTAACTAACTTAATTGCGTTATTGCCACATCCCCAGCTATAACATAAACGATTTTTTGTGACACCATTGTTCATTGTCCTGCACTTCTTGATTCTAATATTTACAAGTAGAGATATGCTAATGTATGGTCTGATCCCTTTCTTTATGATAATTGCTTCCTTTTTTGATGCACGCAGAGTCATATACGTATACTGGAGGCATCTCCAGAAAATAGAGCTGCATTACTCCTTGGTCTTGAGTACCTCACTGGAATTTCATTTGTTGATGACACTGAGGTTTTCAAGGTAATAACTTCAGAACTTAATTTAGCATGCATAAACGATTCACATAAAGTTGTATATCTCACGATGGTTAATCCACAGGTGTGTTTGGACTACTGGAATGTATTTGTCTTGAGCTGTTTGAAGCACACAATCAAATCGAGCCGGCAACAGCAGCTGTAAGCATGATGGGACTTCAGGTGGTTTCAATTGGTTTTTGTTATCTATGAAAGTGCTGTGCTACTTAGATATTAGATATATGCATTTCGTCAAACGACAATCTTTATGCTTCTGCATTTTTTCTATGGTTGATTCTTTCTTTCGAAATCCTTCTTCTATTACTCAAGCTCTAAATCCTTCTGGTCACATCTATGCATAACTTGTAGGGTCAGATGATTCCTGGAGTTGTTGATGGTACTGGTACAGCTGTTCAGCACAGGAGGCAGCTTTATTCAGGTCCACTGTCAAAATTACGAACGCTGATGATTTGTCGGATGGCAAAGCCTGAGGAGGTATTGATTGTGGAAGATGAAAATGGCAATATTGTACGTGAAACATTGAAAGATAATGATGTCCTTGTCCAGTATAAGGTTTGTAACGAATTGCCAACATGCTGTGTTCTTACAAGGTGTGCAATGAACTGACGTGAAACTTATTTTCTTCAATTGTTATGTTAGATCATGAGGGAAACACTGATCTATTTGTCTCATCTTGATCATGAGGATACAGAGCAGCAGGTATGTTATTCAGGATTTCAAGGTCATTTCATTGTATAAATCATGCACCAAATATTATCAGTAGTAAGCTTGTTTGTGATTAGTGGTACCAAGTGCACCTGTTCATGTTGAGTTGACATAAGATATGGCTGAAACATGAATGCAATTGATGATAACAGGATTTTAAACCACAACTCTGTGCCACTTCTTTTGGAATTGCAGATGTTGAAGAAATTGACTAAGCAATTGAATGGGGAAGACTGGAGCTGGAACAACCTCAATACACTTTGCTGGGCTATCGGATCAATCTCTGGTTCTATGGTGGAGGAACAGGTTTGTACACTATCATTATGCTAATTTGTTTGTTTCGATAATGCTTTTGGAGGAGTCGGCATTTTAGTAACTATATTGATTCCCTGCATCCAATGTTCCGAAATTCTAAATGGTTCCCGTGGATCTGTCATTACAGGAAAATAGATTTTTGGTAATGGTAATTCGCGATTTGCTGAATCTCTGTGAAATCACCAAGGGGAAAGACAATAAAGCTGTAATTGCGAGTAACATCATGTATGCATTTCTATCAATTCTCCTATGTTTGGATTATGAAAGAATGTCTTTGCTGATTCGATGATTGCATTACTAGGTATGTGGTTGGTCAGTATCCAAGATTTCTCAGGGCTCACTGGAAGTTTCTGAAGA
Organism: Poa pratensis; assembly: GCA_947311845.1. Classification (NCBI taxonomy): domain Eukaryota; kingdom Viridiplantae; phylum Streptophyta; class Magnoliopsida; order Poales; family Poaceae; genus Poa; species Poa pratensis. Next base: position 925,325 of record CAMZMU010000040.1, read on the forward strand.
CAGTGGTCAACAAATTATTTGAGTTCATGCATGAGATGCATCCTGGAGTTCAGGTTAGTGATGCATGTAGTTTGCTTGTTGGAACAGTGAAATTGGTTATTGTTCGTTTAGTGAGAAATAAGTATATGCTTTTTTTCTGCCTCCAGCTCACTGATTCTGTTTTGTTGCTTTGCATTGTTGCGCTACCCTCTGCATCTGCACAAATGTTTTAGTTTGTCTTGAAGTTCTATATTTTCTACTGTATGTAATATATGTGTTGCATTGGTTGCAGGATATGGCGTGTGATACTTTCCTGAAAATTGTTCAGAAATGCAAGCGCAAGTTTGTGACACAACAGGTATATTCAATCACATTTCCTTATATATAATTCTGTATGTGAATGATTGTACTGTTTTGCTTTTGATTATGTAGTACCCAACACATGCAGTTAACTCAATTTAGATGTAAATATAATCACATCTATGCTACATGGTACTCACCAGTTACATGCCCATTTTTCGTTTTTCCATGATGTTTCCAGGTGGGAGAGAACGAGCCATTTGTTTCTGAACTGCTGACCAACCTTGCTACGACAATTCTTGATCTGGAGCCACACCAGATTCATACTTTTTATGAATCGGTATGTTGAACAAATTAAAAAAACGTTGTTTATAAAATAGTCTATTATTGATAACTATCATTTGTGTTTGTGCTCACTGTTCAGGTGGCCACATGATTCAAGCTGAATCTGATAATACAAAGAGGGACGAATACCTCAAGAGATTGATGAGCCTTCCTAATCAGGTTCCATGATTTGCATTTGTTTTGCTTTCTGTCATGCTTTCTCTCGTGGATAGTCTTTACAATGTTATCTTGTATTTGATTTGGCAGAAATGGGCGGAAATAATTGGCCAGGCAGGCCAGAGCATTGATATCCTGAAGAACCAAGATGTTATCAGATCTGTTCTTAACATCTTACAGGTAATAAGCTTCATTTGATCACCATTGCCTTACTTTTGTAAACTGCATTTATATTGGCAGTCTATTTACTGCTTTGGAGTTCTTTACTTCATTTGTTAATTCAATAAGAAATTGTGGTTGGGCACTTAAATAAAGAATATTTTTACTCCTTAAACCCAGTTTCATGTTATCTCTTACCAAGACAAGTCGCCAAAACACTTATGGTTTTTTGCTAGTCAAGGCAAATAAATATTTTCCGTGCGTCATTAGTGCCACCTTCAGCTGTTGCTAGCAACGGTATTTACTTGCTTTGGGTTGTCCATGTATTTCTTGATTATTGGTGTTTTGCTAGTACCATGTGCTTGGAATATTTGAACGCTGCCTTCGCACTTATGCCCAAACTTTATGTAAAGCACGGAATACTCGTCTGGACTTGTCAAACTTACCATAAACACACTTGATACCTCAACACAAGGTTACTTGGAGTATTTTCGCCTAAGAAATTGTAGTGATATCAGTTGTCATTTTTGCGAACCACGAGACTATCGATCATCACTATTTGGCATTCTGTTAGTGATCCTCACAAATATGCTTTATTTGTGTTGCTAAAGGCGAGTATATTGTTTGGTTTTTGGTTTGCTTGTTATGAGGTGTGCAATTGCTCGTAGTGTGGTATGTGGTATGGACACATGTATTTGTGATTGTGTACTAACATGATGTTTGATATTTGCTATTCCAGACAAACACAGCGTTGCGACTGCACTTGGACCACACTTTTTCCCACAAATTTCATTAATCTTCCTGGACATGCTAACAGTTTACAGGTATTTTCTTTGGCATCCCACACGATGTGTTATAGTACTAGGTTGGTGGTTAGCATGTTCATAAGTTTTGAGATAGTCCCAAAGAAGTGAAAGACCCTGGTCCTGCTCCAGTCATCTGGTCCTGTAAACTTGGGTTGTCTAGTACTTCAGTAAATGATAATTTCAAGCTAGGTGTGTCACAATCTTTTGTTGCTCCCAAGTAAATCTGGCCCAAAATGTTGTGCTGGTTCAGTCTTCAGTCAAAATTGGCTCACATAATAGTCTGAAATGCTTATGTACTCATTGTACCTACCCATTTTGTTCTTGTAGTGTGGGTTGCTTTGTCTTCTATCTGCAAAGTAGAAAAATGTGTCACAAGCTAATATATCTTTCTCTTGCATTTTACTTTGTTTTCACATCAGAATGTACAGTGAGCTTGTATCAAGCACTATTGCTGAAGGGGGGCCTTATGCCTCAAAGTCGTCATTTGTAAAACTCTTAAGGTATGAAGCATCATTGATATCTACCTTTTTTCTCCATTTTGCTGTCTTACTAAATAACAATATTTCAAACAGATCTATCAAGAGGGAAACATTGAAATTGATTGAGACTTTTGTGGACAAAGCTGAAGATCTACCACACCTTGGGAAGCAGTTTGTTCCTCCAATGATGGATCCTGTTCTTGGTGATTATGCTAGAAATGTGCCTGATGCAAGGGAATCTGAAGTTCTGTCCCTGTTTGCAACAATTATAAACAAGTATTGCCTTGAATTTGATACCCATTTTTTCTCTAGCTGGGAAATATTTTTTATTAGGAAGCTTCTTTAGTTAGTCATCTGGGATACATGTTCAGTTATTTGTTTGTAATACTCTTTTGTATTATGCATAGTTTTTGACCATTATATTATACTGCAGGTACAAAGCTGAAATGCTCGACGATGTGCCTCGTATATTTGAGGCTGTTTTCCAGTGTACCCTCGAGGTAGGAAATCTTTCTTCCTTACGTTACTGATTGTACCATTTTACGTGTTGAGATTTAACTGTTCATTTTGTCTTGCTAGATGATCACTAAAAATTTCGAAGACTATCCTGAGCATCGTCTTAAGTTTTTCTCTTTGCTTCGTGCTATTGGTACCCATTGCTTCAAAGCATTAATTTCGCTTTCAAGTCAGGTTTGTATTAACTCTTTTCCCAGTAATTATCCTTAGCCTCATCATGTAATTTATCAGTACAGCAACCCATATTCCTTCTCATTAATTTGATTATTTGGCTGTTTGTTTCAGCAATTGAAACTTGTGATTGATTCGATCAATTGGGCATTTAGACATACTGAGAGAAACATTGCTGAGACTGGCCTTAGTCTATTGTTGGAGATTCTGAAGAACTTTCAGGTGGAACATATGGTCCATCTTCTTTTTGGCTGTATGTAGTGTAATTATTTGTCTTACTGTTTGATATGCTTGTCTTGCAGGCGTCAGCATTCCAGAATCAGTTCTACAAAACATACTTTTTGAATATTGAGCAAGAGATTTTGCAGTTCTCACGGATTCATTTCATAAGCCGGGTTTCAAGCTTCATGTTTTGGTGCTACAACACTTGTTTTGCGTGGTATGTTTATTGTGCATTGTAATTGTTATTATATTTCCTTGCACTATGGTGTTCGTATGTGCGTCTAATTATCAGATTTCATAATATGTTTTAGGTTGATGGTCTAACTGAGCCTCTATGGGATGCTACCGCGGTGCAATATCAATCTAATGCTATGTATGTTCGGGAGTACACTATAAATCTTCTTGGAGCATCATTTCCTAACATGACGTCTGCTGAGGTAGAGTTATCCGAATGAAGCTATATCCTGTGCTTGACTTTTGCGATCATGAACCTGACAACTTTTCTTGCGCAGGTGACAAAGTTTGTTGATGGTCTCCTTAGCTCGAGACATGACCTTACAAGCTTCAAAAACCATATTAGAGACTTCTTGGTGCAGTCAAAGGAGTTCTCGGCCCAGGTAACTTTGCCCCCTTTTTCGCCACGCCACCTGCATTGGAGAAGAGTGGATTCTCAAGAAAATGACGAGTTATCTTTATAAGTTAGGTTATGCAAGTAAGTTGTCTTCTCACGAGTTATGGTTTTTGTATATTATAGGATAACAAGGATCTGTATGCTGAAGAGGCTGCTGCAAAGAGAAAAGGAACGTCAACGGATGCTTGCCATTCCAGGGCTCATTGCCCCGAGCGAATTGCAAGACGAGATGCTAGATTCATAGTGCCTTCCTGATTCTGCCTCTCTAATCCAGTTTGATGTTTGCTGTGGCCTCCAGAGAGAGAGCCCCCCAAGCCTTAGTTATCCTCCAGAGAGGATGGTGAAAGGTGCCTGCTGTAATTTTATTTTCGGTTGCCTCCACTTTGACTCCAAGATTTGTGCTTAGCTGCTGCTGCTGCTGATAGGGACTCAATTTTGTCGCAAGAGCTGCTCTGGACTGGTATTGGTTTGCGGCAATTTGCGCTGTGTGGTTTAGATGTGGCTTAGCAAGCAGCTCTTGCGCTGGGTGATGCAGTATGATCACGGTGCAACATTGTATGCTTATTCTTAGTTTAGTCTATAGATGATTGACCGTGTGATGTATCATGACTGATCCAGGAACCTTATAATCCTAGTGTACTGTATGTGATATATGTTTTTACCCTTTTTTTTGTCTCCGTTTGTGTTTTCCGTTGCAACTTAACTCTTAATTGCCATTGCATCGACGTTGTACCATGTTTTTGTGCATTGATAACTGTTGGTTTATGTGTTTGCATTGCAAACACAGCATAGCTTTTCAGCAAATGCAGTTAGGGGATTGAATCCCTTTATGGAGTGACCATGCTCTTCTTAATTTTGTGCATGTAGAAATTTCTAGAATTCCATTCAACTGTGGGTGTGTAATACAAACAGGACATGGTATGTTAGTTGTCTAATAATTTGGGAATGGCTGTCAGATATGTGTTATCATTCTTGGAATTTGGGAATGCTTGATATGTGATTCAGCAGTCCTATCAGCTGTGGGTGCATGTCTAAATGTAGATCAGCAGCAGCAGGTTCCATCTGCCGAGGTGTTGCTGATGAATGAATGATGGAGGATGGAGTGAAGCAAATCTCCATTGTTTTCTTCCATTCTCGATTCTCTATTTTCTAGACAAATAAACATAGTATGTCCCATTCACCGTTACGCAGCAGAGCATTGCAGTGAGCTGCTTTGCTGCTACCGTTGCAAGAAAACGATTCTAGCTCGCTCTAGTTTGTGTTGACTGGACCAGTGTGGTGCTCAGACAGCTCCATCCCTATGGTACAAGCTATCTATCTATTGGCTGCCATGGAATGGAGTTACTTTTCCATTTCCAGGTGAGGTGAGAGTTGATGAATTCACATCTCCATTCTCAGGTCTTCCTCCCATGACGTGATCGTGGAGGAAGATGCCTGCATCCCCATGGCGCATTCTTGTCTTTGATTCTTTGTTTCCTTGTTTCTTTTTATTTATTAATATAAATATGTATATTTATTAAGGTAGTATACACATTTCACATGGAAGGATCAGGTCTGAATGTGTGATTCCCCCTGCTTTGGACCTCACATGTAAATTAATATGACGCTCATTGAGGAACAACGAGTAACATGAGTAGCCAACTGAAACACACGCACTCACAGACACGCCTACGTGTTGTTCGTCGATTGTTTGAGCAGACTTCCGTGCGTGTTGACCATTATTTTATATAGCTTAACAACTTCTTTGTAGTATATATAAGGTCACTCGGTCAGTCCACGTTGCTTGCTTGACCTGCTAGCCGATCAGTGGAAGAAATGATCTAGTCGCAGTAATTAAGGTGACCTAATAAGAAGTAGGTTTGTCATCCAAGCTCATTAACATCGTCTGCGGTTTGAGAATAGTAATTAATTAGAGCTTGGAAGGTGAATGCTGAAAAAGTAGCATACCCTTGCTGATGAACTGAGAATGGGAGACTGAACTGTCAGAAACAAATAAAGCAAACCTCCACCGCTGGTTTTCCTCTTTGTTAAGTGAGTTGCTTTGTTACCGTGGTGACAAGTTGCAACACGGTTCTAATTCCAGTGGGTGTTGACTAGACCAGTGTGCTGAGACAGCAGGGTCCACTGGAATTGCATCGGAGTTAGTCATATCTTCCAGGTAGTAGGAGCATGCATGCTTTCCATGATACACTCGTTGTCCATTCTCCGGTCTTTCTTCCATGCTGCTTACATTTTCACAAGTAATCGGTCATGTTTTCTATCTCTTTCTACTTTACTTTTTCTTGAGCATATTCACATGGACGAATCAACCCACCTGGCTTCTGGAGTATATCTTTCGCGACTAATGTTGCTTTATGACTTTGTCATGAGCAGACAGACGGACGGACAAAGTCATAAAGCAGTGCATTGCAATGAGCTGCTTCTCTCTTTCAGATGGAATTTATATATATTCAGATTGGTTTGCGGCATTTTGCGCTGTGTCGTGGTTGTAACATTTGGTTGTTGTGATGATGATCACGGTGCAGCACTGGATGCTCTTTGTTGCTGGTTTAGCCTAAAGATTGACCGTGTTATGTATATCCAAGACTGATCCATGCTGAATTGATACAAACCTTATAATCCTAGTGTACTGTTCCGTGAAATATGTTTTTACCTTTTGTGTCCCTTTTTGTGATTTCCGTCGCATTTTTTACTTCCATCCGTGGCTTTACACGTCACGGCGCAACATGTTTCCCTGTTGGTATTTGCACACACAAACACCATGCTAATAATGTCTTTGTTGACATGTGAATGTAATTCAGCAGCAACCCAGTTAGTCCCATCATATCTGGGGTGAATGTTTAAAGAAAGCAGCAGCATATCTGTACGAGGTGTTGCTGAAGGATGAATGGGGTGAGCGGTCACGGTCTGAGACTTAACTGTCACAAGTAAAGCAAACCTGCACTGCTTTCTTTCCTCTTTGTTAGTCTTATCTACATACGGACAGACAGACTCATGGCATGCATAGCATCTATACGTAGCAACACACACATGTCCACATACATAATGTCCCCTTCAACATAAAGCAGCAGTGCAGTGAGCTGCTTTGCTACTACCTCTGCAGGACGATTCTAGTTCTAGTGTACTGTACGAGTCTGTACTGAGACAGCTCCTCTGCTACAAGAGATCTACCAACTGCAGCATGTTATAAACGATGAACAAAAAAGTAAGATCAAATCAACGGGGACACGGGATTTAACGTGAAAAACCCTTCCAACAACGGAAGAAAAAAAAACCACGGACGTCAGCCAGCAAATTTTCATTATGATCGGGTGAGGTTACAAACACCGAAGATTTACAATTTGCAATTTTGACTTATCCCAACCGGCGGCTTACAAGAGATATTTATGGTTGTAAAACCTTAAGTCGGCTACCGCCCTACACCCCCGCAAGTGGGCAACCGGATGGGCTAACTTCTCCGTGACACTACGGCCCAAGCCTCCGGCGAAGGGCCTCCGCTTTGCTTCGAAGTTCGCCTCTATCTTCATATGAATTTGGATCACATCAAAATAACACAACATACATGCAGTGGAGATGAGAGCCCATGACTCATGGAATTCATGAGTAGTTACTGTCGATCTCCGGTCTTCCTTTCATGACGCAACTCTAGAACAAAATACCTGCATCCTCACGGTGCCTACACCAGGTCCCCATGCCCCGGTCGTGTTCACTCACTTTCTGTATTTTTTAATAAACTTTTCTCTTCATCATATTCACATGCATGGAGGAGTCAAGTCTGAATGTTGCCATGACCACCAGTTTCTCCGGTGTCACCAGCTTCAGGTTCAGGCACCCCTGGTCGATCACCTGCGTCAAACCAATATCAGAGCTAACTGAGACGAACACACCAGAGTCTGTTGACTACTAATACTAATCGAGGTCTTGCTGATGCAAATGATTGAAGCTAACAAAATCCATGGTGACTCCTACGTGTTGCCGAGCCATTGGTTCAGCAGGCTGTTCATACGTACGTGCGTGTTTTTTTTTTGCGAGGAAACAGCCGGATTACATCAAGGTATTACAGAAAGGATCTCCACAAACATTGAAATTACAAACCAGTCCTCCTGTAGCTTGATGCCGGCGACGACGAGAGAAACGTGCCGATGGCGCGCCGCCGCTCCTTCTCCACTGACCTTGGATGGGAGAAGATCCCCGAGCGGACGGGAAGTCGTCGGACCTCGAACTCCGGGGAGCCTCCGCCTCGCTCCGTCGCCAACATCGCCTCGTTGACCTCCAGCTGCTTCGAAGGTGTCGACCAGATCCGCCGCGGCGAGATCTGGAAGGGGATCCAGCGCACACGGCGACCCCGAGGGGCCGCGAGCACGCAGAAGGAAGCGCTCCGCCACGCCACTCCAACGAGCACCGAGGCCGGAGAGGAAGAGCGCCACCTGCAAAACACACACCAACATCAGCCGCGCCACCCCCTCCCTGACGCCGCCGACGAAGTCCCTAGCAAACCCTACGCTATATACACGCCGGGGCCCGAGGTTCCCCCCCACCTCCCGCCGCCGAAGCGGCAGACGGAGGGGAGGGAAACCCGCGAGCCGCCGGCGGCGAGGTGGATCTGACGGGGTGGTTCAGAAAATCGCCTCTCGAGTCGCGGGAGAGGATAAGGGTCCAAGGCTCCCTACCGCTGTTCTGGCGAGATAACATACGTACGTGCGTGTTGACAAATGAGCTTAACTTCTTTGGAGTACCAGTTGTTTACACGTTCTAGACTATTTGGACTTTAATCTGAAGAAGACGCGTGTTGACGATCGATCCTAGCTAGATTCCTGTTCATACGCACCGAAATTTCAGCAAACATCTGTCCTGACTGAATTTGATTGATGGACTAATTAAAGTAGCATGGATTGGTCAATGCAGGAGTAGATGTACTAACTCGAGTGGAAATTACCCAAGCTAAGCCAAGGATGAATTCTCTACGTTTGAAATGACTTGGATGTCTCTCTGCCCCCGGACAAGGTCTGGTTACATCACACTAAACTTCCATGCTAATAATTCTCAGGCTATTCTTATCCGGTTGCCAGCTAGCATAGAAGAGGAGGACTGGCCTCTTGGGAGGAGACAGGGACTGCTGCACTACATAAGTAATCGTAATCAAATGTGCTCTACTGTCGACCCTGTCAAAATGTTGGGTGAGTGGGGTGTTGAACTTTTGTTCTATTATCTTTGATGATGCTGAAATCCTGGAGTATGAATGTCTGGTGGATATCTTCTCTATTTTGCTTGAAATTTTCCATTTTTTTTGTACCAGCGGTCTTGATTTTTTTTTTGCGAAACACAGTACAACGCAACGCTCATATATACGTGCACACACTCACCCCTATGAACGCACGCACGCACACCCTACCCCTATGAGCACCTCCGAGAGACTGAGTCGGCGGACCGAGTCTTGAGATTAACGAAGTCACTCGCTGTCGACGGAAACGTCGCCTCCCACTGAAGAATATTTCGCCTTAAATGAGAAACAGCAGCGTCAAACCTGTGGTTTGAACTCTGGTGGGCTGGGGGTACAACCACCCACCTAACCATCTTGCCAGAGACAAGTTTCTCCACCAGTCTTGAATTAGAATTGGCAGATTGAGAATTTTAAGCTGAAACATGTGAATAAGTTCAGGTTAAAAGTGCAAAAATACTAGTGCTAACAATAAAGATAACATGTATGGACATGATAAGAGTTGATGAGGGTGACTTGAGTAGTGAGCATTGTCTGTCTGTCATTCTTTCCACGTTTGTCTCCCTCTGTTTGTGTTGGTTGGATGGGATTGGAGATAACCCAACACTAGTGCTTGGTTGGTGTTGGTTGGCGCCCACAACACAATGTCCACTGGATAACTATTCCTTGGTGGATCGGATCCACGTGCGTGATTCGGCGACCTCACATGCACGGCACGGATGCAAGAGAAGAGAGGACAGTGGATGGAGTGAGTTGTCCCCTTCCTCCGACAGTTGAGGAGGCCACATCATCTTCATCATGAATCCTATCAACCATCTTTTTGCAGTCAATCATGCAACAGCATCTGGTTGCCATATGATCCATGAATCCAAAACAAATCCAACCTCAAATGGAAACCAGCATCTCTCACCAGAAATGGGAACAAAAGGCAGCCAAGAACACACAGACACATACATAAGCTAGCCCACAAATGATATAACAGTTTACTAATCAAGATATCTTTGCAAAATATATATATATATATATCAGTATGTACATGTGTATATTTTGTCAATCTTTGGTGGTTGAGGGTAGCTGCTATACTATACTAGGACAAGAACAAGACTATGATGCAAGGCTAGCGCGACATGTCTGGCTTGGGCGACGTGCAGACCATGGTGTCCACGGACGACTCCCAGGTGAGCTTGGCCGCGGACGCGTCGTGGTGCGCCGGCACGTAGTCCTCGAGCCCGGCGAGGAGCTCGGCGGGCGTGGGAGCGGCGACGATGATGTGCCGGGCGGCGGGGGCGACGAACCCTTCCTCGACGGCTCTGTCGATGAAGGCCAGCAGCGAGTCGTAGTAGCCGTCGACGTTGAGCAGCCCCACGGGCTTGTCGTGGATGCCGAGCTGTGCCCAGGTGATCACCTCCAGGAGCTCCTCCAGTGTGCCGTAGCCCCCAGGGAGCGCCACGAAGGCGTCGGCGCGTCGGGCCATCTCCGCCTTGCGCTGGTGCATCCCGGAAACCGCTTTCAGTTCGCCCGGCGTCTCGCCGATCAGCTCGCTCGGGAGCACCGCCTTCGGCACAACCCTGCACCAAAGAATCAGAGTCGTCGTTGAGAATGGGTATGCAAGAAACAGAGCACGACACCCGATGACAGAGCAGTCGTTGGGGACAGGATGCATGTGCGTATGTGCATACCCGATGACGTGGCCTCCGCCATTGTGGACGGCGCGGGAGACGAGGCCCATGAGCCCCACGCTGCCGCCGCCGTACACCAGGTCGACGCCGCGCTCCACCAGCTGCTGCCCGAGCTGCACTGCGGCGAGCTGGTACGACGCCTTCCTCCCCGGGCTGCTCCCGCAGAACACGCAAACGCGCCTGAACCTCGACGACGCCGTCATCTTCTTCTCCACCACCAACGTCGTCGTCGACGTCGGCGCCTCTTGTTGCTCCATATCTTTGATCGATCAGCAACAGCTTACTGGCAGAATCTAGCTGTCTGGGAGGGAGAGAAGGAAGGGGAAGGAGAGGTAGATGAGGTGCGGCGAGTATATATATAAGCGGCAGAGCACTGTTGTTCTTGGTCTTGGTCCGCTCTCTCTACCTCCTAGCAGCTTGGATGGATGGACAGTTGAATGGGTTTTCTGTCTATATCTAATCTACATCATGCCTCTCTGATCCTCAGGATCTGCAGGTAAATTGTATAACCTGTTCTAATGGCTGGAGAAGATTCTTGGCGATCCTCTCTCGTGTCGTCTCTGTCATTCTGGTCTTCTCCCTTCAAAATAGTTGATTACAAACTAGCATCATGTCATACTAGCAAGCTAGGCTAGTGGTGAATTATAATTAGCAAAGTAATCAGTGAACTGATCTGTTTTCTCGTTCATTAATCAACGGCATAACAAATGGGTAGGGAGCTACCTACGATCTACTATACTGATCGATCTGCCTGCTGTTGGTCCACGGACGGACACGGAGGAGCTGGACAAATGTACGCACACATGCGTCTGTGTGTGCCTGACGGGTGGTCCCCACCTATCCACTTGTTCAAGGACTATCTAGTCACAGCAGCTGTACAAATCAGCTCCTGGATCGACCCATCCTTCCATTTATTCCATGGCATGTGATGTGCCAATACTCTCTATTTATTTCTCCTCCTTTTAAAAAAAACTAGTTGTCACCATAACTTTATATCTAGAATACGTCATTCATTTCCATGGAGAAAATCAAACTTGTAGGTGTAACAGAAAAGTGGCTTCGGATTGATCGATCTATTACTTTGTAATGCTTTTGTTGAGTAATATAATGAAAAAATACGGTGTGCATCATCTTGATGCAGAGGACGAGGGTTTTAACCTCCTTTACAAAAAAATGCATAGAAAAAAGGGTGGACATTATCGTTTTCATAGAAGATAAAGCCAAGCCGCTAGCCAAACGTCCGTAGACTTACAAACATTGTTGTTCCACGATAATCATGTACTCTCAGCACATGCCAAGGTTTTGGGTACCGGATTGCAGAATTTTAACGAGGGGTTCGGATTAAAACTCATATTGGAAACAACATTGCAGGCAACATACTAGTTCGAGCCTCTGTTAGCTGCAATATATTTTTGGATTATTACCTTTCGGTATGTTAGTTTAAATATTTCTAAAAATAAAAAAGGAAGGCATGTGACTCGAGATCCCGCAACCTCCGACAAAGGGTTCGCTGGGCACAACCACTATGGAAAAACTCTCTTGGAAAGAAATGACAGACACATACTATATATCTTGTCTTTATCGTTGAAATTCAATCAGAATCTCTGATTTTTTTGCCGGAAAGCCAATTTACCGGGGGTGCTCGGGATTTGCGGTTAGCAGGAGGTAACCGAATTTACCGCCCGGTTACCAAACCTTGATGCAATATGTCACCACCTAAAAACCAAGGGAGATTATGAGGAGCGAATGTTCAGATTTTACAACGTGGAATGAACGAGTTACGAGCCGTTTGATTTTCTGATCGACGTGTATGACAACTTTCAAGCTATGACGTTGCCACGTGGCAACTCATTGTTTTGTTTGCTCCAATGAATGTTCGCTTGTCCTTGACGTCCAAAAACAAATGAAACAACTCTATTACACTCCACATCATCGGCCCTCATCCCCTTTCCCGAAGAGCTCACCTTGGAGTAGACGAGATGTCCTTCACTGCTCCACCTCAGCGTCGATCCTGTCGATGACTGTCCTCGCGGAGGCCGTCGTACCATGAAACCTGACATTACGCCGTGGCTTCCACATGCACCAGCAGACTAGGATGATCACCGTCCTAGTGTTTTACTTGTCACTCATTAGTGTGTCCCTCGTTTCCTGCCACTATGGGAGTTTTTTTTGATGTCTTGCTGCGGCGTCTACTTAGAAAGGTCCTAGTCACGAAGTAAGACTTGCTGAACCACACAACCAAGCAGAAGTTGTCTCAAGGTATCATGCTGCTCGGCACACAACAGGCGTTGGGCGGGGTGCGGAAACCCCTGCCTTATTAGTCTATCCACGGTCCAACACCTTCTTGACCACAATCTAGGCGAAGAACTTGCAAATCATCGACACTCTAGATCTCCAAATGAGTACAGTGCCAGTTCCACGATTTTTGTCGGGAAAGTATGTCACATATACCGATGGCAGAGTACTCGACATCCCCTTCCAAGTTCCACTTGTAGGTATCCTCACATGAATTGAAGGTATCCTCACTTGAAGACAAATTAACATATACGCTATAGACCTAAGTACAACCAGGAAACAACATCGATTCCTCTCGCCTCCCACCACCGAGAAGACAAAGGAGGAGGGGAGCCGACGAATATTGCGTACGGAAAGATTGTTTTTGCGTCATCTTGGATACTGTTCTTAGAAGAATCAAATGCTTAAACTCCTACTATGAGGTGCCAGCATTCTCCACACTTTCTAATGATGGATAGAGAAGCCGAACAAGAAATGTCCACCACTAGCCTTGAGTCGTGGTGCACACTCCATGGTCAAGCCCAGCCTTGGATCCCATTGCATAGAAAAGTTCTTGGCCAAGTGAGACACACATATAAGATACTAGTATATGCTCCGACATACCAAATTGCTTGCCAGAAAGAGGAGATTAAAGAAAGTTTTGCAGGTAGTAGCTTGATCGGGAGAGGAGTTGCATCGTGCAAGGGGAACATTCTACTCAATTATTTGGCTGACCTAGTATACACCAGTAGTCCACGTGGCATCCTCCGATGGGATCCGAGTGTATCGCTCCACCGGCATCTCCCTATCTAACTGATGTAAGCTGTGATGTCACCTTCTGGTGAGTGTACATGTGAGGAGTCGGGTCAGACTACACGGTTTCCCTTTTGCTCTTTTTAACTAATCAAAGGACATAAACAACCCATGATCATTTAAACAAGTTTGTCCACCCTAAATAACCTTACAAACACATCGGTCTCTGTCGTCGATTCTAGCCATATGTGGGCCATAACCGTGTGGTGTATGTGCATGCTGCTTTCTGATAGTGCGCGTGTGTGAGCGTGTCTACGTTATTACGGCGGCCACGTAATGGTTTTTCCTGTGGACTAAAATACACCAACTGACAGTTGGTGCAACTGAGATGTTTAATACTCCCACCCGTTCATAATTAAATTATGTTCCGAGTTTAGTCAAAGTTAAACTTTGTAATTTTGAACAAATATATAGGAAAAGAATCACGAAGCACAATATGAATTTAATATTATTATGACTATCATAAAATATATTTTCATATTAATTGCATTTGATATTGAGTAGAGATTTGGTACTCCTGAGCTCCAGTGATCTCACCATTAAAAAAAATCAAAAAACATATTTAAAAGTTTCAGAAAATTTTGAAAAAAACATGCATATACTCAATGATATATCCTATAAGCGTGAAAAATCACAGTGCAAAATATTTTATGTTTTGAGCTACACAAAAATGACAAATGTACAGATCTGAGTGAAGTGTATAATGTATAGTTTCAAATTTCCAACTTTTGTCATTTTTGTGTATTCCATAATACAACAGATTTTGCATTGAGATTTTGCACGCTTATAATATACATAATTGAGAACATGCATGGTTTGTTTCAGAATTTTTTAAAGTCATAAATTTTACTTTGAATTTTTTAAACTAGCAGGAGCACTAGTGCTCGGGAGCCAAAAACACTTCCCGTTTGATATTATAGATGTTGATATCATTTCGTATATACTTGGTCAAACTTCTAAAAGTTTGATTTTGAGAAAACTCGAAATACGAAGTAAATAAAAACAGAAAGAGCAAGGGCCACTTCTTTTGTGCTTTTGCTTATGCATAAGCTAGCTTATGGATTCCGGTGGGAAGAAACTGTTGTGGGGAGAAGCTCCTAAAAACTGGTTGGGACACTTCTTTTGAGCTTGTGCAGTTTTGGCTTCTTCGCTGTGTTGTGTTGTGTTGTGTTGTGTTGTGTTGTGTTGTGTTGTGTTGTGTTGTGAGATGTCTATAATGCCCCTAAATTTGATTTCACGCATAGTAAAAGCAATGATATATTACATATTAGTATAAAAATAGGTAGAAGTAAAATAAAAGGTAGATGATAATAAAAAACATAGTGTCGATGATATATTACATATGCTAATTTGACATATAATTATCATTGAGATTAGCATCACATTTCTACAAACAAATGTCCAGCACACACATCATCCAGTACACACCACCACAAAACATGACAATTTCTAAAAATACATCTAGCACATCACGACACAACACCTAGACCACGAAAGCAACATGACCAAAGCATCGAGTACAAAATTTAGGAGGATTACATCTAGCACATCGATCTGCCGAGGGAGGAAGCCACTTGCAGGTTTCGTTGGGGAAGGCGACCTGGTGCCGGTCGGCGAGGAGAAGGTTGCTGGGGAGGAGGAGCTTGCTCGGGAGGTCGTCGCCGGTCGGGGATGGTGCCGGTCGGAGATGGCGCGGGCTGGGAAGCAGGGCGGGGGCCAGGTGGAGAGGCGGAATCCTGCTGGTACGGCGGGGAAGGAGACTTGAGAGCGCGGCGCCGGCGGCCGGAACGCCAGGGTTGAGACCGGCGGCGGCAGCGGGTTGGGACTGGAACAGAGCAGGCTCGCGCGAGGAGAGAGAGATGCGCTGCTTGCTGCTTTCCTTTTTCTTTTTCTCCCAAGCGTTTTTCTAAGCGGTGGCACTCCGGCTATAAATAGAAGCAAAGGCAGGGGCAATCAAACATATCGCTTCGTCCCATTTGCGGGAAGCTGGCCAGAAACTGGTCGCCCCCAGTTTCTCGCAATACACAGAGAAACAATTTCGCGGTGGGGAACCGCTGGTGAGGAGCCAGAGACTTCTTTTGGGTTTAAGCTGCTCGGGACCGTGAAACCGCTCGGAAGCTGCAAAAGAAGTGGCCCTAAATAAGTTTGCCTTAAATTGAAATGGTGATTCATACCGTCAAGGGACATGAAACACGAGCATATGCTTGTAAAAAATGTTGATTGTGGGCGCTCGATCTTGGGTGATGGAAGCAAAGATCTGAACTCCCCCAATTATAATGGAATACCAAGTCACTTGTCGGTGGTGGACGGTTAGCAATGTCGTCCACGGTAATAAAAAAACCAAAAACCGCGTACATTGTCTAGGAGAATTGTTTTAGTTCCTTGCTTGCGGTATGCGTGATGTGTTGTTAATCATCTGCGTGATAGTAGTTAACAAGCTAAATTCGGTCGGATGGCTAGGCACCATAGCTTAATTATTCCTCGTGAAAGATTCCATTCCGGTGTGTGTGATGATGATTACTCCGTACTAGTAGCTATAGCTAGTGGGATTAGTCAGCTCAATAATGCAACAGGATGGTGGTGCCTATGCAATCCAAGCACTTGTATAATTGCCTTTTATTTTCTTTAGAGGGATAGAGACGCCAAGATGAGAGTAACATGGGTGGAGCATGGAGGAAAGTCGACCTACGTTTGGAGATACAATCCAAGTATCCAACATGAATCCATCCCATCAAGAAAATTGGTATATTCTGTTGATCCAAGAAATTAATGGAAACCGAATAACAACGACCGTTCATGTATAAGAGCATCTCCCACAACATTAGAATTAAAAGGGTGTGAGAAAAAGCATGAGAATATACAGGGCACCTTTTTGTTCCAATAAGAAACAACATACTTTATAGGGCATGTGCAAAGCGAAAAAGCGCTACATGTCGCACGATATCCCGCCCGCGCGTCGTGCCTCGCGATTCCGGGCCGAGGCGTATTCCGCGTGTGCTAGTCCAGCAGAAAAGTGGTATAGCTTCGCATAGATCTGAGGGCTGGCCCACTCGGTACATGTTCTGCTCGGTTCAGAGAGCAGATGGGCCACGTTCAGGCGTGGCTTCCACGCCTCGCCAGCTTTTTGCAGCGACCAGATGGAACACATGTTGGTACTTTGTGTACGTAAGGGAAATAGTAATCTTGCTCAAAGGATAGTTAACCCTGACGCACTATGTTTAAGGTGTTTTCGTGAGCCAATCGTATACTTAATTCAAAATTAAGGGGTCGGTTAGGATCACAGATGGACAACTAAAAAATTAACATAGCTGGGCAGTGTCGATAATGAAGTATTATTAGGCAGGGAAAAAATAATTTTTTGTTGTTGTTAAGAACGCACGGCAGAGTTAAAAAAAAAGTTGGTCGACAATGTATTAGGTAAACTATCACGGCAGGATACATTTTTTTATATGGTTTTTAGTCAGTAAATAAAATGGACAGGAACGGAGAGTGGTGCAGGAATATGTTTTACCCACCTAGATGGGGTTTCACACGTGTGCTTGGAGGGTGCACATGTTCTGTGTTCTTAGAGCATCTCCACCGGGGGTCTCCAAGTGACCCCCAAAAGCCCATTGGGGGGTCCGGACGGCCAAAAACGTCACCAGCGGCATCCCTCAAAGAGGCCTCCAAATGGCCTCTTCGGGGGTGCCGGACATGGGGGCGGACATGCGTCTGACAGGGGAGGCCCGCCCGTCATAGAGACAGCGCGGCGCGCTCAAATTCCCCTTCGTCTACATTGCCGCCACACGTACACCTGCACCTAGCCATGGTCTGGTCTTTTCAAACATTTACTGGTGTTGGTGTCACCGTCCAACTACCACCTACCCAACTACGCGTGGCAATAGATTTTTTTATTGGCCTCCGGCACTGCTCATCGTCTCCTTCAGTCTACCATCCATTCTCCTTCTCCCTCCCCGCTCATCCCCACCAGCAGCAGCTGCAAGAATGGTGTGAGGCGCTCGCGACGGTCCTATCGACGCGGGAAAAGCGGCGCGGCCGAGCCACCTCGTTTCACTGCAGATCGAGCCGCCGTTGTTTTGGCTGCCCAAATAAACAGCGAAACTGAGCAGACCACAAACGAGAACTCCAAAGAAAAGAGCATCAACGATAGCAGGGCATGCTTACCTTCCAGCGTCGCTTGCCATCGTCGCCATTGATTTTCTCCACTCTGATTTGAAGCTTGAGATGTTGGGGACGACTGGGTGGGAGTCGCCGCTGTTTTCGGTGCTTTCAGATCTGGGTCGATATGAGCCTGGGAGAAGGGAACACAGTAGAAA
The DNA here is from genome assembly GCA_947311845.1 of Poa pratensis. Classification (NCBI taxonomy): domain Eukaryota; kingdom Viridiplantae; phylum Streptophyta; class Magnoliopsida; order Poales; family Poaceae; genus Poa; species Poa pratensis. Next base: position 943,389 of record CAMZMU010000040.1, read on the forward strand.
AGGAGAGAGCCCGCCATAAAAACTGATAGTAATTGCGACCTGCCACCACGGTAACAGGCCTCGTGGGCCAGTTTTGAATCAGAACTTGTTCTTGCTTGACCCGCCCATCCAGACCAGACGCCCATATGTTTGACGGGCGTACCTTGGCCCTTTGGTGTTCCGGTATTGCGGGCTGTATTGCCAGCTAGGCCCGCGGCAACCGCATCGCAACGCGGGATTGCACGCGCACGATTTCGTGCTACATGTCGGTCGAGCGACAAATCACCGCTCTCATGTGCAAAGACATTAATACGAGGAAAGAAATTCTACGGTGCGTGTGACTAGGATAAGCCGAGCTAGAAATGTTGATAGTCGTTGCATCAAGATTTTGTTATGTCCTATAAAGTATGGTGTTAAAAATGGCCATGTGAAATTTGTATTAAAAACAGCCAGCGGCAGTAGATTTTTACAGGCCGCCCTGCTCGGCTTGATGCAACGACTATGAACATTTCTAGCTTTATAGGGCATCGCCCTCCGTTGCTCTGTTAAGAAAAGAGATTTTGTTATGCCTATTGTGGTTGCAAAAGGGTTCAAACATATTTTCTTTTGAGGCAGTGGTGGCCTAAGAAAAAAAAGGTTGTGCACGAGAAATAACACAAACACATGAATGAAAGCGCCATATCTTAAAAAGATCATCTTATGAGCTCTGCCCTTTCAAACAAAACTATTTGATTTTTTCCGTATTTCTTAGAGTTTGTTACTGTTAGTAATTAAATTTTTTCTGAGATTTTAATTGAAACATTTTGTTTGTTTAGATTATGAACTGCAAGTTGGAGACACAACATTTGGACAAAGAGATGAGGGAGACAAGAAAAAAATGATGGCAAAGCGGAACTGATCGACGGCACGCATTGTATTATAGCCCATAGGACGGCCCACGCGCAAAAAATCTCCGCGCTGAGGCCCAGCCGACAACAGCAATTCGTCTTGATCCGAAAGAAGAAAAAACAGGAACTGACAGAGAGAGGGGAATCGAGAGGAGAGTCCGGGGAGAACTCGATGGAGAAATATACCACGGCGACAGCGAGGGCGACGGCGACGGCGAGGTTGTGCCGGCGGTGCAAGGCCAAGTACTCCCCGTCGGGCAACACGCCGCGATCCTGCAGGTTCCACCCTTCCTTCTTCGTCTGCCGCCGCCACGACGACCAGAAGAGGTATCTCCGATTCCGATCCCCGCTTCAGTCAATCAGTCAGATGATCCATCCATCGACCTGGTCCTTAACCACGGCGGCGACGGTGCAGGTACTACGAGCTCAAGGACGGCGACCCGCCATACGCGGCCAAGTTCTACGACTGCTGCGGCGCCGAGGACCCCTACGCCGCCGGCTGCGCCACCGATTTCCATCTCTCCTACGACGACCCGGAGTAACGGAATAGTACGCTTGCTTGTTCTTCTTCTTCTGCCGGTGATCGACCTGCAGTGTTCTGCTTCTAGTCTGTCACTCTGTACATACAGCAAAACAAATACTCTGCCACTGATATCTGGATTGTGTGATGAAATAAAATCCCTTGTGTCTGACATTCCTACTCCTATCTGAAATTATGAACAGACATGGTGTGCGGCAAAATTAGTTAGTCTGAAGAAGTCTGAACATCTACCAATGATGTGCATTGTGTGTAGAAATTAAGCAATCCAATCGAAAACTTAAAAACCTATGTATTATCAATTGTGGTTCACACTCTTGCACAAACTAAATTCAGGCTGTGATTAATCCTAGCCCTGTCTCTCTGAACTTACCTCATGGGTTGCATTCAGAGTTGGGAGCAAGATGTGCCAGAATTAGTTTTCTGAACAAATTTGATCCTTGTGCACAGTTTATTTAGTGAAGAAATTACGTCTGCGCCCAGTATGGTGCAGCGAGCGAAAGCGTCGGGCAGCGAGCGAAAGCGTCGAGCTTTGCGTGTGCACAGCAGGCTGAAGGTTGCTGCCTGTGGCTGTTCGCTGCTGTGGAATGTGACACTGAGCACCAGTTAATTCAGACATTGACACACAACTGGGACATTACACATCAATTTTAAATAGCCAAAGGCCAAATCTTATTTTACGACATAATCCTCGCATATATGCATATGTGAACAGTACTGGTACAATGAAAGCTGAAGGTGTACATCCATCACGCTACTCTGGCTTAATTAAACGTTGGCACACACACTAGGAACATGGCACTATTCCAGGTCCTCACATTAATCATTATGCATCAACTTTACATACACAAACCTTACTTGAAAGCACAACTATACATCTGTGAACAGTACTACTACAGTGAGTACTTTGACAACATTGATACATGGTAAAATCCGCACACTTGACATGATAGCAGACCAAGAACCACATCGAGCTAGCGATCATTCTCATCTGCTGCACAATTTTCTCTAGTCCAGGAAGCCCAGGTAACAGCCACTTTCACATAGACCCAGTCATACAAGTTGTCACACACCGAGTACCAATACACTCTACATTTCCTCTTGAACAAGAATGTGCAGAACACTACCCAGAGACCCATCAATATCCAGAACCCAGAGGGATAAAAACAAAACCTCTTCGTTAAGATCTTCATGGTGTTCTTGAGTAGCTGGCATTGGCTCGGGTTGTGAACATTTCTTCGAGAAAGGAGGACCACAGAGGCCTGGGTTGCCAATATATATTTTTGGGTCCTCGAGTGTTTGCAGTTGATTTCCAGACGGTACCTCTCCTGTCAGGTTGTTATAGGACAGATTCAAGCGACTTAATGACGTGAGAGCCGATAAGCTCTCAGGAATTTGACCAGACAACTTATTGTGTGATAGGTCGAGTGACTCCACTTGAGCCAAGCCGCCAATATTCTCAGGAATTTTTCCACTGAAGTTGTTCCATGATAAGTTCAGGTTCTTCAGTTTGACAAGATTGCTGATTTCTCGGGAATGTCTCCAATAAGATTATTACAGGATAAATCAATGTTCACCATATATATGATCTCCCCTGTATATAATCTCTCCTGACCCTTTGTGTCTACCGTTATATTTTCGATATAGGTGACTCTTTCATCAAAACCAGTTGGTTCTTCATAACTGATAAGACCCATAAATGCATGGTCATACTTGTATGCTGATGTCTCTACTATCATCCCTTCGAAGTTAGCAATAGATTTTGGTATGCTCCCGGTTATATTGTTGTAGGCAAGGTCCAAATGCTGAAGATTAACTAGATTCATAAGCTCTTCGGGTATGTGACCATAGAACATATTTGACCGCAGTCGTAAGAAAGCCAAATATGGTAATTTTTCCGAAAACCATGTTGGCAATGGTCCAAAGAAATGGTTGTGTGCAAGATCAAGGAAGATGAGTTGTTGGCAGTGTTGGATAAATGAAGGAAATTTACCCGACATGTTGTTGTTTCTCAAACTTAGATTTGCAATACTCATACTTGTCATGTTTGTTGCGGATGTATCAACAAAGCAATCAGGAGTTGACCCCGTAAGATTATTTTCAGAGATATCCAGTAGAACTAGTGATTGTAGTTTGCACAAAGAAGAGGGCATGGTGCCAGAGATGGAGTTGTCAAATAGAATAAGTGCGGATAGACTCGGTGCTCCAAAGTCTAATGGTAGTGGGCCAACGAAATTATTTCTACTAAGATCCAAGTAGGTCAAATTAATAGGAAGCTTAGGTATTGGACCACTGAACTGGTTATAACTGAGATCAATTACATGTGCTCTCATATATTCCATCATAGATGGTAAAGAACCGCTAATTTTGTTATGTCCCATATTAAGATTTTCCACCGTGGAAGCCATTATCCAGAACCAATCTGGCACCATGTCGGATATGCTTGTGTTTGGGATATCAAGAGTTTCTAGACGTGTTAGCCATCTAAGCCACAACGAAATTTAGGCCCGAGAAGGCATGACCGAAGTTTCATACTAGTTAGATTTAAAGGAGGAATCCATGTCGAATTCACTGCAAAGGCTATGGAATTATTAGACAAGCGCAAGGTCTCCAAGCTTTCTAGGCCTGATAAATGACCTTCATGTATGAAACCATCCAGGCTATTAAAGCTCAAGTCCAGGTCAGTTAGCTTTGTGAGCTCTCCTATCCAGAGTGGCACAGGACCAGTGAGCTTGTTATAACTGAGATCAAGAGTAATCAGACTGCTTAACGGTTCTAGTTGTGTTGGTAGGCTCCTGTCAAATCATTGTCAGATATATACAGGTATAACAATTTATTCCGTGAACAACTAGGCAAGCGTAGGATGAGATCGGTTATGCTTCCATTGATGTTATTTTCACTTACATCGACTCCTTCCAAGCTACATAGGTTCTTGAGGTTTGAAGGTATCATGCCCACAAGGTCATTCGATGATAAATGAAGCATTACTATAGAGGTCATATTACCTATATCGTCAGGTAATTGACCATAGAAATTATTCCATGAGAGATCTGAATTCTCAAGTCTAGTTAAACCCAAACCAGTTGGGTGTTATATGTGTATAGAAGTAATTATAGGAAAGGTCAAGTGTTTCGAGAGAAGTCAGATTGGAAACCTGAAGTGAACCAGAGCTAGTTCTAAGATTGCAATTGCTAAGACGAAGAATTTTCAGAGATGGAAGCATGTTCACCACTGTAAGCCAGTGAACATTTGTACTGAGATTTGCAAAGCTCAGGTCCAGGTGCTCAAGGGAAGTTAACTGTGACAGCCATGTGATATCCATGGGGTATGTAGTTCCATAGAACGAGGAGAGGTTTAAGTATTGTAAGTTAGAGAGATTACCGAGCTGCGGCGGTATCCTTCCAATCAAGCCTGAGCTCGATAGGTCAATGTATCTTAACTTGTAGAGGGAACCAAAAAACTCTGGTATTCTTACCCCATCGAACCCATTGCAGCTGAGGTTGAGATATTGTAGATGTCGTAGACCAAGCAACGAGGAGCTGATGTTGCCTCCTAGCACCCGCGTGTATTCGCTGGGGTCACAGCCATGGCCCGGGAGGTCGAGCTTGACAACATGGCTGTTTCGGCTGCTGCAGTGGACGCCCCTCCATTTGCAGCAGTCATCACCCCACCATGATGAAAGGAGATTTGCAGGGTCCGAGAGGCCTGCTTTGAAGCCGACAAGCGCGTACCTCTCATCGGAGATACAGCTGGTAGCCGTATCATTTGCATGTGCAGACGATGATGATGGCTCTACAAAGCTCTTGCCTCGGGGGAGCAAGAGAAGGGCAGCCAAAATCGCTATGTGGATGTTGGAGAGTAGAAGCTTGTCCATTGGTGCTTTTGCCAAGGACACTATGTTTTTGTTGCTATATAGTCGAGAAGTTAGGAAATTTTTCATTTGCATTAATTACTAACGGAGATGGCATGTTTTAGTTTGTGAGATGAAGTGTGCATATCGAGACACCGAGTGGTGGTAGCAACTAGCAACGATCAGAGAAACGACGACCTGGGTCTGGTGGCCTGGACTTCCAGCACTGCATGGATTTACCCCCCTGCACGGCAGGGCCTCCGTCCGCATCCCCTGATAAGAGAAGGTATGGTCCAGCTCACCTCACCACACGTACATGCAAACCTCAAGTTCAGGGATGCAGATCCATTCTTCATTTTTTTTTGACACATTCTTCATTTTTCAGTACAGGGATACACGTCACAGACCCTGAAGTGCAGAATGAGCTCGTGAATGTGATGTGCGAATTTGCGATGTGCACAAACAAGTAAACATCTATGCACTTCCAGACTTTCAGTCACTGATGACTGCAGTCTGAATTTGACTACCGTGTCAGAGTCTAGGCGCTGCAAAGTCTGAGTTGGCCGGGTTAAGTAGACACACAGTTTTCTCACAAATGTTTTGTTGACTGATACTAGTGAAAAAGAATTGTGTCTACCCTGCAAGAACATTGCAGCAAATGTTGGATTTGGGGTATTTTTTTTAAACGCGGTAAGAGCTCTTCCTTTTCATTAATTTAGAAGGAGCAAAAGACCGAATCCTGAAAGGAAAACATATAGGGCCGGTCTGAGAACCGGGACAACACGTGACCACGACATTCCAATATCAGACTACGACATCAGCTCAGCGAAAGATTTCGCCCCAACCCTCCACCACGCCCTTCTCTTCTATTCTGCCGTTCAGCTCCCTCGTAGTGGATGCCTTGTTGTTGAACACTCTACCATTACGCTCCTTCCAAATCTCGCAGCAAACCAGCAAGATCACCGGAGACCCTTCCAAATCCTGGGCATTTGGCAAAAGAGGGCCAGGCTTGTTGAATCTCCAAGTTTGTGTCGACGGGGGCGAACAATGCGTCGTTGCCCAACCAGGTGGTAGTGGCCGCCCATATGCACTCGGAGAATCGGCAGTGAAACAACATGTGTGTGACGCTCTCTGTCGAGCTTTTGCATAGCTGGCGATTGGAAATCCAACTTTTTGCAAAGGGGAGCATGAGATGGAGGCGTGGTGCAACATCACGGCAAGACTAAGCCTACAATTTAGTAGCATAAGAGAACAATGGAGACTAACACAACTGCTGTCTAAATTCACCGTCATCATCTCTAGTTCTGGGACACGGCAACCCACGCGAAGAAGCCATGCATGAGCACAATGACCACCATAAGGAACACGCTCACGGGTGAGCCCACGCCGTACCCGGCGTCGCAGCCGCTCCAGTGCACGAACCAGTCCTCCATGGCCACGACCGCAAGGAGGCACGAGGCGACAGAGAGGACCACAGCAAGGAGGAGCGCCCCGCGCAGTGACACCCTGCGCCACTTGGCCGCGATGGAAGCGACTCCCTCCACCGCGGCGGTCCTGGCCTCATGGTGGGCATAGAAGGCCTTGACTCTTGCGTGGACATGAGTGGCGGCGACGACTTTGGACTCGGCGGCGCAGATCACCATCCGCATCGCAGTGACGACGTTGGACTCGGCGGCGTTGACCGCCATCCGCACCGCGAGGAGGAGCACGGCGGCGGCCAGGGCGGTGAGGACGTGGAAGTCAAGGGTGAGGATGACACGCTGGTAGACCTCCGCCCCGCAGTTGGTGGCCGGGTTGGTGGGGAGCATGCGGAAGGTGTTGGCCATCATGGAGATGATCCACAGCAGCCTGAGCTGCTCTGCGGCAGCTGTCTTGAACATCCCCATGGCAGGCAGAGTCCACACCTGCATAACACATCACAGTAGCTAAAAATTGGGCATTTTTACATATGTCAAAAGTTGTACACATACAAAAATTAGGCATACATCCAAACAAATGGATACTAGTGTCACCGAAATTCCATTTGGATGATGAGACAGTCTCCAATAGTTACAATTCCATCTCGGTGTGCAGTCACCTCTTTGACTTGCCAGTTGCAGTTTCAGGTTGTAATGGCTGCCCACACAGCTGTGCTGGGTCACCTATTAAAGTCGCTGGATGTAGCGCTGTTTTAGATGATGCAAGAGATAAGTCTTGAGGAATAGCTTGAGTTACCCTCCACCCCCCTGACGAACGCTCGATTCACCATGCCAGAACATTCAGAGTCCATCATCAGCAGTACCAGTTTGCATCGCATATTCGCATGGCAGCTCATTTGAGATGGTTACTACCAGAGGAATGAATGTACCTTGGCTTTACACTGAAAGCCGAAGGAGAATGCGCTGCTTGGGCAGTATAATGTGGTACTGCCCAAACGCTTCCATGGAGTTCTAATGATGCTAGCACGGTGTAACGAATTCTAATGGTCTATTATAACAAATGGACAGCAAAATTTCTAGGGATGGTAAAAATTAAGCATACACCCGCCACAAGTTGGCATAGCATGGCTATAAAATGGGGATGCATATGGTCCAAAATTGCTATTTTTCTTCTCCCAAAACAAAATCGCTACTCTGCTTCACCGCATAAGAACACCACAACTAGCTACTGTTTATGCACAAATCGGGCGCTGGTCTCACCTTGAGCCGGGAAGAGCCGCCGCGGAAGGAGTGTGGAGCTCGGAGGAAGGACGGCTCGCCGTGGAAGAGTCCGGCGCGTTCCCAGACCGATCTCCTGCGCGCGCCGGTGTACGGGAGCTCGGTTCGAGATTGACGAGCTTGGAGCAGAAAGCGGCCGGGGAGCTCGGAGGGGAGGGACGTCGGCGAGCTCGGATGCGGGCGGAGGACGACCGGGGCGAAGGGGTTTTGCCGGCGTGGTCGGTCGCGGTAGGACGGCGGCGCGCGCCTCCAAGGGCTGCTGTCTGCCGAGACAGACGTGAACCGCCGAGTGGGAAAACGAACCGAGCCTAGGCCCATAGGACGGCCCACACGCAAAAAAGCACCGAGCCTAGGCCCAACAAAAACAAGGAGATAGAAGAAAGAAGAAAAGAAAGGATAGATGCATTTTGACTCCCGAATTCACCTGCTCATGGTTGATTTTTTTTGAAAAAATAGTACTCCCTCCGATCGGAAATGGCTGTCACATATTTGTCTAAATATGGACATATCTACACATTAAAATATGTCTAGATACATCCATATTTAGACAAATTTGTGTCGATCATTTCTGATCGGAGGGAGTAAAATGTTTTAAAAAATCCTAAAAACAACCAGTGATGAACATATACAAATATTCTACATGTGTCACAAGTTTCGTGGTGAAATGATACTCACAATGCTCTGTGCAAAAATCATAAAATCAGTGATTAAAAAATATATTTTGAAATCTCATTTTGACCGGACAACAAATATCACTTTCTATTTTGGATAAAAAGGGTTTTAGGACATATATTTGAGAACTGCTATATGTTCGATGGATTCCATCCGATTCATGACTAACGTTGAAATCAGGCCTTGTGTGTTTTCATTGTTTGAGCATCTCACGGTACAAGGAAACCGTATGGACCGGACAACAAATATTGTACGCACAGCAATTCTGAATATATTTCAACACACCCCTTCACGTCTAGCCTTCACCGGGCCTTAAACCTGGATATCAATGAGGATTACGACTTTTTCTTATTAATAGTGCCCTCGTTAGGTCTTTGAACTCTAGAACTCTTCGTTTGATACCATACTACTCAAATCATGGACTAGCCAGCACCAGCACAAACAGAAGTCGGAACTGATGGAGAGAACGCTCCAGTGGCTCAGTGGTAGCGTTCGGCGGTGGCCAGCTACCCATCGCGAGTTCGATCCCTGGGATCGACTCGCGGTGTCTCACGGGGTTTTTTAGCAGCCAGGCACTGGCTGTTCCCAGGAGCTCTTCTGCCTCACGTCTATGTACCACAGGCGAGATCGACGTGCCCGTCGGTCACCGAAGCACTGGTCTTCGGCCAAGTCTCTCAGGACGTAGGTCTGGGTTATAGGATGTAGGTCTAGTTTAGACACATAGGTGGGGTGTGCGTGTGTGTGGTGTGCGTGTGGTGTGTGTTTCCTGTGTGTCCGAACAGGTACTACAGCTTGTAATCCTAGAGAGGCACTCAAAAAAAAAAAAGTCGGAACTGATGGAAATGGATTGGCAATACATTTCAACACTTCCAAACTTGATTCACACCTATGTAACGATCATGCGTCACTTACATTGATGGCTGGAGGAGAAACCCTAGCCACCGTCGGAAGCTCCTCTCCCGTCCGTCCTTCCCTCGACACCTCGAGGATGCAGCCGAGTGAATTTCGCGCCTCGTTGGAGGCTGCGAGTTACTCCGTTCCTCTTGGATAGAGAGGGTGCGGGCCGGTCTACTCTAGATGAGGCGATAATGATGCCAATCTTCGTCTGAGATGCTCCTCGTGGGGTGGGTGGGGGTTTGGTGTTGATCTGATCACGCGTGATGGATTTCAACTCGATGCGGTGGCCCGATGGCCGAGGCTATGTGGCTTCAACGTATGGACGGCATGACGCGGCGACAACCGTTGTAATCTGATGGAAGCTCATGAGATTAGGGATAGTGGTAGGTGCCACAATTCTTTGATGATGGCGACACCGTGGTCGTGTGGACGACACAACGGTTGGATCTTGAGGTGGTGATGGCTTTCTGCAAGGCCGGCCGTGGTATCGACCGTTCTCTCCACCTCCAGATCGGGTTCAATGCGGCTCGGCAGGTGCTACGCTCAACTCAAAGTCATGCATGTTTGCTACATGTTCTATGCACGACGTCTCATGAGGAGGCTTCAAAGTCATAGATGTTGCGGGTAGAGCTACGCACAGTGTCTCTTGCGGAGGCATTAAGTCATACTTGTTGCTGTTGGACCAAAGGTGGTGTGACACTGTCTTGAAGCGGGGTGGTTTAGATGATGGTAGAGCTATGCATGATGTGTCGTGAGGAAGCGTCAAGTCATACACTGTCTTCAACGACGAATATGCATACTATGGTGGAAACACAAGAAACCTGATCAGATCAGGCAACTCGAGGCGCCTCTGCGTCTTGCACTTGTTGATGGTGGTGGTTCAAAGTCTACTTTGGAAATTAAAATCCTGGAATGAAAATCCCATTATTGGCCTCAGGTTGGACTCGTCACCATCGTCGCACGTGCGGCGGTCCCTTCTTGAAGGCTTAGCCTTGGAGACATGTGCTTTTTGTTTGTTTCGATATTTAACTATAGGATTAGTGATAGCCTCGTGGAGATGCTGTTGGAGGACATTCAGACTATTATTTTTTTAGCAATCTATAATTATGAAATTAAATGGTTGTATGCATCGATTGATCCAGAGCCCGGTGCTTCCTATTTTTTGAAAAGGATTGTAACTCATGATTACAGACTTAATGCCAGCTCACAACAGCTTCACTCACATGATCTGAGATAAGCATGTTACCGTGCAGCTAAAGATAAGAAGAAAATATGGGTGCCAACCGGTTAAATGATGTCATGGATTGTAGCACCATTAAAAAAATTAGGTCGTTTCCTAGTTTACATATGTATATTTCATTCTATTTTTGGGCAAATTTAAAGTGATCACTCCATGTTGCCCAGGCTCAAGAAAACTGTTAACTTCGGCAGTGGTGGGGAGGTTCGTTCTCTGGCGTGTTTGATGGGTTCAAGAAGGTAGATGTTTTTGTTCTTCTTATCTCATATTTTGACTGCCTAAGAGCAGTAATTTCTTTGTTGCATGTCTTGTACTGCCGTTGAGAAAATGGTACGACAATTTAGGCTAGTTAGTTATGAATAACTAATTTGTCTTGCCCTTTATTGAAACATATTGATGATTTTTCTGGACAACCAGCTTCATTTATGTATGTCCATGTTACAATTTTTAAGCATTAATTATTACTATATTATGATTTCTTGTGATGCCAAACTTGTAAACTAGAGTATCTTTATCTGACAGAATTGCAATTGGGCAATTGGATCGATTATCAATCATGGATATCGATGACGAAGAGGAAGCTGTTACAAGCGAGGGAAACTATCAGGAATTCGAATATGTAATGGGCCAATCAAGTAATCCATAACAATTATATATACGGCTATGATGACCAACCAATTCATTTGATTTAGTTTAGCAGATACACATTTATATATTCAGTTCACTATGGTTTGCGCTCTTCCTGTAAACTTAACTCCATTTGTTTTCATTATATTATACAATAATTAGATTCTACTACCATTTGGCATATCAGGTTTGTAGAAGCATCGACTTTGTTTAGACGTGTAGCCGTTGGCGATTGGAAGACATAACACAAGCACATAAGCACTTTTTACTCAAATGAAGCTCTTTGCAACTTGTTAGTTCCATACTACCTCCATTCCAAAATATAAGGCGTATTTTGTTTGCTTTGACCGAGGCTTTGACCAACAATTAGTCTATTAATATGTAATTTGTGTGACATAAAATTGATATAATTGTATTCCTAATTAAAAGTACTTTAATTATGATTATGAGCTATATCACCTATGTCACATGTTAAATGCGTAATTGTTGGTCAAAGGCTCAGTCAAAGGAAACGAAATACGCCATATATTTTGGAACGGAGGTAGTATTAATTTGACTGCACCCACTCTTTACATTTAAATAGTTCATATCTTCTCGTTATAATTATGGCACGTACAACACTTCTTCATGTTCTCCCACATTACGATGCAAAAACTCCGATTTCTTATCGGATATGTACTTATACTAAACAAATTTCGTCCTACTCACCAGAACTGAACGTCCAGTTTCGGAAGGTAGTGAAGAACGGGAGATGGTTGGTGCTTCTGTTACGGATTATTTGGTTGGGCGCACGGAAGGATATTATGATATTCAGTGGCTCGCCATTGTTTAGAAAAGCGGGTGGGCTTGATTTGCTACCACTGGTTGGCAGGCACTGACCTTCAGCGCGCGGCAACCTCATCAGGCTGGACCGTACCCGCGTGTGCGTCAGTAGTCGCGCTTCTAATAGACGCTTTTAATTTAGGAACGCAGCGTCACGACTTGCAGCCTGCTTTGCGAGAAATCGGGGGAGCCGCCAACTACGTTTCGCGCCGTGAGCCGTCCTGACTCCAGCGGTCACCAATCCTTGTAGTAGATTTTTTTCCTCCTAATGTTTCCACTCCGGTGGTGGTGGCCACCTCCTCCTCTCGCTGTCCCTCCCTCCATGGATCTGGCTCCGGTGGGCCACCTAATGTTGCTTGATTTGTACTCCCTCCGTTCCAATTTAATTGACTTGCTATGCACCACATGTGAATGTATCTAGGCGTACGCCTAGATACATTCACATGTGGTGCATAGCAAGTCAATTAAATTGGAACGGAGGGAGTAATTTGTAAATCGTGGCGGCGAAATCCAACGCTCCAAGGGGCGGCATGGTCGTGGTGGGTGCTGTCTCCGGTGGGTGGCTATGCTGCCATCGTTGAAGGTCATCTCCGAGCTTGCCTAAACGCCCCGACCTCCATGGCCATGGAGGCTGGTCGTCTCTCCTCAACATCCGCCTCCCCTGCCTCCATGACTGCCGCCCCACGTCGGCTTGACCTCCAGCACCACGACGGGGCTGCCTCGCGCTGCGGTACCGTGTCCTCCTCTCCTCGCTGCCCGATGGACAACAGTGCATCGGCTATGGCGGGGGTGCTGCCAACTGCGTCGAGCGGTGCTCCCCACCGGCGTGCTTCAGTAGTCACGCTTCTAATAGACGCTTTTAATTTAGGAACGCAGCGTCACGACTTGCAGCCTGCTTTGCGAGAAATCGGGGGAGCCGCCAACTACGTTTCGCGCCGTGAGCCATCCTGACTCCGGCGGTCACCAATCCTTGTAGATTTTTTTGCTCCTAATGTTTCCACTCCGGTGGTGGTGGCCACCTCCTCCTCTCCCTGTCCCTCCCTCCATGGATCTGGCTCCGGTGGGCCACCTAATGTTGCTTGATTTGTACTCCCTCCGTTCCAAATTATGTCGATCGGATGCTTCAACCGGTGTCGGGTGGTGCTGCCAAAGGCTACGACAGGGTGCTATACCATGGCTGGAGGGAGATGCCACCATGGGGCGGAACTAGGAATAATTTTGCTACACATTCTTTTTCTTTTAGCTACATTGATGTTCCAAGATGCTGCAATACTAGGTTATGCCTTTTGAATCCACCACGGGAAAAGGTTTTTTTTTTGGAATGATGCTACAATAGTAAAAAAAATGCTTAGAAAACGAGAAGTTTTTGCTCCATAGAAGCAGCGGCGAGATTTTCGGAGGAAATTGGACATGTTACAACATCACAAAAGTTTATTACAACGAAACAGTTTTTTCATCCGTAGAAGCATTTGGTGAGATTTGGGAGGGAATTAGACATTTACACAATAGTACAAAATTCTGATTACAAACGAACCTTTTTACTTCATTGAATCATTTGCAGGATTTTGGAGGGAATTGAGCATTTTATACAATAGCATAAATTCTTATTACAAACGAACCGTTTTTGCTTCATAAAAGCATTTGCATAATCGGGGTCGGGGATGGACACGTGTCAGCTCCTAGACCCAGGAAATTTTTGTCCCAAATCCACCGAGGGACGCCCAGCACTGTCCCAGAATTCAATAGTTGAAGAAATAGACTTTCGCCCCGCTATATATATATATATATATATATATATATATATATATATATAGGACAGGACTATTTAGAAACCCTCCTTAAGAGATGCTCTAAATAACTATTCAGAGCACTTTTCCAACTAAAGAGCTTCTTAACAGAACCCGTCTGCACCCCACGTCCCGCCCGACCCCACACCCGACCACGTCCCACCCACCCAGCCCGACCCATCCCCTCGTCTCCTACCACCTGCTACCAACGGCGGCTCCTGGTTGCTCTGCCGTCGAGAGGTTCCTCCACCGCCGGCCTGGCACCCGCGTCGACCCTCTTCACCTCCCGCCGGCGGGCCACCTCCGCCTCCCGCCCGGCGCGTCCCCGTCCACCTCCTGCCGGGCGTGGCCCCTTGACCTCCTGCCCGGCGCGGCACGCCCCCGCCCACCTCTTGCCCGGCGCGCCCCCGCCCACCTGCTCCCCGGCGCGCCCCCGGACACCTCCTGCCCGGTGCGGCCGCGGCCACCTCCTGCCGGTGAGGCTCCCTCCGCGCGTCGGAGATCCCATCGCGCCGCCTCCCTTCAGCCGAAGACCGAGTTCATCCCTCAGGATCCGGGCTTCCTCGCTGTGGCGGCCGCATGGCGTCGTCGGACGGCGGCCGCGTGGATGCCGGTGGTCGTCGTGTGCTCTGCTTTCTTGGTGCTTCGGCAGTGCATCTGAATTCTGGCCCGCTGCTGTACTAGATCAGTAGATGTAGGTGTGAGGTCAGATTCCACTGTGATCTGAGATTCTGAGTATTGCGGCTGGAGATGCTAGATGGATACATGTATTTAAGACCTTCGATTCGTATATTATGCAGGCTATGAACAATTCAAGGATTGGGTTCCTACTACTTCGTTCTGTTCTTCTCTAGGATGCGCGGATACAGCCCAAAACTCACGTATCGGGGGTCGGATACGTGCGGATACGGATATGGATACAGATACAGGAAGATACGTATGGGATACGTATCGGGCAATTTTTCATTTAAAATATAATAAAATTAAATCGGATACGTGGGGGATACACCGTGGATACGTTAGGGGATACGGGAATACACTAATCCCTCGATTTATACACCAACCCAGCCCCCATTCGTCTTTTCAGTTCTCATCCCCGACCTAGGCGCCGCCACACCGTAGATCGCCGGCCACCTCTGCTGCGGCGCCGCCGGACCTGAGAAGAGACCTAGCCAGCGAGCAGCCTCCCGTGGCCCGCCGGCAGCCGCTGCACTGTGCAGTGTGCACGTAGGTCAGTTTCCCTCCTCCCATCTCTAGTTCTCCACTTTGTCGGCTTTTCTTGGCTGGCTGCGCTGCACCGTCCGCCGCCGCTACGGCACTCCCCCGTACGCATGCTTGCCTGCGGATCTGTTGCTGGCTTGTTGTGCTCCACCGCTGCCTTAGTGCCTTAATCACTTACTGCTCGCAGTCTAGTTCCTTAAGATTAAACATGCTAAGTAGAAAAGTAGAATTATAGATTAGATCACAGGACACCTCGATTGAATTGGATACATTCTTGCAGGTCAGCAATGGCCAGCACTGGTAGGACTAGTGGTTCTGGTGTTGAAAGCACTGTCGATGACTCGAATGCAGGCAGCAGTGCTGGAGAACCAAGTGCAGTCGAGATGTTGAATGCTATTATGGATAATAGTTTATTCAATTCTCATAAAAAACATTATATATATATATATTTTTAATCTTATTATATATATATAAACGTATCCCCGTATCCATGTTTTTGGAAAATCGGCGTATCCTCGTATCGCCGTATCCGTATCCGTATCGCCGTATCCGTGCATCCTAGGTTCTTCTGACTCTGTTCCTTTGTTCATAGATTCGAGAATTGTACTTTCCTTCTGCAACTGAAAGCTGGCAGATAAATACACTGTTCAGTTGTTCCGTTTTGATAGATGCAGAGTCCTTCTCTCCGTTCAGTTCATATATGTAGGCTTTGAACAATCCATGGATTGGGTTCCTGCTATCCGTTCCTTTGTTCATACTAGATTCGACAACGGTACTCTTATCACTGCAACTAAAAGTTACTTTTCTATTGGGAGTTCCCTGAACTAGTCCGCAGCTTGCTTTAAAAACGTCGGAAGTTCTTCTCGGCCACGTCGGACGTTTTCCTAACAAAACTAAAATTCATTCGTGAGTAAAACTGTTCATATTTTTTGAGAAGGAGGTTCACGGTTACACGCCAGGGAGTTCATTTCATTCATGTCAGAGGTTCGCTTTTTTATTAAAGAAAAAATTAATTAATGAACAAGTAAAAAGAATCAAGAAAAAAGCACTCTGAGGTTCACTCTCAAAAAAAAATCGAAGTTCAATGTATATGATATCGAAGTTCACTCGGAATAACAAACATGTTAAAAAACTGAATTTAAAAAAACTGCAGTTTGGTATATTGAAAACTGCTCTCAAACCATGAAGAATTTCGAAAAATGGTCAACACGAAAAAGATGCTGAATTTTAAAACCTTTTCAACGGTATATCATATGCATCATTTGGACCTAACGGTTTGAAAATAACGACATAAAATAGTGCGCCACACAGAACAAAAAATCCGCGATTGGAGGTTCACTAACACATACCCAGAAGTTCAACGCCTCATAGCCAGAAGTTCACCGCCTAATAGGAGGAAGTTCGGATACTCAGTTTCCTGGGCGGAAATCATACACATTGAAATCATCACTACGAGGTCCGGTTGGCCAAAATCAACCGCCCCACATGCAATTGGTAAGTATATAAGTCTAATTTAACTCTCCCATGCCTACACAACTCATCCGAGCAACACAAACGTGTCAATTTTGAATTATTCCCATGTCATCTCGTTTTACCCGATTATTGTATTTTCAAAATTAATCAAAATCCGTATTGAATTCCGAAAACATTTCTATACAAAAAAGTTGCGTCTTGTCAATATCTTTCCAACGCCATATCATTTGTTAAGTTTCGATAAACCGTTTGAAAGTAATTGGCAAAATATTGTCCGCTGGATCTAAAAGTTTATTGTTTATTTTGGAATCTGCTCTTAAACCGTAAAGAATTTGGAACATTTGCAAGAGATAGAAAAGATGCGAATTTTCCATAGCTTTCCAACGGCGTATCATTTGCATCGATCCGACTAGCGGTTTGAAAATGGCATCCAAAATTCTGTACGAAAACGGAGAAATACGTGAAAACTGAGTGTAGTATTTCGAAAATTGTTTTAAAACCGTGAAGATTTTGGAAAACCCGTCAAGATGAAACAGATGCGCATTTTCCATAGCTTTCCAACGGCATATCGTTTGCATCCATCCGACAAGCGGTTTAAAAATGGCGGTCAAGAAACAGTTCCAAAACGGAGAAATTCGTGAAAACTGTGTTTAGTATTTCTAAAATTGTTTTAAAACCGTAACGAATTTGGAAAACCCGTCAAGCGAAAAAGGTGCGCAATTTCCCTACCTTTCCAACGGTATGTCACATGCGTCATTCCGATAAACGGTTAGAAAATGGCGTTGAAAATATTGTCCGCAAAACAGAAAATCTGGGAGTTCCGTCCGGAAGTTAACATAGTATAGAAACGGAAGTTCATTTAAACGCATCAGAAGTTCACCTTGTAAGCGCTGCAAGTTTCTGTTTATGTTGGAAAAAAATTCAAATCGTAAGAGTGCAAAAAAATCTTCGCAATTTTTTTATCACGAAGTTCACTCTTAGAAAATTTCGAAGTTCAATGTATACAATATCGATGCCCACTCTGAATAACAGTATAATGAAAACTGAAAAAAAAATACTGAAAACAGCAGTTAGTTAATTTAAAACTGCTTTTAAATCATGAAGAATTTAGAAAAATGATCAACACGAAAAAGATGCGCAATTTTCATACCTTTCCAACGGTATCTCATTTGCATCGTTCGGACAAACCGTTTAAAAACTACAACAAAAATAGTGCGGGGTACAGAACAGAAAAATTTGCGATCGGAAGTTCACTATCGAACACCCAGAGGTTCACAAACGTGTAATAGGAAGTTCGGATGCTCTGTTTTTGTGGGGCGGAAATCCTACGCATTAAAGTCATCACTTAGAGCTTCGTTTGTCCAAATCAACCGCCACCACGTGCAATTAGTATGGATATGAGTCTATTTTAACACTCCCATGCCGAGTCATCAAATTCGAACACCACAAAAGTGCCAATTTTGAATCGTTTCCATCGTATCATGTTTCTCTGTTTTTCGTATTTTCAAAATTAGTCAAAATCCGTAATGAATTTGGAAAATATTTCTACATGAAAAATTTGCGCCTAGTCAATATCTTTCCAACGCCATATCATTTGTTACGTTTCGACGAATGGTTTGAAAGTAATTGGCAAAAAACAGTCCGCTGGAGCTAAAATTTCAGAAAACAGTATTGTTTATTTTCGAATCTGCTCTTAAATCGTAAGGAATTTTGAAAATTTGCCAGAGATAGCAAAGATGCGCATTTTCTATAGCTTTCCAACGGCGTATCATTTGCATCAATCCGATAAGCGGTTTGAAAATGGTGGCCAAAACACAGTACGGAAACTGAAAACTTCGCGAAAACATAGTGTAGTATTTCTGAAATTGTTTAAAAACCGTACATAATTTGAACAACCCGTCAAGACGAAAAGGATGCGCATTTTTCGTAGCTTTCCAATGGCGTATCATTTGCATCAATCCGACGAGCGGTTTGAAAATGGCGGCAAAAAAACAGTACCAAAACGGACAAATTGGCGAAAACTGAGTTTAGTATTTCTAAAATAGTTTTGAAACCGTAAAGAATTTGGAAAACCCGTCAAAACGAAAAATGTGTGCAATTTCTCTACCTTTTCAACGGTATATCGCATGCATCATTCCGATAAACGGTTCGAAAATTGCGTTGAAAATACTGTCCGCAAAACAGAAAATCTGGGAGTTCCGTCCGGAAGTTAACATAGTATACGAACGGAAGTTCAGAAAAGGTGCTCTGAATAGTTATTCAGAAACTGGTTCTTGAATAGCTGGAATATATATATATATATATATATATATATATATATATATATATATATATATATATAGCAACCACCCGATACAACATTGAGACCACTGCTGGGGCCAACAGCACAAAACAGCCCAAAAGGAAAGAAAGAGAAAGAAGAAGAGAAAACAATGCCAACATCGGCGGATCAACGAAAACCAAAGTGACTCGCAACCGCCGCGTCCTCTCTGGCAAATTCCCACCACGATCCTAGCGCTCCAAATCGCCGCGTACCAAACAGCACCTCCAAGAAGGAAAGCGACGACGACGACACTGCTGCCCGGACAGGTCCTAGGGTTTCCCCCGGTACGCTCCGGAGAGTGGGGAAGGGGCACACCCGACGCCCTTCAAGAAGGAAGGGCGACACTCTCAAGCGCCACCGCGTCGGTGTCAAAACGACGGGGATTTCTCCAGACCCCCAAAAAACCACAACCCGGACAATCTGAAGCGCTGCACCAAAACTTGCCGCCCACCACCAGACGCCACCTCGGTCTTGAAGTCACGAACGCCGTCTCACCATGGCAAACACTGCGAGGCCAGAGTGAAAAGAGACAACCGTAGACAATGGTTGGCAGTACCACAACCACGCGGGAGGGAACAACCTCCACCGCCAAAGGTCGGGTCCAGACGAGTCCGCGAAGCTCCCGTCGTCGCACTGCAGCAGGGGTGATGTCGTCTCCGCCACCATGTCACGAGATGTAGCCCGTAGTCAATCTGGAAGCAGCCAGGCCATGGCCGACCCGGCCCGACCCAGATTGGGCCCAAAAGGGCTCAGATCTGGGCTTGAGGGCCCGGCCGAGCCAAGCCGGCCACCACCTCCACCAACGGTGGAGCCGCCGCCATGCTCACCATCCGCACGGCCACGAGCTGCCCCGCCGCCGCCTCGCCGGACCTCCGTCGCCTAGCAGCACCGCACGGAGCCGCGCCGCCCCGCACGCGGCCGCCACCGTGAGGGGAGAAGAAGGGGGCCGCCGCCGCCGGCGCCGTCCGGGCCGAACCCGGCGCCGCACGCCGACGACGGCCGCGGAGCAGAGGAGGAGGGGGAGCGCTCTGGAGCAAGCGGCGGCGGCGACGCGGTCGCCCGCGCGGGGGACGCGGTCGCGAGAGCTGTTTCGGAGGGGTTTCGGAGCTGTTTCTGTTTCTCGGTCCCAGAATTCAATAGTTGAAATTAGTAATTTACCTATTTCGAGGAATTGCTTATAGGAAGTTAAATTCTAGGCATCTCTTTCAGAAATAAACTGGACTTACATTAATAGAAATTGTAAACTCAACTGTCTATCCACTTGCCGAAACTTCTCCTTCTCATGTCTAGATATCGCGCTTGTAAAAAACAATGCTCTCACTGGTGCCAAGATTGTCGTAAAAAACTTCTCCTTATCTGGTCTGCACAAGAGAGCAGCCAACAAAACTACGCCGACACTTTGCAACCTTCCTTTTTTATCCCTTATTTCCGTTGGAATGTGCGTGTTGTTACTTCTTCTACTACACGTCTCAGCAACTTGAGTCTTGACTAGCAAAAGTGTCCGTGCGTTGCAACATGAGTGAAAAAACATAAATATTGGTAGAAACACTGACACAACCCAAATTTTATACCAAAATCGACCCGTGTAGAACAATTTTGTTTCTAGCATAAAAATAACTCGAATCATAAAAATATGCGTTGTACAATCTATCTCTGTGATAACTTGATATAAATTCACGTCATATTACTTCCTGGTACACATTGTAAAAAAACAATGCTCTCACTGGGTGCGCTGGGCCGTGGTCTGTCAACCCAATAGTCTTGGGGGACTTGGGATTATCAACACTAAGATCATAAACATTTGCCTGATTGGCAAATGGATCTGGAAGCTCCTCACGCAGGAAGGAGGTCTTTGGGGGGAGATATCCTTAGGGCCAAGTACCTCCAACAAAAGGATGTATTGCTTGACACTCACCGGCCTGGGTCCCAACTTTGGAATGCGATCCAGAAACACAAGAATGTCTTTTGCTTGGGGGCAAGGCACTCTGTCCGGAATGGCAAATCCACGAGGCTTTGGATTGATTGGTGGCAAGGCAGTGGCCCTCTCAAGGACTGCTTTCCTTCCACCTTTGCGGTTACAGCCGAGCTAGATGCTGCGGTAGCATGGGCGCTCCGAAGTGGATCTTGGGAGATTCCGCTTCGTCGCCCACTTGACCTCCGGGACTGACGCGAGTGGACAAACTTGCTCCGCTGCATTGAGGGAGTACATCTGGTGCCCGAACCTGACGTTGTGTCATGGACCCTGGAACCGTCGGGACGGTTCTCGGTGAAATCCCTCTATCTCAAGCTGTGCCAAGGCGTGGAGCTATCCCACTTCAAGGTCATGTGGCGGATTGCCATACCCCTGAAAATCCGGATTTGCCCAGGGCCGTTCGAAACGTGCACCGTGTAGAACTTCAAGGTCTTGTGAGCTTTGCCCTTTCGACAGAAGAAATTCAATTTTTCATATTACTCCTAATTTGTTACTATTGGTGATTAATTTCATTGATGCTCCGTTCGGATGTTGATATTGAGGGGGTAGATATTATATTGGGATGAATGTCCAATACCCAGGATATTGATATTGAGATTGAATGTCAATATTTTCTGTTTGGATGTGTTTGATATTCGGAGCTAGACAAGATATTGAGTTTGAATATCAAATGCTGTCTGGATGTTCTAAAAGCAGTATTTCGAGACATTGATCATTGTACTGTTATATTCATGACAAAATGTGAAAAACAGCCTCATTTTCAAACCATGACCAACAACAAGCAAGAACATGGCAACCTTTTCTTCCACAACAACATAAACACTCCCCCGTAAGCCACATTTCTCAACCAACATAGCACACAAGTCATGGAAGTTTCTTTTAGTTAGACGAAGCTGATCATAGCAAGCAGTTTCAGTCCCATCATACATATCTTTCAACAAATACTTTCGAAGAGAGAGTCTATGTTCATCATCGGTAAAGGCTCCTAACTCCCTCAGCAACCTTTGTGTACTAACATACGCCAGAGCAAGAAGAGTGCATTCAAGATATTGTTTCATGAACACAAGCCTTCTTCTCTTCGTTCTTTTGTTTTCTTCCGATATATAAGTAACCATGGCTAACTCGTCCGACATTGTGCAACTACAATGAAAATACATTGTATGTGATTGCACAAATTTTAGCATCATCAAAATTAATTTATTACAAGCATGTTAATCAAGCATCACTACAAAATTCAGCACATCACACAAACACTATATAGCAACTAGCACTACGAAATTCAGCACTACAATCATCCAAACCAAGTGTCCAAAGAAATTTCGGTTCAATTCGAAACTAGCAGGAGAGGAAGGAGGGGTATGGATCCTTACCTCAGGGAAGTTGCAGCACCGGATTCACGAGCGCCGGCCGCCGGAGCTCCTCCTAGTCCCACCAATTTGTCCCTGCAATCAAACATGATGGGATGAGAAGGGATGGAGGGAGGAAGGACGGAAGAAGGGGAGGGCGCCGGAAGGACGGGCGAGGGAAGGAGAGGGGCGCCGGGAGGAGAGGGGCGCCAGAAGGAGGAGCGCAGGGCGTGACCTGCTGCGCCGCCGCGGCTTGAGTCGCGCAGGAGCGAGGAGCGAGGAACCAGAGGATATAGGGGCGATGCGAGGAGGACGCGAGGGGGGTTTTCTGCTGCTGGATCTCCATGCCCGATCTATCATGGCTTATGTGTTGTCCGTTGAAGATATTGATAGGCAAATAGGAGTAGGCCAAAAGGCGGGAACACAATTGTATTTCATACATAGGGAGATTTCTGAAATAGGCAGGAAGACAAAATATCATGCAGACAACCACAGTAATTAAATTGTGTGCGATAACAGTATTTTACATACGATTAGTTCACGCAAACCATGTGCAATAAGTCAACAACATAAACTACGTACTAAGCTACCATAACCGTGTGCGATGTCTCAATGTCTCAACAATGCAGACGGTTAGAATAGCTTTATCGTGTGTGATACCCTGATCTCACTCGTACCATAGATAATATATTACTCTCTCCGTTTCTTGATGTAAGGTGTATAGTTTTTTGAAGAAAATTCTATTCTATGATATAAGGTGCATTTGCTATTTTTGGACAATTTACCCCCAAAAAAGTGAGATCTAGTCTCAAAAGAGGGATTTTACGGATTGTATTCATTTTGTGCCTATTAAGAACCCATCTCTCGCAATTTTTTTCCAAAAGAAAAATTAGTCCACTATATGCAAAACACTCTGTCTTAATATTCGTGCAGAAAACTATACACTCTATATTCAGGAACGGAGGGAGTAATATTCAGGAACGGAGGGAGTAATATTTTCTAACAAAAGGCTTCCGAGTAAACGATATACAAAGCTCTTTCCTCGGATGAGCAAGAGAAGAGCAGCCAAAATCACTACGAGGATGTTTGGGAGTTGAAACTTGTCGATTGGTACTTTTGCCATGGATAATGTTCTTCTTGAAGTAGGATTTATATATAGGCCATCAAATAGAGGCCTTTAGTCTCAGTTATGGAGAATGTGCTCCTCAAGCAGTAGAAATGATTCAGACGTCCACCATGAGACTATTGTCTGACCTATGGCAGAACAAGAGTGTGGTGGCTTGGAATTCCAAATGAGTGAGACATCAATTGACGCAGCGTCCTCGACTGGCTGCACCTCAAAAGTAAGAAAGAAAAACATATGGCCAGTATAGCGGATTTGTGTATGTTCCCAGTATAGTGCAGCACTGTGAAGCAAGAAAAAAAAACTGACAAAACATCTAGTGATACACTGATACTCTGGAACAAGATCGATAAACAAGAAAGCGTGGTGGGAATCTCTAACTGACAATGCACGGTCGAGCATCCACTCCCAACATAGAGGCATATACGCAGAGACCTCAAGTTGAGGGATGCAAGGTCGCGCACTCACTAATCATGTAAGAGCTGGCTGGCGCCGAATAATGATGAAACCAGGACACACGGACTTAGATCCTGTTATACATCTCGGCAGCTTGAATCTTGATATGCGAAGTAGGCAAACAGCTGGAACTTCTATACAGTTGGATGACTACTCTGTATTGAGTAAAAAACCTGACTGTTTTGTAGCTGCTGTAATAAACAGGGGCTCCGAGGTCTGCACTATGAAGATAAAGGGTCCTGCTGAAGGACAGTCTACTTCCGGAGCCGACTCCTTGCACGGTGGCTCAGATTTGCGCGCGCATCCTGTTTGTACTATCTAGAAGAGGTTTTATTCTGTCACGCATAACAAGATGTAAGCTTGGGAAAATTCTTCTCATCTGTCCTGAGTTGAATAATGAATGAATGATTGGTTTTGATTTGTATTTCTGTTTATATATGCCTGTGATCGATTGCCATTTTTATACAAGCCCATGAACGACTGTTTGTTTGGCCTTTCACTTGCAAAAACCAACTTGTTGCAGAGAGAGATGAGCATGAGATGGAGGCGTGCACATAATCAGTTTCGACAAGCACTACATGACCAAAGCTAGCTCTTGATTGCAAAATGACATGACCAGGGCGGCGCCACTACCGGGGCGAGCAGGGGCGACCGCCCCGGCTCCCCTGGGCGCAGCAGCACACCCCTTTTCAGTCTCAAGCGGCGGCGGCGGCACCATTAGCGCCTGGAGAAGGGAAAAGCTCCTCGTTCTAAGTTTGACGAAGAGGTACTCGGCTGGCCGAAGCAGATGGTCTTACTTGGGCCAATTTTCGGGAAACCGACCAGGCGACCAGCCCATATGGCCGTATTATCCAGCTAGTCACGCGGACAAGCCGACCTAGCTTCTGCTCGCATCCGCTCAAAGGAAAAAAAAACTTCCGCTTGCATGCTCGCATTTTCTTTAGTTATTAGCCTGTCTAGCTGGACATTCCTACGATTCTGAATTTCAATTAATAAATTGGTGGGTGTCAATTTGGTGCTAACAATTTTTCACATTATTATTTTTGTATTTTTACACAAAAATGTCGGTTTTCTGTAAAATTTGATGTGCGCACATAGAATTTTGCGTCAAATTTTCGTTCCGGATTTATTAACAATTAAGCGTGCGCACATACAATTGTGCCTTAAATTTTTTTGACGTGCACAAAAAATATCGGTTTCCGCAAAATTTGGCGTGGGCACGTAGAATTGTGCCTTAAAAAAATTTAGACGTTATGTCTTCGTCCCGGCTCATCTCATTTTCTGGCTCCGCCACTGGACATGACTATGCCTGTAACTAGCTAGCTCTTGATTGCAACATCACTACAGGACTAAGCCAATAATTTACTAGCATAAGAAAACCATGGAGAGTAAAACCCCTAACACGATTCAATATTAAGCAAGCAGGATTCCTTCCTAACACAGTAACACGACTGCTGGCTAAATTAAGCGTCATCACCTCTAGTTCTGGGACACGGCAACCCACGCGAAGAAGCCATGCATGAGCACAATCAGCACCATAAGGAACACGCTCACGGGTGAGCCCACGCCATACCCGGCGTCGCAGCCGCTCCAGTACACGAACCAGTCCTCCATGGCCACGACCGCAAGGAGGCACGAGGCGACAGAGAGGACCACAGCGAGGAGGTGCGTCCCGCGCAGCGAAACCCTGCGCCACTTGGCCGCGATGGAGGCGACTCCCTCCACCGCGGCGGCAGTGGCCTCATGGTGGGCGTAGAAGGCCTTGACTCTTGCTTGGACATGAGTGGCGGCGACGGCTTTGGACTCGGCGGCGCAGACCGCCGTCCGCAAGGCAGTGACGACGTTGGACTCGGTGGCACTGACCGCCATCCGCACCGCGAGGAGGAGCATGGCGGCAGCGAGGGCGGTGAGGACGTGGAAGTCAAGGGTGAGGATGACACGCTGGTGGACCTCCGGCCCGCAGTTGGTGTCCGGGTTGGTGGGGAGCATACGGAAGGTGTTGGCCATCATGGACATGATCCACAGAAGCCTGAGCTGCTCTGCGGTAACTGTCTTGAACATCACCATGGCAGGCAGAGTCCACACCTGCATAACACATCACGATAGCTGAAAATTGGGCATTTTTACACATCAAAACTTTTGTACATAGAAAAAGTAGGCATACACCCAAGCTAAATGATACTAGTATCACTAAAAGTCCATTTGGATGACACAGTCTCCAGCAGTTACAGTTCATCTGGATGTGCAATGCACCACTTTTACTTGCCAGTTGCATCTTCAGGTTGCAATGGCCGCCCGCACAGCTGAGCTGGGTCACCTATCAAAGTCGCTAGATCTAACGGTGTTTAAGATATTGCAAATAGATGCGATTAAGTCCACGGAATAACTTGAGTTACTCCCCTCAGAACATTCAGAGTTCAGCATCTACGTCGCTCAGCATCATCGGTAGTAATGCTAGTACCAGATTTGCATCACATATTCGCATAGCATTTCATTTGTGATGGTTCAGGCGAATGAATGTAGCTCAGCCTCACACTGAAAGCCGAAGGAGAATACACTGCTTGTTACCAGAGATCCCAGTTTACAGCTGGGTGTGGTACTACTACTACTACTACTACTACTACTACTACTACTACTGGCACTTATATAATCTGTTGTCGACAACCAATCACCAAACTCTTACATGGAATTTCAATGATGCTAACATTGTGTAACGAATTCTAATGATCCATCTAAACAAATACTCCCTCCGTTCACAAAAGGAGTTGAGACATCCTTTTGTGAACGGAGGGAGTAGATGGCAAGAATTCTATGCATAGCAAAATCAGGCATACACATGCACAATTTTTTTGGCATAGCATGGCTGAAGAATGGGCGCTCAGAAGTCAGAATTGCTAATTTTCTTCTCCAAAAATCGCTGCTCTCGTCACCGCATCACATATCTGCATGCTAAAAAAACAGCACGACTAGCTACTGTTTATGCAGAAATCGGGTGGCGTTCTCACCTTGAGCTGGCCAGAGCCGCTGCGGGGAGGAATGCCGAGCTCGGAGGAGGGAAGGCACAGCGGGAAGAGTCCGGCGAGTTGGGCGCGGTCCCAGATCGATCTCCTGCGCGCGCCTGGGTACGGGAGCTCGGTCTCCGGGGCGAGGCGGGCGAGCTCGGAGGATACCGCGCAAGGGGATCTCGGAGGCGGGCGACGTATGAGAGCTCGGATGCCGACGGAGGACGACGGCGGCTGTATGCAGGGGTTGCGCCGGCGTTGTCGCGGTAGGACGGCGGTGGCGCGCGCCGCCTCCAAGGTCCGCTGTCGCATAGGACAGCCCACACGCAAGAAAAAGCACACGGTAAAAAACACCCAGCTGAGGCCCATAAGATGGCCTACACGGTTAAAAACGACCAGCCGAGGCCAAACAACAGCAACTGATGCAAGGCGGATATACAAGAAAAAAAAGGAAAAAAAAAAACATGGCAGCGACGGCGGCGAGGGTGTGTCGGTGGTGCAGGGAAATACTCGCTGTCGGGCAACAGGCTCATGAATAAGAGCATCCCCAACAACATCATCAGAAATTAAATTGTGTGAGAGAACACACATAAGAAGATATAGGGGGCCTTGTTGTTCCAGGAAGAAACACCATAATACAAAGGACATCTGCAAAGACATGAAACATGAGGCAAGAAATTCTACGGTGCGAGTGACTTGGATAAGCCGAGCTAGAAATGTTGGTAGTCGTTAGATCATGATTTTGTTATGCCTATTGTGGTTGCAAAAAGGCTCCGCGTGAGAAAAGAAGGATAAAATTGTGCAGGAGAAATAACACAAACAAATTAAGGAAAGAGCCAGATCATAAAAGGCTCATCTTGTGAGTTTTGTCCTTTCAGACAGAAGCAATTCAATTTTTTCGTATTACTCCTAGTGTCTTTTTTAACACCAAACTTTTCAAATTTATTTTGAAGCCATCAAAGTTACATCATTTATTACATAAGGTAAAATAAAACTGGGTGGATCATCATGGATTGTTACTCTTGACTATAATTTTATTGAATTATTTCGTCCGATTAGACAAAACGATTGAGTAAACAGAAGAGGGATCAAGGAAAAAAAGGGCAAACGGAACTGATTGTATCATGAGAGAATTCCTTGTATGACTCTCCTTGAAAGTTGGGTTCCTTATTTGACCCTGGGAAATTTTGTCTTCCCTATATGACACTTTGTGAATTTGTTTTACCTTATATGACACTCTAGTTCATTTTGAACACTAACGGTGTTAAATAGGAACATGAAAAGACGCTTTTACCCCTAGTGCATTATGTTGCAGTAATTATGTAAATAAAAACAGAACATATTTTGGAAGGAGAAGTTTACAGATTTTGTTACACACAGCCTTGTCGTCCGCTCTCTGTCTCTCTACATCCTACTCCGCGCTGGTCTGCTAGTAATGCTAGAATGCTACACCTACGGTTGTACGCGCTGACTAGGAACCCATTTGACGTGTCCGGCCACCAAACGAAACAAAAAAAACGAACGACGTGCCGCTAATTCCGCAAGGGAAAACTAAAACTGCTTTGGATCAGATCAACTACGGCACCTTCCTGCCTCCACCGTGTCGTCGTTAATGGCTGGGTCGTAACTGGACTCACCGTCGTGCCGCCGGCAGAGCTGCTCGCCCTCCGCCCCTCCATGGCCAACTCCCTCCACCCCGCCTTGGTCGACACCATCCGCCCCCGTCCTCCGCCTCTCCATGACTGCCGTCCTCCGCCCCGCCATGGCCGCCGCCCTCCTTCCATGCATGGCTGCCGTCCTCCGCCCCTTGCTCCATGGCACGTAAGACGCTGCCGCCGCCGCTACGAGCCAGAAAGACAGCGCCGCCGCCGCTATGAGTTAGCAGGCCACGCCGCCGGTAGTGTTCAGGGTGGGGAATCGAGGAAGGTAGCCGAGACCGTTTGATCACTAAGGGTATTTTTGTCAACCAAGAAATAATTTGACGGTACGATCTAACAAACTGACGGTAATGTCACCAAAGGCAAAAAAAAAAAATGCACAAAGTGTTATATAGGGAAAAGAAAATTTCCCGTCTCAACTTTCAATTGGTGTCATATAAGGAATTCTCTCTTGTATCATAGGCCCGCAGAAGAACGACACCGAGCCGAGGCCCAACAACAGCAAGTGTTGTGTTCGTCTTGTTACTAAAATCATTATCCACGGGGAAGAAAAAAAGAGACAGAGAAAGGAATCGAGAGGAAAGTCCGAGGAGTACCCGATGGAGAAAGACACGACGGCGACAGCGACGGCGCCGGCGAGGGTGTGCCGGCGGTGTAAGGAAACGTACGCTCCGTCGGGCAACACGTCGCGGTCCTGCAGATTTCACCCTTCCTTCTTCGTCTGCCGCCGCCACGATGACCAGAAGAGGTACCTCCTCCGAATCCGATCTTCACTTCCATCCCCAGTCAGTCAGATGATCCATCCATCGACGTAGTCCTTAACCACGACGCCGACGGTGCAGGTACTACGAGCTCAAGGACGGCGACCCACCCTACGCGGCCAAGTTCTACGACTGCTGCGGCGCCCAGGACCCCGACGCCGCCGGCTGCGCCACCGGTTTCCACCTCTCCTACGACGACCCGGAGTAACCAACTAGTACGCTTGCCTGTTCTTCTTATACCAGCGATCGATCTGCAGTGTCCTGCTCGCCTCCTCTGGAATATACAGTTTTCTGCTCCTAGTCTGTCAGTCTGTACATACTCTGTCTTTTTTTTGAAACGAGGCAAAAGATTTGCCTTTTATATTGATATAGGAGAAGCAAACATGACACGGCCGAGGCCAAAAAGAAAAAAAGTCATACAAGACAGGGCGAACTAGACGAAAGGATCCAACATCCTACACCGTCTAATCTCATCTGTCAGTGGTCTGTGTTTGTTTGGAGAAACAAGTAATCCAATCGATGAAATAAAATCTTACCTTTATCTATCACTTGGATTGACACTCTTGCACGAATTTAATTCTGGCTGTGAGTAATCCTAGTCCTATATGAAACATACATGGTAGGTTGAATTAAGGGATGCGAATGAGATGTGCCAAATTTAGTTTTCTCAACTAGTCTGAACCCTACCAATGATCTGGATTATATTGTGTGAATAAAATCAAACAATAAATCGACAGAAATAAATCCTATCCTCCTATAGTATCTCTTGTGTTTCACACTCGGGCACAATCTTTGACCTTTGTATCTGATTAATAATAGCCCTGTCTCTGAACAGACCTGATGGGTTGCATTCAGAGTTGAGAACAAGATGTTGCAAATTTAGTTTTCTGAACAAGTCTGAACCTTGTGCACAGTTTCTCTAGTGAAGAAATTGCATCTGCGCCAAGCTTTGCATTGTTTGTAAACGGCAGGCTGAAGGTTGCTGCCTGTGGACTGTAACACTGAGCAACAGTTAATTCAGAGATTGACACATACAACAGGAACATGGCACTTGTAGCCAAGGGCTAAACCTTATTCTACGATATAATCCTCACATATATGCATATGTGAACAGTACACTGGTACAAATGAAGGCTGAAGGTGTACATCCCGCTACACTGGCTTAATTTAGGCACTGATACACAACTAGGAGCAGGGCACTATTCCAGGCCCTCACATTATTCACTACGCATCAACTTTACATACCCAAAGCTAATTTTACAGAACAAATATATATCCGTGAAACAATACTAGTACAATGAGTACTTTAACAACATTGATACATGGTAAAATACCCGCACTCGAGATGATAACAGATCGAGAACAAGGGCGAGCTAGCGTCCGGTCTCAGCTTCCACACATTTTTCTCTTGTCCATGAAGCCCAGGTAACAACCACTTTCACATAAACTCAGTCATACAAGCTGTCGCAGACCAAGTACCAATAAGCTCTCCATTTCCTCTTGATCAAGAAGGTGCAGAAGACCACCCAGATACCCACTACATATCCAGAACCTGTAGCGATGATAAACAAAACTACGTCGTTTACATCTTCATGGTATTCTTGAGTAGCTGGAATTGGCTCAGGCTGTGAACAGTTTTGCGATATGGGAGGACAGCAGAGGCCCGAGTTCCCAATATAAATATATTCAGGGTCCTCAAGTGTTCGTAGTTGATCTCCTGAGAGTACCTCTCCTGTCAGGTTGTTATAGGACATGTTCAAAAGACTTAATGATGTGAGAGTCGACAAGCTTGCAGGGATTTTACCAGACAATTCATTGTGTGATAGGTCAAGTGATTCCACTTGCGCCAGTGCCCCAATATTCTCAGGATTTTTTCCACTGAAGTTGTTCCATGATAGGTTCAGGTTCTTCAGTTTGACAAGAGTGGTGATTTCTTCGGGAATCTCTCCAATAAGATTATTACAGGATAAATCAAGATTCACCATATATACGATCTCTCCTGTATATAATTGATCTGAGAGTAATTTGACCTCAAGTTCAACGAACTTTAACTCTTTGTTGCACTGGTCTTTATTAATATTCAGTCCAAAAGGAATCAAATCACATCTATTTTGCTCTTTTACAGAAACGACGCGACAAGGAGTCAAATCTCCAAAATGGACCTGAGCTTGTAGGAAAGGACCTGGATCAATGAAGTGGAAACATACAAGGGCCTGAGCTGAAAAGGCCATCGTCACGCAAAAGGGCTGAAGGAATCAAACAAAGCATCTCACCTGCTCTCACCTGCCGCCGAGGAAGGATAAGAAGGGAAGCACGCCGCCACAAAGCTCTCTCTCTTGCAAGCCGCAACCACCACCACCACCACAACCAACGAAAGGAGCATGAGGGGAAGCTAGGGTTTCTCGCTGCCGCCGCCGGTAGATCTTGAAGGAAGAATTAGAGACGAGGAGGCCAAGCGCTGAAGCTCTTCTCCCTGCATCCCATGCTGCACCTCTGCATCATCAACTCCAGCTCCTGCCCTGCGACGCCAGCTTCCTCTTCATCGAAGTACCAGCGAAGATCGCGACCTGAAGTTCTTTCTCATCTCCAAGTGCTGCTCCTCCTCAACGCCTCTTGCTGCTGCTCTTCACCAAGGAGAACGACCTGAAGCTCCTCTCCCTCAACCCCTGTCGTTGCTGCTGCTCTTCACCAACCTGAAGTTCCTTTGTGTTGGTTCAAGTCAATTCATCTCTCCCTCTCTTCAATTTCTGCAATTTCCTGTGAACCAGTGTTGTGAGCAGACTTGATTGGAGTACAGAGACATGTACGTGCTAGTTTGGTAGTTGTTTTCTCAATCTGAATACTAGACTGAGACTGTTCGTGTGTGTTTGTGCTTGTGAAGTCTGTCACTTGTTGTTGCACTTGGTGCAGAAACGTGCTTACTTTCTAGTCTATGTGGTGTACGTACTAGTTAAATCCTCTGCCCCTCTCTAAAAATTGCTTCTTTCCTGGTCTTTGTTGTATGCTCGTGCTGGTGCGTTGTTAAATATTCAGTTGCTTTGTTTACTGTTAATTTCTAAAACGAAAATCACAAAAAGATGCAACTAGTTTGTGTGAACCTTTCTTCCTTGATCCCTGTTTGCTTGCTACACAATTAGAATTTCAGTGGAATTATTCTCTCCTATAAACCTTTATGCTGTTTGCCATTTTCCTATTTTATTCCTGATCCTTGCTTGTTCTTGTTAAGTGTTAATTGTTGTGCAAGTTTAGCAAGTAAAAATATCACCTTTCGTTGATCTAGCTGTTAGAAAGTGTAAAAGTTACTACTTTGATCCCTGTGGAAGAACGATAAAAGGAACTATATTTGTGACGATCAATAATCTCTCTTGACCCTTTGTGACTACCGTGAAATTATCGGTATAGGAGACCAAAGGACGACCGTATCCTTGTGAGTCCACGAAAAGTATACTTGTGGCCATGCTAGACCGTATCCTATCCATGTTCACCAAGTTTCCTCTCTTTTTCTTCAGAGAGCTTGATGTCTCAGTAGGGAGTATTGATTGATGGTAGCACCGATGACTTGTGGCTGATGACTTGGAATTCCATACTACCCGACATGGCCTCGGTCCTTATCCCCTGAGAAAAGATGGTATAGTGCAGCAAGTGAAAGCATCGAGCTCTGATCTTTGTTTCTAAGTTTACCCCACCCCACCACATACATACATACCTGAGATAATGACGCAAAACCACCACATTTGTGGCTGAGTTGTCACATAACCACCAGTTTTGGTTTTTTAACACATAAATACCACTTTTGGGGTAGGACTGTGACGAGGAGCACTGATTTGTTTGATTAACCATGTTAACACGTTTTATGACGATACGGACCCACCCGTCAGTTCCACATGGCAAAATAATAATAAAAAAAACAGGTCAAAGCTGTCTCTAATTGCTTAGCAGCCAGAGAATAACGTCGAACACCTTGTGTGCATGCCCGGCATGGCCGCGAGCACCTTCGACTGGCCACACCCGCCCCTTGCCCCGCGCCGACCCCTGGCCACGCCCGTGCCACCCCTGGCCGCGCCTGGCCTCGCTCGCGCCTGGCCGCGCCCGCGCCTGGCCGCGCGCCGCTCCTGGCCGCGCCCGCGCCGCCCCTGGCCGCGCCGCGTGCCCTCTCCCCTGCTCCGCTCAGCTCCTCCTCCCGCTGCCCAGCACCTCGGGGATGCTGGCCGCCGCCCCGACCTCGCTGGCAAGGTGGCCTCACGCGCGCCAGGGATCCGCACGGCCAGCGCGGTGGACGGCGAGGTCGGGGCGGGCGGGCGAGGTCGTGGCGGGGGCAGGCAAGGTCGTGCGGGCGAGGGCGAGGTCGGGCGGGCGCCGGCGAGCTCGAGCACGGGCGGGCGAGGTCGTGGCGGGGGCGGGCAAGGTCGTGCGGGCGAGGGCGAGGTCGGGCGGTCGCGGGGCGAGGTCGGGGGCGGCACCGGCGAGGTCGGGCTGTCGCGGGCGAGCTCGGGGCGGGGGCGTTGCCCAGGCCGCATCACCCAGGCCGGGGCTGAGCTGCGGCATCCCATCACCATGGCCGTGCCACGGAGGCACAGGGCGGCGGCACCCTGCTGCGGGGGTGGCCATCGGCACCGCCGCGCCATGGTCGTGCGGCAGCCGCGCGCGGGCGGAAGCGGAAGACACGGCAGTCGCTGGCGGCGCTGCTGTAGGAGAGAGCGATGAGCAGGTGCTGCTCTTACTTGGGGTGGCCGGCCGGCGCGCATGGGGACGTGCGTTGACCAGGCCGTCCTCTCTCTCTTCTTCTTGCTCTTTTTTCTTTTATTTTTTGCCACAAAAACCTGATTGATGGGTCCCACATGTACACGTATACACTGACAGCGGGTCCCACCTGCCAGAAAACCTGTTAGAACACTAACCACGGGCGATCAGTGCTGTGCGTCACTCCATAGTCTCAAAAGTGGTATTTATGTGTCAAAAAAACCAAAACCGGTGGTTATGTGACAACTCAGCCACAAATGTGGTGGTTTTGCGTCATTATCTCAGATCTCTACATACCTACCTCAAGTCCAGGGATACAGATTCTTGCTTTTCCAGTAGTAGTACTCTCTCGAACTACTTTGTGCACTAGTGACAAAATTGTGTCTGCCTCCAGTGGGTTGATTCAAGTAAATGCATCGACCTTTGCTTTGGGTTTCTAAGCTGCCACACACATAACTTAAGTTCAGGGATCGATCGATCCAACTTTTGTTTCTGTAAATAATTCCTTATTTTTTTACTTGAGTAGCTTTTCATACTGCAAAAATGGGCTCATTCATTAATAATTTCTGATTCAGTGATCGTGATCAGTACAACCAACATTGCACTTTCCGTCCACTCGCCACTCTAGACTCTACCACTTTTGGAATCGATGAAATCTGAACTTGAAGCTTCTGCTATTGGTGCAAAAACATTTCGATTTTGTCATGTTTCTAAGAATTTATTGATGTTGGTGATGAATTTTTCTGAAGTTTCATTTTCGAGAATTTAGTTGAGGTAATATGTTTTTCTAGATTGTATTATCTGCAAGTTGGAGACAAAACCTTCGGACATAGAGATGAGGAAGACAAGGAGAAAAAAAAAAGGAAGGAAGCGGAACTTTTTTTATGCAACCGCAAGCCCTAAAATAGATCAAAATGTGTTTTCCGATTATCGATAGAGACTTCTTGCTCCCGGGCTCCAGTGAACACTCTAGTTAAAAAAATTAAAAAAATCATATTTATAAGTTTCAAAAAAATCTAAAAACAATTAAGCATGTTGTCAATGATATATACCACAAGCGTGTAAAATCTCGGCTTGAGATATTGTATATTCTGCTCTACACAAAAATGACAAATGTGTGGATATAAATATACATACTTTCAAATCTTCAAAATATACAAGATTTGTTATTTTTGTGTAGCCCAAAATATAAAGTATTTCGTATCAAAAAAATTCACGTTTGTAGGATACATCATTGTTAACATGCATGAATGTTTTCAGATTTTTTTGAAACTTTAAAATATCATTTTCAATTTTTTTTATCCCGAGGGAGCACCGTTCGCCACCGTGGGCATGAGGTGCACGACTTGGACGCCGCCGCGCACGCTCGGAACGCCGTTGTCGTATACGTATCAGTTTCGGTCGGGGTTGTGTCCGTAGAGGCAGCAGGTCGACGACCGCCGCCTACTCCGCGCGGACCTCCTCCCGCTCTCCATGTCCGGAATCTTCTTCGTTTCCCATGACGCGGAGTTCCCGCCGTACCTCTCACGCCCGCCGCACGAGTCCGTCGGCGCGGACTTCGGCTACCTCGAAGGCGACTACGTGTGCTTCATCATCTCGGACCACTGCAACGGCCTCCTCCTCGTCGACGATTACCTCGTGGTCAATCCCGCGACGAGGCGGTGGGTGAGGCTGCCCTGCCCCCCGGACCCGCCGCCTTGCAGCAGGACGACGAAAGAGTACCTCGCGTTCGACCCCGCCTTCTCGCTGCACTACGAGATGTTTCTAATACACAAATGTGTTCCTACAAGCTCAGAGGACGGTAAAGCCGAATGGCCGCCGTCGCTCTACGTGCGACAACATGATTTTGTCATGAGGTACGCCGGCCGTGTGCAACAACATGCATGCATGGTTATCTATCTATCTCCAACAAAAAAATTATTTATACTCTTTCTCATGGGATAAATTAAGGGTCCAATGAATTAACCAACATCCGTTAATGATATCTTTCTGTATCTTGTAGAATATCTTCATCGAAAAATACATACCGAGTAATCAAGCTGCCAAAATGTACTTTCTCCTTGGAGACAGAAACAGTCAGCGCTTCAGACTATCGACTAGGGAAGTCAAACAAAGGGGTGTACTACGCAGTTGTTGTTTCTTACTTCAAACTTTGGATTTGGTTCCTTGAAGAATCATGTGATAACATGGAGTGGATACAGAGGAAGGAGGTCGACCTCGAACCCTTGCTAGCAGATTTTCCTTTGAAACAAACCGATGGACCATGGAAGCAAAATGTGAAGGCTGCTTAGAGTGACAGTGGCTTAACGACCCCCGCGTCGTCCGCATCGGGCGACTCGGGGGAGCCCTCTCACCACAGCCGCCGGCCACCACTCACCGACTTCCCTCCCCCCGCCGTCGCCGGAGGAGGTCATCCTACGACGGACGGCGGCGGCGGGGCGCCCTTCCCGTTTTCATTTTCGCTTATTTGAGCCTGAGCAGACTTCTCGCATTCCTTGGATCCGATCCGATCTGAACTCCGGCCGGCCGGCCAGCCACAGACGATGCAAGTTTCTGGCCGCGTGCTGCGTGCATGTGCATCAGTGGATCGATGCATCCAGCCTCACATGCATGTGGCATAGCTTGCTGCCCCAGCCTCGTGCGTGTAGCTCCGACGTGGATCGGAAGGCTGGAGAACAGAGGCAACAATGCCGGAAGGCGGCACCAAATCATGAGGCTAGCGACACAGATCAGTGTATCTGGATCGTGAGGTCAGTGACATGGTGGTGGCGGTCAGATCACAGTCCAATTTGTCGGCACTATGAGGTATGCCATGCCATTAGCTGCGATTACCGTGTTGCTGACAAGATGTGGATTTCAAGATGGTTGTGCCGGATGACTAGAGATCTCGATGGCTAATGTCGAGTTCGAGATTACAAGTCATGATGGAGTGATGACGGAGGCAAAAATCTGGATGTGGTGAAGACTGTGAACCGAATGATCAGTGTTTTGCAGCAGTCTTGGCAAGCGGGGGCGGCAATACTGGAGGACTTCTTCTATGTGTGTTCTTTGGGCACAAAGTTTTGACTTCCGGGGTGAAAACCCTAGGTCTGACCTTTACTGGTTGTACCTGGCAATGACGGATCGCTATTCGTCTCCTTGTTGAAGGCATTGTCTGGAATTTAGTCGGACTTTTTTCGGGGTGAAAACCCTTGATCCATGATCAGAGCGAAGATTGTGTTTGTACATGATTTCCTTCTCCTGACAACACCGAGTTTGGAGACGATGGACCGGCGAAGTCGCTACCGGCCGACGTGCTGGCCAACATCCTCGGCCGCCTCGCGCCACGTTGGCCCGTCGTTTTAATGCCAACCGGTAGCGGTGGGTGGCGTCCCCATTAACACGAGCACCGACTCGTCTGCCATGCATTGACACCGACGACGCGTGTGGAGCCACCGCCAAGGGAGCCATTGCAACGGTTGACACGTCGTGTAGTCTGCGTATGCCAAGGGAACCGGTACGTCATTAAAACGGGAATACCAGCCACAATAAGTCTACCGGCGAGGTTGAGTCGCTGACGGGTCGGTCCCGTCCATCAGGACCCGACGTGGCGTACGTTGCCACGGTTGGCGATACTCCCGGTTGCCTCTCTACAGAGCGCGAAGCGGGGTTGCCAGACGCTCTATTGGGCCTGTCCGCCAACTTTTCCGCTATTGGGAGGCCCGGTGGGTCGTTTTCGTGCCGGTGTGCCCAAAAAACCTATTGGGAGTTCTATTGGAATTGCCGGTGGACATGCTCTTAGAAGCTAGGTTCATACGAAGTCAGTTGCCCAAAAAATTAAGCCAAATACAAAACTCTCTTTGAGAACCACATCATATGAAAAGCATAGGTTTGTGACACGCTATGGAACATGTCTAGCTAGTAGCAATCAAGATCAACCCCCCATATTTTTTTTCCAAGGTCCATGATATGATGCTCCTCCACCTGGAACACTAAGCTGATGGATAGGCGAAAAAAGAGATGAGCTCTTGCTTATTATATAAGTTATAATTCGACCAACATACAATCCTTGTAATTATGGTTTATTCGATCTCTAGCACTTGGTCAAGTACTGTGATAGCTGTTTGGTCTTTGTTTCCCCCAGCAGCATCAGCTCGCTCCTCTGGCAGCAACCCAGCAGCAGCAGCTTGTTTCTTGTTGCGCAACTCCGGCTTGGGCTTGCTCCTGTAGAAAGGAACGAAGACTCAAATTATTCAGAATGTTTTTCAAATTAATCAAACTATACAATGACAATTAATTAATTGAGTTTGGAACAGACAGCCGGGTACCTCACTGAGAGCCATCCATCGATGGTGTTACAGGCGGAGGAAGCGTGCAGGCTGAGGCAGTAGCCCAGGAGCACCGCCAAGCCAATGACGCAAATCCACGACAGGACCGCTGCTCCGACCTCCCCGACGAGGGGCGAGGAAGACACGACGAATGCCATGGAGGCGGCATATGTTAAGGACACGAAGAGGAACGCCTTGCCCTTGCGGGTGGCGGAAGAGAGGACGTAGACCGCGGAGTAGAAGTAGGTGCAGAGCAGCATGGCGAGCCTCCATACGGCGACGACGGTGTCGCCGCCGGAGCGCCCCAGAACGACCGGGAGCAGCGCCGCGGCAACGAGCGATTGGAAGTAGAAGATGAAGAGCGGCCACACGGCGGCGATCTTGCTCTGCTCCAGGGCGTCGGCGTCCTTGGTCTCGATCTCGACGTCGGCGTGGTTCTCCATTGTAGCCGCCACGACTCCGAGGCGAGACAAGGAGCTGCTATTTATTCCAACAAAATCTGACTCGGTTTGGAACGCAATCCCGAGGAAAAGGCTAGCGCAATCTTCGAGCTTCCATGCCTTTTTCCCACCTCGGACGCGCGTCGTGACTGGTCCAAACGAAAAATTCGTTCGTTGCGAGCCCAAACGAAAATTTGAGCTCCCTCAAAGAAAAGAAAAATCCCACGGCGGACGCACCACCTACCCTCGACGCCCGCCCGCCACCTAATCCTCTCCGCCCGTCATGACCCTCGATCTGGAGCCGCCGCCGACGGGAGCTGACCACGACGTCGCCTCTCCTCCCCATCGGTGTCAAGATTGCTGTAGCCCTGTCCGATCTACGCAAGCTGACACTTCCTGACATTCCTTCTTGATCCATTTTTCCATTCAAATGTGCATATCATCGCTCCTACTATACGTCTCGGCAGCATGAATCTTGATATGCCAAGTACGATTTCAAAATGTCATCAGCGAGAGACTAGGCAGATAGCAACTTTTGTGCAGTTAAATGACTGACTACTCTGTTGAGTGAAAAACCTGACTTGCTGTAATAAACAGGGTCTCCAAGGTCTGCACTATAAAAGATAAGAGTTCCTGCTGAAGGAGTCTGTGAAGCTGATGATGCCAGCAGTTGGTCGGAACTGAACTTTTCTACTTCCCGAAGCCAACTCCTTGCACGGCACGTACATGGTGGCTCATATTTGGGTGCGCATCCTGTTTGTATCTACAGTAGAACAGAACAAATACGAAGTTTTGGCACTGATAACAAGTTGTAAGCTTGCAAAACAAATCTGATATGTCCTAAGTTGAATAATGGAGGAATGAGTCATACGTGCATTATGGTTTTGATTTGTACTCCTTTATATAAGCCCGTGAATCCGGAGAGCGGTGATTTGTCACCCGGGCTACATGTAGCCCGGTTGTGTATTTATTTTTTTGTCGCCATTTTAAGTTTCCAAAATATCCGGAAAAAATACTGGATATTGACAACGACTTGATCTATGATTCTGAAAAGTTTCAACGCGAAATAGTTTATACTGCGCCCTACACGAAGATGAAAAAATTCTGACATTTTTTAGAGGATTTGAATCACCACCCAGATCTATAAATTTGTCTTTTTACACAGGATGAAATACATAATGTTTTACATTTCTTTTTTGCACACTCACAGGAATCATCATTATCTACGTTTAGGATTCTTTTCAGAATTTTTTACAACTTAAATTTGAAGATTTTAAATTTTCAAAAACCGGGCTACATGTAGCCCGGGTGACAAATTAACTTTGCGCGTGAATTCGTAATTGTCTTCCGATTTGATTTGGTTTCCAGTCAAACGACTTGTATCTTCAATTTGATTTGTTTTCTCGATACCTCCTTAATTATTTGAAGGAACCAAAGCTGTAAATGGAAACATAGAAGGGCCAAGAAAACCGGAAATTTAAATTGGCTCCCAAACTCATATGCTCCTCGTTGAATAAAATAAATTAAAAAATATTAAATCTCAAACAATTCTGAAACAAATTGGAGACAAACACATACAAAAGTTCTACATGCCTAGCAAGTTTGGTGGTGAAATGACATCTAGGTTGTTCGGTGCAAAAAGATAAACCAGTGACCAAATGGGATTTCAAAAAAAAAATTAGAGCACTGATTTTGTTATTTTTGGATAGAGCACCACACATGTCATTTCATCACGAAACTTGGCACGTATTGAAAAAAGATTATATGTTCACCATCAAATTTTTCAAAAGTTTTTAAAATATTTTACTATTTTTTCGTTTTTTATTCTATCAGGAGCATACCAGCTCCAGAGTCAAAACTCCTTCCCCAAAACCAAGAAAACGGGAAATCCTTTTTGACTCAAGGCGTAGATACACCCATTACCAAAAAATGGCATTTCAAAATGTCAAAACATTTCAAACAAAAGTTTGGAATGGACACCTGGATATTCTAGGTTCACACAAAAAAGGGTAAAAAGTGACATTTTTTGTGGCATGTGTAAAAAAGACAACGTCGTCCTCTAAAATAATTTTTCATGAAACATTTATTTGTATCTTTTACTCATACCATAAAAATGCCCTTTTCACGAAATTTTGTGTGTTAATATAGAATGAGGGGATGTACACCAGACATTTTTGTTTGGAATTTTTTGGCATTTTGAAAACTATTTGAAATTTATTTTCATAATAGGTACACCTACACCTACAAGCCAAAACATCATGTCCCAAGAAAACAAGTATTTTTGCCTTTCACTTGGAAAACCAACTTGTGAGATGGAGGCGTGCACATACATGAGACTAAAGCTAGCTCTTGGTGCAACATCACGGCAGGACTAAGCCAGCAATTTAGTAGAATAAGAGAACAATGGAGACTAACACGACTGCTGTCTAAAATTACCGTCATCACCTCTAGTTCTGGGAGACGGCAACCCACGCGAAGAAGCCATGCATGAGCACAATCAGCACCATAAGGAACACGCTCACGGGTGAGCCCACGCCGTACCCAGCGTCGCAGCCGCTCCAGTACGCGAACCAGTCCTCCATGGCCACGACTGCGAGGAGGCACGAGGCGGCAGAGAGGACCACGGCGAGGAGGAGCGTCCCCTGCAGCGACACCCTGCGCCACTTGGCCGCGATGGAGGCGACTCCCACCACCGCGGTAGTCGTGGCCTCATGGTGGGCGTAGAAGGCCTTGACTCTTGCGTGGACATGAGTGGCGGCGATGGCTTTGGACTCGGCGGCGCAGACCACCATCCGCAACGCACTGACGACGTTGGACTCGGCGGTGCTGATCGTCATCCGCACCGTGAGGAGGAGCACGGTGGCGGCGAGGGCGGTGAGGACGTGGAAGTCAAGGGTGAGGATGATGTGCTGGTAGAACTCCGCCCCACAGTTGGTGGCCGGGTTGGTGGGGAGCATGCGGAAGGCGTTGGCTATCATGGAGATGATCCACAGCAGCCTGAGCTGCTCCGTGGTAATTGTCTTGAACATCACCATTGCAGGCAGAGTCCACACCTGCATAACACATGACGATATTTAAAATTGGGCATTTTTCACATATATCAATAGTTATACGCATAGAAAAATTAGGCATAATAGGATGGCAAAATTAGACATACATCTAAACAAATGGACACTGGTATCCTTAAAATTCCATTTAGATGATACGGCCTTCAACAGTTACGATTCCATTTGGATTTACAGTGCATCTTCTAGTTGCCAGTTGGAGTTTCAGGTTGCAATGGCTGCCCAGGCACAGCTGAGCCGGGTCACCTATCAAAGTCTCGCTGGATCTAGCTTGTGTTTTAGATGTTGCAATCAGATGCAAGTAAAAAGTTTGAGGAACCTGATACCAGTACTACAGAGGAACTACAGAGTAAGCAGAACGATTAGCCACTTTGTGGACAACTAATCACCAAACTCTTGCATGGAATTCGTTCTAATGATGCTAGTACAAATTTTAACAATTCATTCATCCGAACAAATGGATAGCAAAAATTCCATGCGTAGCAAAATTGGGCAATGCACATGTCAAAAATTGGCATAGCTGCTATGTGCGTGGCTTCTGCCTTGAACATCACCATGTCAGGCAGAGTCCACACCTGCATAACACATCACAGTAGCTAGAAGTTGGGTATTTTTATTTACTCATGTAAAAAGTACAGCAAAATTAGGCAACAGTTAGAATTCCATCTGGATGTGCAATGCACCTTGGTTGCAGTCACCTCTTTTAGTTGGCAGTTGCAGTTTCAGGTTGCAATGGCTGCCCACACAGCTGAGCTGGGTCACCTATCAAAGTCACCTCTTTTACTTGGCAGTTGCAGTTTCAGGTTACAATGGCGGCTCACCCCAGATCGATCTCCTGCGCGCGCCAGGGTACGGGAGTTCGGTTTCCGGGGCGAGGTGGGCGAGCTCGGAGGAGACCGGGGAGGGGGATGACGTAGGAGAGCTCGTATGCGGGCGGAGGTCGACGGCGGCTGTCTGCAGGAGGTTGCGCCGGCGTGGTCGCGGTTGAACGGCGGTGGCGCGCGCCGCCTCCTCGGGCCGAGTGTGAAAAGGACCGAGCCGAGGCCCGTAGGACGGCCACAAGGAAAAAAGCAACGAGCCAAGGCCCAACAACAGCAAGTGATGCAAGACGGATACAATGAAAATAAAAGGAGAGAGAGAGAGAGAGGAACCGGTTGGGCGGTGGTGCGCCTGATGGAGCAAGCCACGACGGCGATAGCGAGGGCAGCGGCGAGGGTGTGCCGACGGTGTGCAAGGCGGCCCTAATCGAAACATTGAGAACGGTACCTTAAAATTTTGAGATTTTTTTCCAAATGGGGTGTCTCGGCCTCTGCATCTAGACAATGCACACAGCCATTTACTGAAACTCCAACCAGTTTAATATATGTTATTACAACCAAATAGCACCTCACGGGGTGGCAACAAAGATGAGCCATCGAAACAAGAATATCAGAATGAAGCAACTAAGCATCTTGGATGCGCCTGCAGTCGTGCCTCCATCCAGCCGTGCAGTAAATGGCCCTCACAATGGCCAACAACTGGGTAGCTCCTGCTGCGGCACTGGCAGAAGGACCGCCCATGTGCAATACAGTGTATGCCCTTGTGTATTACCTGCAAAAAGTTTGGTATACGTTCCTTGTTAAAGACTATATCATTTCGACAATTCCAAATACCCCAAAGAATAGCACACATCCCAATCCGAATTCTTGCCTTAGTTATTTTATCAATACCATCTAACCAACTACTGAACATATTAGTAACATGGTTGGTGGTGCTATATTGAAAGTAAACTGTATTACTCTCCATATCATTTTAGAGAAATTACAGTACAAGAATAAGTGTTCTATGGTTTCCTCTTTATCGCAAAAGACACATTTTTTACAACCTGATCAATTCCTCTTAGCAAGATTGCCTTTAGTAAGTAAGACTTTTCTATACAAGAACCACATGAAGATTTTTATTTTTAGAGGTATTTTGAGCTTCCAAAGATATTTGTGGAGGAAAGGGGTGCGACCATTCATATAGTCCGCACACATGGATTTAACCGAAAATTCCCAATTAGTAGTTAACTTCCAGCGAAAAGATATCAGCAGTAAGTGATACTCTCATGCTTACCAAAATAAACCAAGCTTTTTCATAAGCACCGGTACCTATTCCTATAGGAGGGGTGTCTAGTTAAGCATTTGTCTAGTACAAATAAGTGCCGGTGCTTAGTTTATAACCGGTTTATTTTTCTAAGCACCTCCATAGGCATCTTGCATTGTACATGCTCTCATAATTCTTTCCACTAGATGTAACCGGTCCGCTCTCTTAGGTCCAGTAAGTGCTCTGCTAAAAGGAACATGTAAAGGAACAGATGTTAAAACAACAGCTACCGTAACGTTTTTATGATTCACTATGTTATAAAGTCGCGGATATTTCTAGGCCAACGAGGCTCCATCCATCCACAAATCCTCCCAAAACCGAGTGCTTTGGCCGTTACCAATAACAAAGGAACCATGACTAAACAAATCCTGGGAAACTTTCATAATCTCTTTCCAAAACGGAGAATCAGTAGGTTTAGCTTCAACCTGTGCTAAAGTTATATCGCCTACATATTTATTGAGTAAAAGTTCTTGCCATACGCCCTGTTCATGAAGAAGCTTATATAACGATTGCTAAGTAAGCATCTATTTTTCAATATAGAACCTCAATTCCTAGCTCTCCTTTAAAAGTTTGAGATACCTGGCCTTATAAGCTAGGATCTAGCCATTGAACAATCCCAGCCAAAGAAATTTCCGAGAAATTCTATCAATTTGCTTAGAATAATCTACCCACCTCCTGAAAGTAAGTGACCAGTGTCGCAAATGGTGCAAATGTCATTTAATTCAGGAAATCTGGCATAGCTATTTCTTCCTGAAAGTAAGTTACCAGTGTCTCAAGTGCATATCACAGACTGCTCTAGCTCGAATTCATATAAAATTCAGAAAACTTCCACACCATGGGAACTTGATTAC
Organism: Poa pratensis; assembly: GCA_947311845.1. Lineage (NCBI taxonomy): Eukaryota > Viridiplantae > Streptophyta > Magnoliopsida > Poales > Poaceae > Poa > Poa pratensis. The sequence goes on from CAMZMU010000040.1 coordinate 988,243, forward strand.
AATGTGTAGCTAAAAAAGAATAACATTAATAGAGAGAAGCATTTGTTCTTTCTACTGAAACAGAATGCTTTCTGCAAGAGAATTGGTCCATCAATACAAGAATCGGCATCCCCCATCCTAGATGACTAACTCAATCATAAGCCGGATCACCGGCGCCTTAGTGCTCACACTTGAGGTCGTCGAACAAGAGGTTGTAGAAGCTGATGTCGTCGCACGCGACCTCCCCGTCGCCGCAGAGCGAAATTGTTGAGTGGGCGCGCTCGTCTCGGTTCCCACCACACTGCCGTTGTCGCTGTTGCCACAGAGAGCACCGGCTAGTTCCTCGCCGCCGCTGCTGATTCTGCCACTGCTGGTACTCGGTGTAGTAGGTGTTGTAGTCGCCGCCACACTCGGGGACGTAGCCGGAAGCATCATAGATGGCGCCAGACGTGTCCACCATTCCGCCGCCATAGAAAACATGGGATTGCCCCTTCCACACGCCGCCCTGGATGTCGCGGCACCTGCGGCCGCCGTTCTGGTTTGGGTCCGTGGGCGGGCCGAAGAAGTAGGCCTGGTCGTTGTTGCCGTACCTCTGCAGGATCTCCCACGGCGGGGCGGTGCCGGGGTCGTCGTCGATGATGGCGTGCGCGTAAGGGTTGGGAAGGTTGAGCGCGCGCGGGAGGAGGTAGTTGGCGACGATGTCGGCGTCCGTGGGGTCGAACTTGAACGCCGGCGGCAAGCTGCTGCCGAACCCGAACTTGTTGGCTTCCATCAGGCCCGTCGACGAGCATGAGCGAGGTGAGCGACCGATCCGGGCCCCCAAAAAATTGGGGCCCCCAGATCACGATTAGCTAGCAGGGATCAAGCGTGGTTAGTTTAGCAACAGGTCTCGTACGTCCGCATGACTAGGTTTTAGTGTAGAAAAGAATGGAATAAGCACAACGCGGCTGCTCAGCACGCAAATCATGCAACAGCAGCACGGCTGCACCAGACGCAAATCACCACTTTTGAAACCCTGAGATCTGATCCAATCAGGCGACGCTGAGACCGCCGCCGACCTGCTTATATTCGTGGCTCCGTCCAGATCGCACCAGAAAAACAACCGTGTGTGGTGATTGATTTTACCTACGCGGCCGCCGCAATGACCCGACGAGCAGAGCCTGCCGGCGCCCGGCCGTTCATCCAAACAAGACCCATATCAGGTTAATAGCTGCTCCATGTCTCATTGTCTCCCTAGAATAATCGAATCAAGTCAATCGATTCCAATTTTCAAGCCTTTCGATGACTGATATATTTTGTCGTGTAACTCGTCATTCATCATGCTATTAACTAAGTCTCTATTGAAGATTGCTAAACAAAAATTCATGTTCTTCTATTTTTGTTTACGGAAGATCACGAACTCAGGCCTCACGGTCTTTATCATCATCAATAAATTTCTCTTATATAATTGAAGGTTTGGTCACATTCTTATTCTATTTTCTTGATAAATTTCTCTCATTTGATTGGATTATTTATTTTGTTTATAAGGAATTATCATGCATTAGCGCTGCATTTACTTTTTAGCATTAATATTTGATGCAATTCTGAATATTTTATGAAATAGCAAGTTATATGATTAAGTGAAAATATGGTTTCATTCTACTCCCTCCGATCCATAAAAATTGTCGCTAGCTAGCAACGAACTTATGCCTTCATGGTATATTTCCTCCGACACTTTAATCGGATCGGAGGAAGTATTAGTTATACATTTTTCTAAACAAATTAGGCCCCATTTAGCATTTCGCACCGGGGCCCCAAATTTCTGGAGACGGCCCTGGCTTCCATGGATGGAAGGAGAGGATCCCCTGTTTCTGCTCCGCTCTGTTCCTTGTCTGGTTTCTTGGTCGGATCGATGGATGGAAAGGAGAGGATCCCCTGTTATGAGCGCGTCTGGTTTCTTTCTCGGCTCGATGGATGGAAGGGTGGATTTGGGTTCCGGGGTCGATTAGCATTGCTAATATAGGCGACGAGGGGGAGGCCGAGGCCGAGGGCGCCGGCGCGCCGCCGCGTTGCTCATCTTGCCGAGCTCGACTCGGATTTCTCGTCCAGCAGAGCCGTATATGTGGGGTGCTCGGATCCGTGGATGGAAGGAGGCCGACGGGAACCGCGTTGCTGCGCATCTAGCTGAGCTCAAGTCGGACTCATCATAGCCTGCAAGGAAATCCTACTCCCTCTTTCCTTTCTGTAGTTATTTTAGGAGATTTGGATTTTTAGCTGTTAGGGATTGGAAAGGACGAGCACAAGAAGTGAGGAAAACTGTGGAGCTTCATAGGAACTCAGTTGCCCAAAAAAACAGGCCAAGTACAAAGCTCTCTTTGAGAACCACATCATATGAAAAACATAGATATGTGACACACCATGCAAGATGTCTTAGCTAGTAGTAATTATTGAATTGATGCACTAGCCAATTATCCCAAAAGTCCGAACTGATGGGAAAGGGCTGTGCAATGTATATATTATATTTCTGACACTCCCCCTCACGTCCAGGCTGTGGACTTTTTCTCACGAGCCTAGGACGTGGATTTTAGGGTGTCCGCAGATATTTATTTTAATACTGCGTTAGCCAGGATTTGAACTCTAGACCTCTGGCTCTGATACCATATTGAATTGATGCACTAGCCAATTATCCCAAAAGTCCGAACTGATGGGAAAGGGCTGTGCAATGTATATATTATATTTCTGACAGTAATCGAAATCAATCCCCATATTTTTTTTCAGCGACATGATATGATGCTCCATCTGGAACACTAAGCTGATCAATAGGCAAAAAAAAAGATGCGCTCTTGCTTATTATATATATTTTGTAACTCGAACAACATATAGTACAGTACTACTTGTAATTATGGCTTATTCGATCTCTAGCACATGGTCAAGTACTGTGATAACTGTTTGCTCTCTATTTCCCCCAGCAGCGTCAGCTTGCTCCTCCCGCATCCCAGCAGCAGCAGCATGTTTCTTGCTAAGCAACTCCGGCTTGGGTCTGCTCCTGTAGAAAGGAACGAGGACTCAAATTAGTCAGAATATTTTACAAATGAATTAAACTATATAATGACAATTTAACTAGTTGAGTTTGGTACAACTAGCCGGGTACCTGACTGAGAGCCATCGATCGATGGTGTTACAGGCGGAGAAAGCGTGCAGTCTGAGGCAGTAGCCCAAGAGCACCGCCAAGCCAAGGACGCAGATCCACGATACGACCGCCGCTCCGACCTCGCCCAAGAGAATAAAGAAGACGAAGAAGATAATTAATGGCGAGGCGACGGAGTAGACGAAGACGCTTGAAGTATCATATTCCACCCCATGGATGGCGACGATGCTGGGTGCACCCGGCGAGGGCCAGGGTTTCAGCGTGCAGATGATGGCCATGGTGAGGAAAGGGCAGAGCAGCACTGGCAAGATGGCCACGACCACCTGTGGGTCGACGTCGCCGCCGTCCATGATGCAAGCCGGAGACAGCACACATGCGGCAAACACGATCGTGAGGAAGGCCATCGCAATCAATTCACCCGCGAGCTTCTCCCGCGCCTCCACGGGAGAGGGGGCACGCTTCTCAAAAGAAGAAGAAGCGGTGTGCTCTGCGAGGGCGTGTCCGAACACGCCGGCCATCCAAACGGAGTAGATGTATATGATGGCCGTCCCGAGCCCGTGGCTCAGAGCAGCGTCCACGACGAACGCCATGGAGGCGGCGTAGGTTAAGGACACGAAGAGGCGCGCCTTGTCCTTGCGGGTGGTGGGTGAGAGGACGCAGACCGCGGAGTAGAAGTAGGAGCAAAGCAGCAGCGAGAGCCTCCATACGGCGATGACCGTGTCGCCGCCGGAGCTCCCCAGAACGGCCGAGAGCAGCGCCGCGGCAACCACCGATTGGAAGAAGAATATGAAGAACGACACGGCGTTCTTGCTCTGCTCCGGAGCGTCGGCGTCCTTGGTCAGGCTCCGAGGCGAAACAAGCAGCTGCTATTTATTTCACAAATTGCGTGTATCCAAAGTTGGAAAGTATTCCTCTAATCCGACTCTGTTTCGAACTCCGACTCTGTTTCCAATTCTTCTACAGCCAAAAGTTTGACAGGAAAAAATGGAAAGAAATATCAAAGCGGAGGATTGATGGGTAGAAGCGATTTGGACAGCACGGGAACGGATGCAGCACACTGCGCACGGATTCGCCATCGATTAAAGAGATGTACGACCTTACATAGCTCACGGCGTGCACGGATCTCCTACCTATCGCCTTAAACAAGTTGGTGCATGGACTTGCCCGAGATGCCCTGCCCTCTCGCAGGCAGAACGATTCGCCCACATGAGCCAGCCCACATGGGATTTCTTTTTTTTGTTTCAATTTATTTATCTATTTTCCTGGATAATGGTTGAACAGTTTTTTGTTCTTGCTTTTCTAAAATACCATTCTAAATCTGAACACTTTATAAATTTGATCTATTTTTAAAAATATTAACATTTTGAAACAGAACCATTTATAAAAATCAGAACCATTTTCTAATCAGAAACATTTTTTTAAATCAGAAACCATTTTTAAAAGCTGGAACCATTTGAAAAATTGAAACCATTTTTAGAAAATCCAATCTATTTTCTAAATGAACAGTATTTAAAATCAAAAAACCAATTTAAAAAACGGAACCATTTTCTATATCAAAACCATTTAAAAATGAATATTTATTAATATATATACATTTATATATCCTAACCATTAAAAAAATACATTTTTCAATTCTAAACCATTTTCAAAATTGTTCATATTAAAAAATGTCTAGATTGATAAAATGTTCGAATTTGAAAAGGTTTAAAATTTGAACAATGTTCAGATTATTGAAATATTTAGTTAATAAAAGAAAAGAAAATAGAAACAGAATAAGAGAACTGAAAAAAACCAACAACAAAAAACGAAGAAGAAGATAGGTCAACGAAAAGAGAGTAAAAGAAAGAAAAAATAAACAATGGTTTACATGGCCCATTTCGGATTTGTGTGGGCGAGCCTAGTTCCAACTCGCAGAAAACGATATATAGTCTTTCCTGATTGCAGAGCACAAATGTGCTGATTTCAGAAAGGGGAGTTGGAGGGGAGGAAGGGTGGGGGCGGTGGGTAGGGTTTGGTAGATTGTGGGCCTCCGCGTCCAGAAATAATAAGAAGAAAAACGAACAAACCCTGTGCCCCGTATAGTGCAGCCACTGAAAAATTATGATACACTCTGAAAGAGTCGAGATTGTTGGCTCTAGCATTTCAATTATGCTATTGTTTAAGAGAATGATAATCATCAAAACAAAAAACTGGATGTAGCCAATGTTGTATCCCAAAAATTGCAAAATATCAATTGCATATATTTGTATTTTGAATTACACAAAAATAACAAAAGTGTAGATATGAGTACGTATATTTTCAAATCTCTGAATTTTACCAGGTTTTATGATTTTTGCATATCTCATAATACAAATAATTTTGCATTGTGATTTTCCATGGATGTATGATATATCATTGGCTGTGTCCAGAATTGTTTTTCCTTTTTTTAACCTGTAAATATGTATGAAATTATTTTTAATATGCAAGGGAACCTTGGACCCTGGGAGTCAAAGACACATCCAAATCCGAAACAAGAACAAAACCCCGAGAAAACTTCTACATTTCTGTTATTAGCCGCAGCAGCGGAGGTAGAATCGAATTTTAGGTGTGGCAGAATGAACATGTACTACACAAAATTAACTAATCAATGCATAATTAGACATACATACCATTCAAAATACTGGAATTTAGGTGTGGCAGAAGCCAGAGCTCGCCAGATTGCTAGCTCCGCCACTGATTAGCCGTCGTGTCCTGTACATATCATGGCCATGTTCTAGCTCAACTCTCCTCGATCAGAGAGCATAGACTAATACAATACAATAGAAAAAATGTATCAATACTAAATACAACACAACTCATAATAACAACAAAAAAATGAAACATAACATACATTACTTATTGCATGTCCTTAATCATCAGCAATTAATTAAGGGCATTAATTGTTCCATCATCGGCAGCATTTAGTTCATAGCCAATATTTCGAGTTACTCGCGTTAACCACATGTTGACGTCTTTTTAGTCCAACGCTACAAGGAACACTTCCTCATGTACCCTCAGAGCGCAGGGTGATGCATTGCAGGCCTCCGAGGGAGGCCGGCGTACAACGCAATATCCAAGATAGAAAATCGGCTCTTTGTCAGGGCAGATGCCCCACTCCCCTGGGAGGGACCCCTTTATGACTCGCGGCGATGATTGGCTGAGCTTGGCTGATTAGCTCGCTCCTACCTCAATTGTCGATCAACCACGTGAGTTCGGGGTAATGGACTCGCCGAATTTAACGAAAGCCAAGAAAAACATAGATAGATGATAAAAATAGATGTAAGGATCCGATTGATTGGATTTATATGGTTATGTTAGAAGCTAGGTTCATACCAACTCAGTTGCTAAAAAAATAGGCCAATCAAAAAGCTCTCTTTGAGAACCACGTCACATAAAAACGTAGACTTGTGACACACCATGGAAGATGACTAGCTAGTAGCAATCGAAATCAATCCCCTTTTTTTTTTTTTTTTTGACAAGCGACCTGATATGATGCTCCTCCATCTCAAGCACTAAGCCGATGGATTGGCGGAAAAAAAAGATGAGCTCTTGCTTATATATTTTCTAATTCGAAGAACATAAATGGTACTTGTAATTATGGTTTATTCGATCTCTATCACTTGGTCCGAGTACTATGATAATTGTTTGCTCTTTGTTCAGCAGCGCAGCTTAGTCCTCGGCAATCCAGCGGCAGCAGCAGCTTGTCTCTTGTTGAGCGGCTCCGGCTTGGTAGATGTGGAACTACCCACAATGGTTGGAACTAATTCGAAAAGTCAAAACTCAAAAATAGAACAATATTCGGCTACACTTGTGTGTGCCCTTTACGGTGCCATGTTGTACCTAAAAAGTTTCAGATATCTGGCCTTAGAAGCTAGGTTCGTACGAACTCAGTTGCCAAAAAAATAGGCGTACAAAGCTCTCTCTAAAACCACGTCAAATAAAAAAATATATATATTTGTGAAACGCATGGAACATGTGTAGCTAGTAGCAGTCTCAAACTCTCAATCAACCCCCATATATTTTTTTCTTTTTCGAAACCGAGGCAAAAGCTTTGTCTCACCATTTATTAAGCAGAAGGTGCCCGATTTATTATGGAAGAAACCGGGCGAAAACCATACAACAACACGACACAACCCACGGGGCGAAGCCCCACAACCCATATATTATATTGTCAAGCTACACGGTATGACGCTCTGGAACACTAAGCTGATCGATAGGCGAAGCTTATATATAAATTCTAATTCGAAGAACATAAATAGTACTGAGTACTTGTAATTATGGTTTATTCAATCTCCATCACTTGGTCGAGTACTACGATAACTTTTTGCTCTTTGTTTCCCCAGCAGCATCAGCTTGCTCCTCCAGCAAACCCAGCTTGTCGAGCGGCTCGGGCTTGGGGTTGCTCCTGTAGAAAGGAACGATGACTCAAATTAGTCAGAATATTGTTCAAATGAATCAAACTACATAAAGGCAATTAATTAGTTGTACCTCACTGAGAGCCATCCATCGATGGTGTTACATGCGGAGGAAGCGTGTAGGCTGATGCAGTAGCCCAAGAGCACCGCCAAGGAAAGGACGCAGATCCATGGCACGATCGCCGCTCCGACCTCGCCCACGAGGAGCGAGGCGACCAAGAAGATAATGAGTGGCGAGAGGAAGGAGCAGAGGAAGACTTCTGCAGTATCAAATTCCACCCCAAGGATGGCGAGGGCACCCCGCGAGGGCCATGGTTTTAGCGGGCAGACGATGGCGACGGTGAGAAATAAGCAGAGCAGCATTGGTAGGAAGGCCACGACCAGCAGTGGGGCGACGTCGGGGCTCACGATGCATGGCAGAGATAGTCCACATGTGGCAACCACGATCAGGAGGAAGGCCTTCGCAAGCAATTCAGCCGCGAGCTTCTGCCGCACCTCCTCGGAAGAGGGTGCAAGCTTCTCAGAAGAAGAAGAAGCGGTGTGATCGGCGAGGGCGTGTCCAAGCGCGCCGGCCATCCAAACGGAGTCGAGGTATATGATTGCCGTCCCGACCCCGTGGCTCAGAATAGCGTCCACGACGAACGCCATGGAGGCGGCGTAGGTTACGCAGACAAAGATGAGCGCCTTGCCCTTCCGGGTGACAGAAGAGAGGACGCAGACTGCCGAGTAGAAGTAGGCGCAGAGCAGCAGCGAGAGCCTCCATACGGCGATGACCATGTCGCCGCCGGAGCTCCCCAGAACGGCCGGGAGCAGCGCCGCGGCAACGAACGATTGGAAGAAGAAGATGAAGAGCGGCGACACGGCAGCGTTCTTGCTCTGCTCCCGGGCGTCGGCATCCTTGGTCGCGATCTCGTGGCTCTCCATTGTAGCACCACGACCGAAATCCACCACGACTCTGAGGCAAAACAAGCGGCTGCTATTTATTTCACAACTTGCGTGTATCCAAAATTGGAAAGCATTACTATGTTTTTTCCAATCCAACTATGTTTCCAATTCCTCTGCAAGGAAACTTTTGACATGAAAAGATGGAAAGAAATACGAAAGCTGAGTATTTGACAGCCATCAGCGATTTTGACAGCATGCCGCGTAGGGATTCGACATCGATTAAAGAGAGGATTACGAGCCGGTGGAGATTTCGTCCTCCCGGCATCACTGATCCCAACGTTTTAAAAAATCAGAAAAAAACATTTACTAGTTTAAAAAAGATCTGAACAAAAATCCTGAATGTAGCCATTGGTGTATTCTACAAACGTGATAAAAATCAATTTCAATACTTTATATTCTGGGCTATTTTCAAACGTAAAAAATCCCGAATGTAGCTGGTGGAGATTAAAGAGAGTATGCTTATTTTCAAATCTCTTAATTTATAAATTTTTCTTATTTCTGTGTATCCCTGAATACAATGTATTTGAAGATTATTTTTCGCGCGCTTGTAGAATACACAATAGGCTACGTTCATGACTTTTTTTTCAGTTTTCTGAAACTCGTAAATATATGTTTTGATTTTTTTATAACACGAGGATCAATAGTTTTTGGGATCAAAAAAACTTTTCCAAAAATATTTTTACGATAAAGTGAATATATTAGGGACATTATAACTGAGACAAACAGGACCTCTCTCACGATCCCTCCCGCTATCATCAACTTTTACCGTCCGATTTGCTTGTTCTGGTCGTTTCTAGACGTCCGATGTACATCTTCTTCCACGTGGGCTGCTCCTGGGCCAAATCTCCCGCGGGCCGCTACTCTCGATATCAAATCGGTGGCCTCTCCTTCGATCACATATAGACGGTCCTGATGTGGCCACGCATGCAACAGCAAATACGGAGGCAACTCGAGCGACGCCCTCAGCACAAATAATGCCCGCACCCATCCTGTCTTTGCCTGCGCAAAACCTAGACTTGTCGCCACCGTCGACGTTCTCGTCGCGGAGAGGAGAGGGAGAGGGGAAGAGCGAAGTTAAGTAGAAGGGGAGTGTGGCAATGGCGATGGACGGCGATGAAGGCCGGAAATTTTGGTGCCCCCCTTAGGGTCCTCATGTTACCTTCGTGGACTTCATGAGGATACCAACACCTCTGGGGCGACCTTCCCGCCGCCGCCGCCTCAACACTTGTGTCGCAGCTGCTCTTTATCGTTGTGGCGATGCGCGCCGTCCAAGTCGGCTCGCCCAATTCCGCTCACCACCACGGAAGGAATCTAGAGGGTTTCCAAACGAGATCCCAGCTTGACATGGTTTGCATAGTATCTACGTCAGGTTTGTACTTTGATTACTTTTCGATTGCTAATCCACATGTTTCTTGCAACTTTTAATATTTCCTCACTTCCCTTCTTTGCAGGATTTAATTATGAGCCATTAGAGATGCAAGTTAGAGGTGGAAGAATATCAGCTCCAGCCTCGAATTCCCTGCAAATTATTTTTGCTACAGCAGCCTATTGCGTCAGAGTGGACACTTTAATCTATTCCTGAGTTGTTAGATGCATACTACATGTTCGACGAATTGCTGTAAATCCTATTATAACACCAAAAAACACCAGAAGACAGTTGATTTATAATTTGCACGCTTAACCGCTCAGGTGTTTTTACTTCAAAATTAGCAGCAGCAATTCTTCCTCTTTTATAAAATACCAAAATACCAAAAAATACCAAAATACCAAAAGGCACCTATTAATTTCCAAAAGACACCTATTAATTTCCAAAAGGCACCTATTAATTTCCAAAAGGCACCAAAAAATACCAAAATACCAAAAGGCACCTATTAATTTCCCCATCTTTCTTCACTCTCCCCCTTGGTTTGCTCTCTTGTGTCCAGAATTAACAGCAGCAATTCTTCCTCTTTTATAAAATCGAGACACGAGGTCGTCTTCTGTTTCTGTGGCACCAAAAAGTATGTGACCTACAAGAAAAATGTGCATGAGCTGATATGTATTTCCTGTCATACCGTTGAAGTTGTACGCTTTCGTTCATATCATGTTTGATGTTGATTTCTGTGATTCGAAGTGGAAATGTACGATTATAGAAATGGTGTTTCCTTGTTGAAAATAGTTAGGATATGCTCAACTAACTACTTTGTTTCATGTTAACAGGGGTATCAGGAGTGGAGTTCTGGTTGTTGTCTTCAATGAATTCTACCCGATGTCAAAGGAGCTTGCTCAAGTTGAGTATTAACGTTAACATGGAAGCAATCAATGTAGCATCTTAGTTAGGTCATATGTCAAAATTCTCTTAGATGAGCCTGCCCAAAGATTTTACCTCTTTTGGTGAGATGTAACCGTTAGTATGAATGAATATGAGAGATATTATGTTGTCAAAATCACCTACTTGGTTCCATGCTTATGTTTTAGTATTCCTTCGGTATCTAAGCGCACTCGGTGAACTTTATGCAATAGTTTTTTATGACCTCTGAAGAAGTGGGATGACTGCATTTTGGTGTCAATGAACTTTATGCAATAGTTCTTGTTTTACCTCTGAAGAAGTTGGATGACTGCATTTTTGGTGTGGTCAGAACACTCTTCTGTGTGTAATAAAATTTCTCCTTATCATATCCTGACATTCTACAACCCTAATAGACGGGCGCGGCAACGCGCGCCTAAATGATCTAGCTGATATCAAGATGATACCAAATACAACAACTTCTACAACAACCTAATTTTTAGATTAGGTGCAGTCATTAAGCATGCACACAATAAAAAAAGAAGTAATAAAAATAAAAGACCCTGCTGAACTAATCAGAACTTCGATGAAAAGAACCACGAGTGGTGGCGACACGAGACTTCGAAAATGCTTCTCTAAAACGACGCCTCCAAGAATGTAACAATGCACAAGCGTTGTCGTCGTCCGATTTAACCGGGCTTGTCAGATCCTAAGTTTTCACCCTGAAGAATATCCAGTCTCCAGAAAAAGTTTTCAACAAGAAAACGACTAGGGAGCCACCATTGCAATGTACAACCACTGAAGGCATGGTTTTCACCCCAGACACTGAGACTCAGAGCTCTAAGAGCACCGCTAAAACATATAGTACTACTTGTAATTATGGCTTATTCGATCTCTAGCACTTGGTCAAGTACTGTGATAACTGTTTGCTCTCTGTTTCCCCCAGCAGCAGCAGCATGTTTCTTCCCCCAATCCGCATGTAAATCTACCTTTCTTTACGTCCTACATCGCGGTGTTTGGACGCGGTCGATCTCACCTAGCGAGTTGCCTGTTGGTGCTGCACAAAACAATAATCCGCATCGTTTGCACTGCATAAGAGGATCCAATCGAGCTAGCCAGGATCGCACGCTCGTTGCTCTCCTGACAACACCGAGTTTGGAGACAATGGACCGGCGAAGTCGCTACCGGCCGACGTGCTGGCCTCGCGCCATGTTGGCCCGTCGTTTTAATGCCAACCGTTAGCGGTGGGTGGCGTCCCCATTAACACGAGCACCGACTCGTCTGCCATGCATTGACACCGACGAGGCGTGTGGAGCCACCGCCAAGGGAGTCATTGCAACGGTTGACGCGTCGTGTAGTCTGTGTATGCCAAGGGAACCGGTACATCATTAAAACGGGAATACCAGCCACAATAAGTCTACCGGCGAGGTTGAGTCGCTGACGGCTCGATCCCGTCCATCTGGACCCGACGTGGCGTACGTTGCCACGGTTGGCGATACTCCCGGTTGCCTCTCTACAGAGCGCGAAGCGGGGTTGCCAGACGCTATATTGGGCCCGTCCGCCAACTTTTCCGCTATTGGGAGGCCCGGTGGGTCGTTTTCGTGCCGGTGCGCCCAAAAAACCTGTTGGGAGTTCTATTGGAATTGCCGGTGGACATGCTCTTAGAAGCTAGGTTCATACGAAGTCAGTTGCCCAAAAAATTAAGCCAAATACAAAACTCTCTTTGAGAACCACATCATATGAAAAGCATAGGTTTGTGACACGCTATGGAACATGTCTAACTAGTAGCAATCAAGATCAACCCCCCATATTTTTTTTCCAAGGTCCATGATATGATGCTCCTCCTTATTATATACTCCAGTTATAATTCGAGCAACATGCAATCCTTGTAATTATGGTTTATTCGATCTCTAGCACTTGGTCAAGCACTGTGATAACTGTTTGGTCTTTGTTTCCCCCAGCAGCATCAGCTCGCTCCTCTGGCAGCAACCCAGCAGCAGCAGCTTGTTTCTTGTTGATCAACTCCGGCTTGGGCTTGCTCCTGTAGAAAGGAACGAAGACTCAAATTAGTCAGAACGTTTTTCAAATTAATCCAACTATACAATAACAATTAATTAATTGAGTTTGGAACAGACAGCCAGGTACCTCACTGAGAGCCATCCATCGATGGTGTTACAAGCGGAGGAAGCGTGCAGGCTGAGGCAGTAGCCCAGGAGCACCGCCAAGCCAATGACGCAGATCCACGACAGGACCGTCGCTCCAACCTCGCCCACGATGGGCAAGGCGACAAAGAAGATAATGAATGGCAAGATGAAGGAGCAGAGCAAGACGTAATCAGTATCACATTCCACCCCAAGGATGGCGACGACGATGGTGGGCGCACCGGCCTGCGAGGGCCAGGGTTCCAGCGCGCATATGATTGCCATGATGAGGAAAAAGCATAGCAGCATTGGCAGGACGGCCACGACCACCTGTGGGGCGACGTCGGGTCCGTACGTGATGCACGCCGGAGAGAGTGCAAGTGCGGCAAACACAATCACGAGGAAGGCTATCAAACACAATTGACTTGAGAGCTTCTCCCTCGCCTCCTCGGAAGAGGGGGCAATCTTGTCAGAAGAAGTAGAAGTGGTGTTGTGATCGGCGAGGGCGTGTCCGAACGCGGCGGCCATCCAAACGGAGTCGAGGTATATGATGGCCGTCCCGACCGCGTGGCTCAGGACGGCGGCCACGACGAAGGCCATGGAGGCGGCGTAGGTGAAGGACACGAAGAGGCGCGCCTTGGCGTTGCCGGTGGCGGAAGAGAGGACACATACCGCGGAGTAGAAGTAGGCGCAGAGCAGCAGGGAGAGCCTCCATACGACGACAACGGTGTCGCCGCCGGATCGCCCAAGAACGACCGGTAAGAGCGCCGCGGCGACGAGCGACTGGAAGAAGAAGATGAAGAGCGGCGACACGGCGGCGTTCTTGCCCTGCTCCTGGGCGTCGGCGTCCTTGGTCCCGATCTCGATGTCCGCGTGGCTCTCCATTGTAGCCACCACGAATTGCGTGTACCCAAAATTGGTAAGTATGTTCTTTCCGATCGGACACTGTTTCCAATTCCTCTGCAGGGAAACGTTTGACACGAAAAAATGATAAGAAATATCAAAGCGCAGGATTCCTTGGTCCAACATTGGGTCATTTCCGCGCCTTTTTTTTCGATTTTGTTTTTGGACAAGAGTCAGACGGACCTAGCGGGCGTTCACATCGACCTCCTCCTCATCGATCCATCCCCTTCTGGTTTCTGCATCTCGCCGCTCGCTGCTGCTGCTTCTCGCCGGCCTCCTCCACGCCCCCGCCACCCAATCCTCTCCGCCCGCAGCCCCGCCACTCAATCCTCTCCGCCCAAACCCTACAGCCCGGTCATGGCCCTCGATCCGCCGCCGACGGGAGCTGACCGGGCGACGACGCGCCCTCGCCTCTCCTCCTTGAAGGCTGCAGCGACGGACTGCCCGAGCAGCAGTACAAGAAACGGCCGAGGCTGACACCACCAACTGTAAGATGCCCTTCTCCTCTCCTCCCCTCTCCACCTCCACACCTTCTTGCTCTCATGCTCCTCCCCATGCCCCTGCAGATCAAGGCCGTAGGAGGCTCTCATGCTCCTCCCCATGCCCCTGCAGATCAAGGCCGTAGGAGGAGATCAAGGCCGCCCTCCTACAGATCGATGCTCGTCAGGCCCTCGTCCATGCCCAATCCCACCACCCAAAAGAAAGCTCCACACAGAGAAGCTGCCAGCGTCATCCTCGAGCTGATGCTACTGCCACAACTCCAAGCTCCTCATGCTGCTGCAAAGGTCGCCCTCTCTTCTACTCCCTCACGCATTCTTGCGAAAATTCTATTCTTTCTCCCCAATCCCCATTGAATGGAATGGAGGATGTACGGACAAACCATGCTTGCTTGGATGGATGCAAATCCATGAAAATTCTAGGCAGTGCTGTTGCATCCGTGCATTGGCAGTGGACCACGTGTATACCAAGCTTTCCTTTCATCTTTTTTTTCATTTGCACAGATATTTTCTTGATCCAAGAAATTAATGGAAACCGAATAACAACGACCGTTCATGTATCAGATCATCTCCGACAACATTAGAATTTAAATGGTGTGAGAGAAAGCATGAGAAGATATAGGGACCTTTTTGTTCCAATAGAGACACCATACATTAATTTGCAAATACATTAATAGGAGGAAAGAAAATCTACGGTGCGGGTGACTAGGATAAGCCGGCTAGAAATGTTGATAATCCTTGCATCAAGATTTTGCTATGCATTTTGTGGTTGCAAAAGGGTTCAAACAGTTTTAGGCGACGATCGCATGATAAAAAAAGGGATGACGAGAAATAACGCAAGCACATGAATGAAAGAGCCGGATCACAAAAAGACTCATCTTGTGACTAAGATTTAATTTGTTACTATTAGTAATGAATTTTCTTTTTCTGAGAATTTAATTGAAACATTTTGTTTGTTTAGATTATGACCTGCAAGTTGGAGACACAACATTTGGACAAAGAGACGGGGGAGATGAAAAAAAAAACATGTCAAACGTAACTTTGTACAGCAAAAGATGCCAAACGGTAGGGACCTACCAAACGGAACTGATCGATGGCATGCATTGTATCATAGCCCATTAGACGGCCCACATGCAAAAAAGCACCGAGCCGAGGCCCAACAACAGCAAGTACAAAAAAAAACCGTCGGAAAGAAGAAAAAGAGAGAGAGGAATCGAGAGGAGAGTATTCGATGGAGAAGGACACCACGGCGACAGCGACGGCGACGGCGAGGGTGTGCCGGCGGTGCAAGGCGAAGTACTCCCCGGCCGTCGGGCAACACGGCACAGTCCTGCAGGTTCCACCCGTCCTTCTTCGTCTGCCGCCGCCACGACGACCAGAAGAGGTACTCTGATTCCGATCCTCGCTTCCATTCTCAAACCACGACCTGACCCTATGCGGTGCAGGTACTACGAGTTCAAGGACGGCGACCCGTCCTACGCGGCGCCGAGGACCCCAAGGCCGCCGGCTGCGCCACCGCTTTCCACGTCTCCTACGATGACCCGGAGTAAAATTAGTACTCTTACTTATTCTTCTCCATCGATTAGGAAGATCACATGCTCTGAAAAAGTCTCAAGTGTTGTGCTTCTAGCCTGTCACTGTCAGTTTGTACATACAGTCAAGCTAATACTCTGCAAGTGTTCTGGTTTGTGTGGAGAACCAATCGATGAAATAAAATCCTACCATATCCTATCACTTGGGTTTGACACTCTTGCATGCACAAGTTTAATTCTCACTGTGATTAATCCTAGTACACGGTAGGTTTGACTCAGGGATGAGAATGAGACGTGGCGAAACCCCACAATTAGTTTTCTGAAGTAGAGTGAACCCTACCGATGATCTGGATTGTGTGTAGGAATTAAACAATCCATTCGTCAGAGTCAAATCCTATCATGTATTATCACTTGTGTTTCACACACTTGCACCAACAAAATTCAGGCTGCAATTAATCATAGCCCTGTCTCTGTAGTGACTTCATGGGTTGCGCATTCAGAGTTGAGAACAAGACATTGCAAATTTAGTTTCCTCAACAAGTCTGAACCTTATGCACCATTTATCTAGTGAAGAGATTGCGTCTGCGCCCAATATGGTGCAGCAAGGGAAAGCGTCGACCTTTGCTTTGTGTGTGCACGCTAGGCTGAAGGTTGCTGCCTGTGGGTTGTAACACTGAGCAACAGTTGATTCAGAGATTGACACACAAAACAGGAACAGGGTACTTGTAGCAGGCCCTGGGGCACTATCAATATATTACACATCAACTTTACATAGCCAAAGCCCAAACCTTATTCTGCAACATAATCCTCACATATATGCATATGTGAACAGTACTGGTACAAATGAAGGCTGAAGGTGTACATCATGCCACACTGGCCTAGTTTAGGCATTGGCACACACACTAGGAACAGGGCACTATTGCAGGCCCTCTCATTATTCATTACACATCAACTTTACATACCCAAAGCAAAGTTTACAACACAAATATATATCGTGAAACAGTTCCAGTACAGTAACTACTTTAACAACATCGATACATAGTAAAATCCCCACACTTGATATGATTAGCATATGGGCGAGCTAGCGACCAGTCTCAGCTTTTGGGCATTTTTCTCTTGTCCATGAAGCCCAGGTAACAACCACATTAACATAAACCCAGTCATACAAGTTGTCGCAGACCGAGTACCAATAAGCTCGCCATTTCCTCTTGAACAAGAAGGTGCAGAAGACCACCCAGATACCCACTACATATCCAGAACCCGTAGCGATGATAAACGAAACTATGTCGTTTACATCTTCATGGTCTTCTTGAGTAGCTGGAATTGACTCGGGCTGTG
Organism: Poa pratensis; assembly: GCA_947311845.1. Taxonomy (NCBI): domain Eukaryota; kingdom Viridiplantae; phylum Streptophyta; class Magnoliopsida; order Poales; family Poaceae; genus Poa; species Poa pratensis. Next base: position 1,005,404 of record CAMZMU010000040.1, read on the forward strand.
AACAGTTATGCGACAGGGGAGGACCGCAAAGGCCTGGGTTGCCAGCATAAATATACTCAGGGTTCTCAAGCGTCTGCAGTTGGTCTCCGGATGGTACCTCTCCAGTCAGATTGTTGTAGGACAGGTTCAGACGGCTTAATGATGTGAGATCCGACATGCTTGCAGGGATTTCCCAGATAACTCATTATGTGACAGGTCGAGCGACTCCACTTGCGCCAAAGCGCCAATATTCTCAGGAATTTTTCCACTGAAGGTGTTCCGTGACAGGTTTAGGTTCTTCAATTCAACAAGACCGCTGATTTTTCGGGAATATTTCGGTAAGATTATTACATGATAAATCAGGATTCACCATATATATGATCTCTCTTGACCCTTTGTGACTACTGTGATATTCTCGGTATAGGTGAATATGGGATTAGGACCATTATTGTGTAGCTACATCTCCAAGCACCAATATCTCCTCTCTTTTGTATCATCCCTTTGCAATTAATAATAGATTTTGGTATGCTCCCGTGATGTTATTGTAGGCAAGGTCCAAATACCGAAGATTTACTAGCCCCATAAGCTACTCTGTTATGTGGCCATAAAACATATTTGATCGTAGTCGTAAGAATTTCGAATTTTCAATTTCTTGCCAATCCATGTTGGGAAAGTTCCAAAGAAATGGTTTTCTGAAAGATCGAGAAAGAAGAGGCCTGGGCAGTGCTGAAAAATGAGGGAAATTCACCTGACATGTTGTTCTTTCTCAAACTTAGATTATTAATATACATACCTGTCAGGTTTGTTGTGGATGTATTTACAAAGCAATCGGGAATTGATCCGATTAGATTATTTTCAGATATATTCAACAACCTTAGTGACTCTAGTTTGCACAAAGACGAGGGAATGTAGCCAGAGATGGAGTTTTCAAGCAGAATAAGAGTTTCTAGACGTGGTGCAGCAAACTGCCCACAAAAATAGGCCAAGTACAAAGCTCTCTCTAAGAACCACATCAAATAAAAAACATATATTTGTGAAACACCATGGAACATGTCTAGCTAGTAGCAGTCTCAATCAACCTCATATATTATTTTGTCAAGTTACACGATATGACGCTCCTCCATCTGGAACACTAAGCTGATCGATAGGCGAAAAAGAGATGAGCTCTTGCTAATATATTTTCTAATTCGAACATCATAAATAGTATTTGTTTTTATGGTTTATTCGATCTCTAGCACTTGGTCAAGTACTGCGATAACTGTTTGGTCTTTGTTTCCCCCAACAGCATCAACTTGCTCCTCTAGCAGCAACCCAGCAACAGCAGCTTGTTTCTTGTTGATTAACTCCGCCTGGGGTCGCTCCTGTAGAAAGAACGAGGACTCAAATTAGTCAGAATATTTTTATTTATTTAGAGGAAAAATTAGTCAGAATATTTTTCAAATGAATCAATCAAACTATATAATACAAATTAATTAGTTCAGTTTGGTATAGACATCCGGGTACCTCACTGAGAGCCATCCATCGATGGTGTTACAGGCGGAGGAAGCGTGCAGGCTGATGCAGTAGCCCAAGATCACCGCCAAGCCAAGGACGAAGATCCACGACACGACCGCCGCTCCGACCTTGCCGACGAGGTGCAAGAAAAACATGTAGAGAATGAGTGGCGGGATGAAGGAGCAGAGCAAACGTAATCAGCATCACATTCCACCCCAAGGATGGCGACGACGATGGTGGGCGCACCGGCCTGCGAGGGCCAGGGTTCCAGCGCGCATATGATGGCCATGGTGAGGAAAACGCACAGCACCATTGGCAGGACGGCCACGACCACATGTGGGGCGACGTCGGGGTCCGTGATGCACGCCGGAGAGAGTGCAAGTGCGGCAAACACAATCGCGATGAAGGCTATCAAACGCAATTCACTTGAGAGCTTCTCCCTCGCCTCCTCGGAAGAGGGGGCAAGCTTGTCAGAAGAAGAAGCGTTGTGCTCAGCGAGGGCGTGTCCGAGCGCGCCGGCCATCCAAACGGAGTCGAGGTATATGATGGCCGTCCCGACCGCGTGGCTCAGGACAGCGTCCACGACGAACGCCATGGAGGCGGCGTAGGTTAAGGACATGAAGAGGCGCGCCTTGCCGTTGCGGGTGGTGGAAGAGAGGACGCAGACCGCGGAGTAGAAGTAGGCGCAGAGCAGCAGCGAGAGCCTCCGTACGGCGATGACGGTGTCGCCGCCGGAGCTCCCCAGAACGATCGGTAAGAACGCCGCGGCGACGAGCGATTGGAAGAAGAAGATGAAGAGGGACGACACGGCGTCGTTCTTGCTCTGCTCCTGGGCGTCGGTGTCCTTTGTCCCTATCTCGATGTCCATTGTAGCCACCACGACTCGGAGGCGAAACAAGCAGCTGCTATTTATTTCACAAATTGCGTGTATCCAAAATTGGTAAGTATGTTAAGTATGTTCTTTCCGATCCGACACTGATTGCAATTCCTCTGCATGGAATCGTTTGACATGAAAAAATGGAAAGAAATATCAAAGCGTTCACGGGAACGGATTCGCCGGCGTGCACGGATCTGGCACCCGCCGCGCCGCGCCTCGACGCCCGCCCGCCACCCAATCCTCTCCGCCCGCAGCCCTGCCACCCAATCCTCTCCGCCCAAACCCTACAGCCCGGTCATGGCCCTCGATCTGGATCCCCGCCGCCGACGGGAGCTGACCTCGCCTCTCCTCCGCATCGGTGTCCCGCTTCCTTGATGGCTGCAGCGACGGACTCCCCGAGCAGCAGCACAAGAAACGGCCGAGGCTGACACCACCCACTGACTGTAAGATGCCCTTCTCCTATCCTCCCCTCTCCGCCTCCACACCTTCTTGCTCTCATGCTCCTCCCCATGCCCCTGCAGGAGATCAATGCCGCCCTCCTACAGATCGATGCTCCTCAGAACCTCGTCCATGCCCAATCCCACCACCCAAAAGAAAGAAAGCTCCACACGGAGAACCTGCCAGCGTCATCCTCGAGCTGATGCTACTGCCGCCACCTGCCCTGCTGCTGCTGCAAGGTCGCTCTCTCTTCTACTCCCTCACGCATTCTTGCGAAAATTCTATTCTTTCTCCCCATTGAATGGAATGGAGGATGTGCGGACAAACCATGCTTGCTTGGATGGATACAAATCCATGAAAATTCTCTAGGCACTGCTGTTGCATCAGGCTATGTGGCTTTGCTGTGCGCAAAAGGACCACTTGTCTGTCCAGAATTTACCCATATTTGCCATGGTATGCCGCGTGTACTAGTGCTGGTATGGCCTTTATCATGATCCGCTCCAAAATACCATGCTGTATGGGGATGTAATCCTGCAATGTGTGATGCAAACCACTCGCTTTAGAGTGTCGTCGTGCTTTCTGGGGAGTTCATGACAGCAGTGGCGCAATGATGTCTTTGTGCATTTGGTTTCAGATTTGGGGAGTCATATTTGTCAAGTAGCTTAACTGTAGTTATTATGGCTATCTTCCAAGTATCAACTTTCAGCTACCGGTAGCACATCCATGGTCTTTTTGTAGTATTCCTTAGCCTGTTATGTGGTTAATTTGTTCTTCTCTCGACAAGATCTAGTGAAACATGCATGACTTCTGTTGGTGAGAGGCATTTTCTTTTCACTTGGGAGGATATGATGATAAAAATAGGTACTAAGTTGTTTTGGTCTTTATTTGCGCCTAGGGAGTTTGGACAGAGGAATGATTTGCTCTAATAACCACCCAATTTGGCTCTTCACCGTTGACAGTTGAAATACATCGTTTGTTACTTTGGGTTTCTAAGCTGCCACACACATAACTTAACTTCAGGGATCGATGCAGCTTTTGTTTCTGTAAGTAGTTTACTTCTTTTTTACCGAAGTAGTCTCTAAGAGCATATCCGGCACCCTGGAAATATGTCCGACACACCCCAAATTCTTTCCGTTTTGCAGGGGTGCCGGACACTTGTCCGGCCACATCTGGGTTGCTGCCCACACCGGCAAACCCCAGAGGGCCGGCCCATTTTATTTTTTTATCATATTTCACAAATTGCAACATGCAAGCAACAAATCAGGCAAACATATTATAAATAAAATTAAACAAAATGTAAAAGGCGGCATTTAAATTTAAATGAAATTTAACAAGCGACATTTAAATTTAAACAAAATTTAACTAAACCCTAAATCTAGCGGCGCTTCCGGCTCCGTCGTGGTGAACATGGAGGCAGCTGGTTCGCTACCCACGTCGATCCTTGTCGTCGGAAGTGTCGTCGGAGGTGGCGGTGGCGGCGGCCTCAAGGAACTTGCATGCCTCTCGAGAAACTTGCATGCCTCCTGGTCACCGCCCTTGCCGGAGTGTGGTGTGATTTGATCTAGTGGTGCCTCTCCTTCTCTGCACACGGCGCTAGGAGGTGAGGGAATTTATTCACGAGGGGGGTGCAGCAGGGGCCATCCCCGACATGGTATCCAACGGCCGACGATGATGGTATTATAGCGCATATTGGCGGGGAGCCCTCTACGTGCGACAACATGATTTTGTCATCAGGTATGCCAGCCATGTGCAACAACATGCACAGTTTTCTATCTATGTGCAACATTTAAATTAAAGGTCCAATGAATTAACCAATATCCATTAATGATATTTTTCTGTATCTTGCAGAATATCTTCATCAAACAATACATACTGAGTAATCAATCTGCTAAAATGTACTTTCTCCTTGGAGACGGATACAGAAAGCGCTTCGGACTATCGTCTAGGGAAGTCAAAGAAAGGGGTGTACTGTGCACTGGTTGTTTCTTGGTTTAAGCTTTGGATTTGGTTCCTCGAAGAATCATGTGATAAAATGGAGTGGATACCGAGGAAGGAGGTCAACCTCGAACCTTTGCTAGCAAATTTACCTTTTTTTTTGAAAAAAAAAGCACCGAGGAAAGAGGATTTTGAATGTGACTCAGATGATGATAACATTAGTGGAACCCAAGAGGCGACTAACGACACCGAGGAAACAGATCGTGGTGTTTTTATAGTGGGACTTGATCCTAGCAAAGTACAGGTTACTGGCTTATCATCTGAATAGCTCGAAGATGTAAGATCTAGGCCACTTAGATGTGATGTATAGCGTAGTCTCATCTTTTCCATTTACACCATGTCGGATGGGCAGACTTATGAAACAAAACATAATTTGGTAGCAAGGATTAGCAACGAACACACAACACATCTATGCGACGCCATGCTGCTTGCTTACAACTACTTGATACACGTACTGTATACAAAAAAATTACTAGATATTTTCTTTGTGAGACAACTATTTGATACATGTATTGTATATGGAAACATGCTAGATAGTTTCTTTGTGAGACTATTAGTTCCATGCAGCCTTAAGATTTGATGCTCGTTGGTTCAACGTCTCCACTGAGTTCCAGAAATTCTTCACCATTAAGCTGCTTAGGGGCTTGACTGAGTTCAGCAAGTCCACCCTGGAGGGTCCTGGCTGAGATCAAGATACTCATGGAGTTTCAGGAATTCTACATAAGTAATAGGCGGATGCAAGGATTCTTGAACGGCCAAATAAGCATGATTGTGTAAATTTGGATGCAGAGCATTGCGGTGCCATGTTTTACCTTAAAAGTTTCAGATACCTGGCCTTAGAAGCTAGGTTCATATGAACTCAGTTGCCAAAAAAATAGCGAAGTACAAAGCTCTCTCTGAGAACCACATCAAATCAAAAACATAGATTTGTGAAACACCATGGAAGATGCCTAGCAAGTAGCAGTCGAAATCAATCCCCATATTTTTTTTGTCAAGCTACATGATATGACGCTCCATCTGGAACACTAAGCAGATCTATAGGCGAAAAAAGAGATTTAGCTCTTGCCTATATATTTTCTAATTCGAACAACATAAATAGTACTCCACTTGTAATGATGGTTTATTCGATCTCTATCACTTGGTCAAGGTACTGTGATAACTGTTTGCTCTTTGTTTTCCCCAGCAGCATCATCAGCTTGATCCTCCGGCAACCCAGCAGCAGCAGCAGCTTGTTTCTTGTTGAGCAACTCCGCCTGGGGGTCGCTCCTGTAGAAAGAACGAGGACTCAAATTAGTCAGAATATTTTTCAAATGAATCAATCAAACTATATAATGCAAATTAATTAGTTGTGTTTCGTACAGCCGGGCACCTCACTGAGAGCCATCCATCGATGGTGTTACAGGCGGAGGAAGCGTGCAGGCTGAGGCAGTATCCCAAGAGCACCGCCAAGCCAAGGACGAAGATCCACAACACGACCGCCGCTCCGACCTTGCCGACGAGGAGCAAGGAAGACATGTAGAGAATGAGTGGCGGGATGATGGAGCAGAGGAAGACGTAATCAGCATCACATTCCACCCCAAGGATGGCGACGACGATGGTGGGCGCACCGGCCTGCAAGGGCCAGGGTTCCAGCGCGCATATGATGGCCATGGTGAGGAAAAAGCACAGCAGCATTGTCAGAAGAAGAAGAAGCGTTGTGCTCGGCGAGGGCGTGTCCGAGCACGCGGCTATCCAAACAGAGTCGATGTATATGATGGCCGTCCCGACCGCGTGGCTCATGACAGCGTCCACGACGAACGCCATGGAGGCGGCGTAGGTTAAGGACACGAAGAGGCACGCCTTGGCGTTGCGGTTGGCGGAAGAGAGGACGCAAACCGCGGAGTAGAAGTAGGCGCAGAGCAGCAGCGAGAGCCTCCATACGGCGATGACCATGTCGCCGCCGGAGCTCCCCAGAACGACGGGAGCAGCGCCGCGGCAACGAGCGATTGGAAGAAGAACATGAAGAGCGGCGACACGGCGGCGTTCTTGCTCTGCTTTTCCGGAGCGTCGAAGTCCTTGGTCCCGATCTCGATGTTCGCGTGGCTCTCCATTGTAGCCACCACGACTCCGAGGCAAAACAAACAGCTGCTATTTATTTCACAAATTGCGTGTATCCAAAATTGCTAAGTATTACTATGTTTTTTCCAATCCGACTCTGTTTACAATTCCTCTGCAGGGAAACTTTTGACGGGAAAAAATGGAAAGAAATACCAAATTTGAGTATTTGATGGCCAGCAGCGATTTGGACAGCACGGGAGCTGATGCGGATTCACCATCGATTAAAGAGAGGATTACGAGCAGGTGGATATTTCGTGTTCCCGGTCACCACTGATCATGACGTTTTAAAAAATCATAAAAAAATTTAACAGTTTCAAAAATTCTGAAAAAAATCCCGAATGTAGCCATTGGTGTATTCTACAAACGTGACAAAAATCAACTTCAAATACTTTGTATTCTGGGTTACAAAAAATAACAGAAGTGGGGATCTGAGTATATTTATTTTCAAATCTCTAAATTTATTAGATTTTGCTATTTTTCTGTAGCCCAGAATACAATGTGTTTGAAGTTTATTTTTTGCGCGCTTGTAGAATACACCATAGGCCATGTCTGATTTTTTTCAGATTTGTTTGAAACTCGTAGATATTTGTTCTGGTTTTTTTTAAACACCAGGATCACTGGTGCTCGGGATTAAAAACACTTTTCCGATTACGTGCTCACTTTTTTACGATAACGTGTATATATTGATATTAAGATGATACCGAGTACGCTTAGCTTCTACAACAACATAATTTTTATATTAAGTGCAGTCATTAAGGATGCGCACAATAAAAAAAAGACCCCGCTGAATTAACTAGAGCTTCGCAAAAAAGAACCACCAGTGGTGGTGACACGAGACTCCAAAAATGCTTCTCTAAAACGACGTCTCCAACAATGTAACAATGCACAAGCGTTGTCGTCGTCCAGTTTAACCGGCCTGGTCAAATCCTAAGTTTTTTTACCCTGAAAAATGTCCAATCTCCAGACAAAGTTTTCAACAAGAAAACGGCTAGGGAGTGGCCATTGCAATGTACAGCCACTGAAGGCATGGTTTTCACCCTAGACACTGAGACACGGAGCTCTAAGAGCACCGCTAAAACCGAAAATCTGCAGTGTCGTTGCTCCCACTTTCCAACAACACTGCTGCGAAACGCCAATCCCATGTCACACATACTTCTCCCGATCCACTTCGAGTACTCACTCGAATCTTTGAAGCCCTCGACTTAGAATCTCTAGAGCCTGACCGGTGTTTTCCAAACATGGCCGCCTGCATCCCCCATCAACACCTAGATAATCGCGGCAATAAAGGTGCCAAGGTGGACCCAAGGAGGATGGAGGTCGCCACTTACTTCATCATAAGTCATAACCAAAGTAAACGAAGCCATGTTGCCGATGGTGCCGACGAAATTTGTAGCTTCATGATGTCTAGACCATAGCCATCTGCGGCCACACCCTAGCTCACGTCGAGCGCGGATATGACACCTGCCACGCTTCCCTCTCTCTCCAGGTAGGAGGCGTTATCAGACTCCTCTGTGTACGAACGAACAACTGTCCCTCCGAATGGTGCCACACACCTGGAAAATGGCGATCTCTCCTTGCCCATTGCTGCAGTCGGCCAGCTCCTGACCACCGCACCATCCATCCTCCCCCGTGCACGCGACATGGCTAGGCAGGATCGATGGAGCCCCGCAAAGCGTCTCCATGCGTGCATTGGCATGGAACAAACAAGCACGGTCACGGAAGGCCCCTTTTTCTTATTTTTTATTTTTTCTATTTTTCATTTTTTTCCTGGACTTTTCAAAGAAAACAAACCGGAACTGCCGTAACAGGCATGCAAACCTCATGGGCCAACGACATGTCATCCGTGCCCGAAATTAAACTAAGTCGTGTCTTTTTTAAACTGAGTCAGGCCGACACTGTTCGTATTGTGTTTGGACCGTATTCGTGTCGGGCCGGATGGGACGATTTTAGAAAAAGGCTAAGCACAAGGAGGTTCCTTTTGCTGCGGCGGGGAGTTGGAGGGGAGGAAGGGTGGGGGCGGTGGCTATGGTTTCGCATAATGTGGGCCTCCGCGTCCAAAAATAATAAGAAAAAAAGAAACAAACATTGTGCCCGGTATAGTGCAACAAGTGAAAGATAATGGTACACTCTGAAAGAGTCGAGATTGTTGGCTCTCGAGTTTGAGTGACGCTATTATTATAAAATCTAAAATCATGTGTACATAGTTAAAAAAATCAAAACAAAAATATGGATGCAGCCAATGGTGCATTATACAAACCTGCAAAATATCAACTGCAAATACTTTGTATTCCGAGTTACACAAAAATAAGAGAAGTGTGGATATGAGTATGAATATTTTCAAATCTCTAAATTTTATCAGATTTTGTGATTTTTTTATCCGATAATACAAATAATTTTGCATCTGTGATGATTTTCCATGGTTGTAGGATATATCATTGGCTATGTCGAGAATTATTTTTGTAACTTTTCGAAACCTTTAATTTCTTTCCTCGGGAGTCAAATACACATTCGAATCCGAAACAGGAACGAAACGGGACGACATATCCGGTTGTGAACAAGAACATAATCCCGAGAAAACTAGAGACCGTGGCACGAATCTGGAGGTGACGATGGAACGGCAAGTCGAGGGACACTGGATTGGTTGCATTTGGTGTAGTAGTATTCTCATGGGTAGTCTCCAGTTATTTACGAGCACAAATCAATCAAGCAGTACTGTATGATGCACTTTCCAACACACGCGCCATCACGACCACTCACTTTATGGACGGATGAAATCTGAATTTCCAGGAATTACGAGGAATCTGCTATCATCATTACTACACTACTACTAGGTTCATACGAACTCAGTTGCCCAAAATAGGCCAAGTACAAAGTCCACTCTAAGAACCACATCAAATCAAAAAAATATATTTGTGAAACACCATGGAACATGTCTTGCTAGTAGGTACCCACATTTTTTTTAGACAAGGGGATGCGGATCCCCGGCCTCTGCCTCCAAGAATGCACACAGCCATCAATCAACCCACATACACCCTATGATCCGTTAAATCTGTCCTGGGAAATTAACGTAACCTGTACAAAAGGTATGTATAAGTTGCGACACATTTTTCGGACCAGAGCGAGTATATTATTTTGTCAAGCTGGGCACAATGCCACGCTCCTCTATCTGGAACACCAAGCTGGTCGATAGGCGAAAAAAGGGATGAGCTCTTGATAATATATTTTCGAATTCGAAGATCATAAATAGTACTTGTTTTTATGGTTTATTCGATCTCTAGCACTTGGTCATGTACCGCGATAACTGTTTGCTCTTTGTCCCCCCACCCCCCAGCAACATCAGCTTGCTCCTCCGGCGACCCAGCAACAGCAGCTTGTTTCTAGTCGAGCAACTCCGGCTTGGGCTTGCTACTGTGAAAAGGAACAATGACTCAAATTAGTCGGAATAATTTTCAAATGAATCAAACTATATAATGACAATTAGTTAATAGTTGAGTTTGGTTCAGCTAGCCGAGTACCTGACTGAGAGCCATCCATCGATGGTGTTACAGGCGGAGGAAGCGTGCAGGCTGAGGCAATAGCCTAAGAGCACCGCCAAGCCGATGACGCAGATCCACGACACGACCGCCGCTCCGACCTCGCCGACGAGGAGCAAGCAAGACATGTAGAGAATGAGTGGCGAGATGCAGGAGCAGAGCAAGACGTAATCATCATCACATTCCACCCAAGGATGGCCTGCGAGGGCCAGGGTTCAAGCGCGCATATGATGACCATGGTGAGGAAAAAGCATAGCAGTATTGGCAGGACGGCCACGGCAACCTGTGGGGCGATGTCGGGGTCCGTGGTGCACGCCGGAGGGAGTGCAAGTGCGGCAAACACAATCACGAGGAAGGCTATCAGACGCAACTCACTCGCGTGCTTCTCCCGCGCCTCCTCGGAAGAGGGGGCAAGGTTGTCAGAAGAAGTAGAAGCGGTGTTGTGATCGGCGAGGGCGTGTCCGAGCGTGCCGGCCATCCAAACGGAGTCGAGGTATATGATGGCCGTCCCGACCGTGTGACCGCGTGGCTCAGGACGGCGTCCACGACGAAGGCCATAGAGGCGGCGTAGGTGAAGGACGGGAAGAGGTGGACGCAGACCGCGGAGTAGAAGTAGGAGCAGAGCAGCAGGGAGAGCCTCCATACCGCGATGACGGTGTCGCCCCCGGAGCGCCCCAGAACGGCCCCGAGCAGCGCCGCGGCAACCAGCGATTGGAAGAAGAAGATGAAGAGCGGCGACATGGCGGCGTTCTTGCTCTGCTGCGGGGCGTCGGCGTCCTTGGTCCCGATCTCGATGTTCGCGTGTGGCTCTCCATTGTAGCCACCACGACTCCGAGGCAAAACAAACAGCTGCTATTTATTTCACAAATTGGGTGTATCCAAAATTGGTAAGTATTACTATGTTTTTTCCAATCGAACTCTGATTCCAGTTCCTTTGCACGGAAACGTTTGACAGGAAAAAATGGAAAGAAATACCAAAGCTGAGTATTTGATGGCCAGAAGAGATTTGGACAGCACGGGAGCTGATGCAGTACGCCGCGCACGGATTCGCCATCGATTAAAGAGCCGGTGGAAATTTCGTGCTTCCGGGCACGAGTGATGCTGGTGTTTTAAAAAAAATCGAAAAAAAACATCTACCGGTTTTAAAAATGTCTTTTTTTTCATAGTAATACGATTCTCATTGATAAATTAAAGACAAGATACAAAGTACGTATACACCGATCTTACAGTGAAAAGAAAGAATAAATATATGTGACAAACCACCGTAGCAGCCATCAAAGAAAGATAAGACAGATCACCTCTTCACCCGATCTCGACGCGGCTCCATCGCTTATCATCAGCTTTTCGGACCTCCAAAATAGTTTGCCATAGGACAAACCATTGCCGTTGAAAGAATCAGACCGGGGCAGCACGACGCCGGACACGCCATCGAACTTCAGCACTAACACCCCCGCACGACGACGTCGGAGTAGGGAACCAGAACCATCAACCTCCAACCACAAACCCAGCACAAGGTGCAACATCTTCCAGCTGTCACCAGTGCAGACCGCCATCTGCACGTACTCCTGGATGAATCCTCTCTGCTCCACCATGGCGCCGGAGACAACGCCGCAGCAACGGGGACAGAGAAGGAGGAAAAACCCATCCGATGGAGTCGCCGCCGCCGCCTCGCCGACACCATCCATGAACCCTAAAGCCACCGATCTAAAAGATCGGCAAGCACATAGTGCCACCAACTCCGAGACGCCGCCATGAAGGACAACGCCGGTGTGGGAATAGAGTTGAGGCAGATTTATTTGCCCGGGCGCCGCTCCCACCAACCCAACGACACATCATGCTAGAACCTTCCTAACCCTAGTTACCATGCAAAAAACGGGGTCCTCCTCTCTCCTACCGCCGGAGCGGCAAGCGGAAGGAGAGGGGCCCAACTCTTTCGCCGGTGGCCGGCGGCGCGGCGGCGACCGCTAGGGTAGGAAAACCGAGCGCCTCCACGAGTCGCCTGGGAGCGCTCGCGAGCGAAGCGTTTTTGTATTCTTCTAATTCCTGTGGTTTTAAAAATGTCTGAAAAATCCCAAATGTAGCCATTGGTGTATTCTATAAATGTGAAAAAAATAAACTTTAAATACTTTGTATTCTGGGCTGCAAAAAATGACAAAAGTAGGGTTTTGAGTATGCTTATTTTCAAATCTCTAAATTTATTAGATTTTACTATTTTTGTGTAACCCAGAATACAAGGTATTTGAAGTTTATTTTTGTGCGCGCTTGTAGAATACACCATATGGTACATCCGCGATTTTTTTTTCAGATTTTTTGAAACTCGTAAATATTTGTTTTGATTTTTTTTAAAACACCAGAATCACCGTTGCTCGGGATCAAAAACACTTTTCCGATTACGAGCTCATTTTTTTACGAAAAATGTAATATATTGATATCAAGATGATACCAAATACACCTAACTGCTACAACAACATAAGTTTCAGATTAAGTGCACTCATTAAGGATGCACACAATTGTTTGACGATAATTTGTGCATTATTTTTAGTACAATTTGTGCAAATCTTTACCCAATAATAAAAGAAGCAAGGCTTCTTGTTCGTCGAGAACTTGCCTGTGGCAAGATGGTTAGGAGGGTGGTTATACCCCCAGCCCATCAGAGTTCAAACCCCAGATTTGACACTGGCGTTTCTCATTCAGGCGTAATATTCTTCAGTGGGAGGTGACGATCCCGTCGACAGCGAGGCGCCTGTGGTGACTTCGTCAATCTCAAGACTTGACCCACCGGCTTAGTCTATCGGAGGTGCTCATAGGGATAGGGTGCGCGTGTGTACGTTCATAGGGGTGAGTGTGCACATGTGTATATGATCGTCTGCGTGTGTACCGTGTTTCGCAAAAAAAAAACTTCTTGTTCGTCCGTCGGTGTTTTGCACTTTAGTCCCTCACATTGTGGAAACTCAACCGCACTGTCTCGTCATACCGTTTCGTCCCGATTGATTTTTTCGTCCAGTGCACGTTGCCGACTGCAGCTTCCTCCGATTCGGGGAGAGCGCGTCGTGGGGCTCTGCGCCGGGTGCGGCCACGAGGAAGTGGTGGCGGAGATGCTGGATCCCGCACGACGGATCATCGATCCGCCGCAGGTGCGTGTGGACTGGTAGTCTGGTACCCCTCTACTACTAAGTGGACCTGCACGCGCGCCGGATGTCGGCCGGGCGCGTGGCGAATTCCCTCGGAGATGGATGCGGCCTAGGCTCCCGGCTAGACGGTCGCGGTGACTGGCGTGAAGCAGTGAACGCAGACCGGCCTCCAGTGCGTGCACGTACACGCATACGGCCCTTGGCGGCGCCGGGGCGGAGGCTTGCACGCGCGCCGGTTTCCGATAGGGCGTGCGGTGAACTTCCTAGGCACGGAGAGTGGTGAGGTCCGGCTAGACGGCCGCATGGAGGCGCTCGGCTTCGGCGAAGAACTCTGCGGCGACCGCTGCCTCGCCCCAATCCAGGCGCCCCACTTCATGTCTTGCCTCCGGGCTTAAGCACCACCTTGCCCGCATGTCCGCCGCCCGCCTCTTTGCCATCTCCAGAAGGAAACGGCATGAGCGCGACAGGCTCCTGGCCGCATCTGCGAGTGTGCTGCTCTGAAGTCTGAACCTATTGTCTGAATTTTGGATGCGATGGAGAGAAACAAACAGGTGGGGAAAAGGACGCGACATGCGCATGTGTACAGGAATACGTATGCTGTATGCCCATAAGGCAAGCCATCAGCTGCAAGTAGTGTTCCTAAGATTTCATACTCGCTTAACTAGCCTGCAAGGTTCTTCCACCAAGAGCGATCTGCATACCCGAGATGTTGGAACTCAACATTTTTTGCATAACCTACAGATGTTATCAGTTACAAAGCGTTTGGAACAGTTTAGCCCGGTGCTCATTTTCAGAGTCCATCATCAGGGCGATCTCTTCATCCTTCTCAGCTATTTCTTTGAGGCTAGCAATGACTGATACAACAAGTTCATCATACTCTATGTTGTGTTTGTAAAATTCTCATATTCAAGTTAAGAAGAGCTATTTTTGTATACCCGGAGAAGATAATTGAATAGTTTTTAGTTTTTACCATGATAAGTTTTCGAAGAAAACCTGGTGCATATGGGCATGGCTACCTAGCTTATCCGTAGATTTATTTGCAGCTACGTTATGTCCATATTTTGTGTATATGTTTCATTTCAGTGTGCGAGTAATAATTATTCTTATGTTTGTTTCACAGGCTTTTGGGCCACGCTCTGGTTTGCATGTGGAACAATTTAGGTTTTGAGCTAGACTTGGGGTTATCTTTTCATGGACGGACTTTTGTTGCGCCGTGCTTCTGCTACATGTGTAGCTCTCTGTGGATATCCAGTAAACACCAAACCAAAGCCTAGCCTGTCAAAGCAAGATGGTTTATTGACTATTTATCATTTTTATTCATGTGGATTATTATGTTTTGTAGAGATTATGGTGTATGAAGATTATGTTGTATCAAATGTTTGTGTGTCTGAAATCTCATATCGCAACAAATTTTATGATTTATAGCCGTTGCAACGCACGGGCATTTTGCTAGTAGATTTTCGTAGATAGCTATGGAGCAAGGAGTGCCAATGTGGCCGTACATGCCTATATTACACCAGGTGACCTACATATGCACGTAGATGTGAAATACATCTGGTTATTTTTTTTGAGAACAACACCCCCCTTTATTCCTTAAGTAATAATATTAGTACAAACTCCATCAGGTGGATTTAGGAACCAAACATGCCTTCCTAGACTGAAGAGAATGGAACTCCTAGCTAGGCAGTGGGCATCACCATTTGACAGGCGTCCCTCATGGACACAATCGAAGTTTGGAACTTCCCTGCCGTTTCTTCAATCTCCCGTACCAGCTGGCCATACTTCCCCAGCTTGTCTCCTCCGTTTAGCACGATCATTATTTAATGGTTAGTGAAGGATAATTAAATTAGCCCAAGCACCACAACAATAAAAAAGAAATAATAAAAATAAAGGACCCCGCTGAATTAATCACAGCTTCAAAGAAAAGAACCACCCGTGGTGGCGACACGAAACTCTGAAAATGCTTCTCTAAAACGATGCCCCCAAGAATGTAACAATCCACAAGCGTTGTCCTCGTCCGGTTTAACCGCCTGGTCAGATCTTAAGTTTTCACCGTGAAAAATGTCCAATCTCTAGACAATGTTTTCAACAAGAAAACGACTAGGGAACTGCCATTGCAATCATACAGCAAAGTTAAGACATCATATTTTATATTTTATGTACGGAGGAATAACGGAAGCAAGCACAGAATTTATTCATGTCGAGGACTCGAGGGCCGGGGGTGGCTATGCTGACATGCTCCCATCATGGCTTAGTCAAAATCTTGCAGCGTGTTGTTCCTTCGACCACGTCTGGTCGATTAAAAATCGTTCTCTCCCCTGCATGACCTAACCGAAGTGTGCTACAAATTGGCCTATTTCTTCTCCTCTACTTTCTCTCTTCTTTGATACCCGTGTCTTTTTTATAAAGGGCTTATATTACTCAAAGCATCAAAAGATACGAAGTGTTTTACACATGGCGTTTTCATAACAAAGATGTACACAACCACAAACCAAAAATCTGACAAAAACATAGAAGGCGAAATATAGATGTCAGCTCATATGCCGCCTAAGGAGCTGTTGTGGGCTTCTCCCCTTGGAACATGGGGACGGCGACACTGCAGATTTCCGGTTTTTAGCGGTGCTCTTAGAGCTCCGCGTCTCAGTGTCTAGGGTGAAAACAATGCCCTCAGAAAAAGTTTAGACATCCTTTTATGGATGGAGGAAGTATATGTCATTGAGCAATGCCAACAGTACAAAAACAAACTCCACATGGACAACTTATATACTCTTTACCCGCAAAAAAAACTTATATACTCTAGAATTTTCAACTTATACCTATGAGATATTATATGTCACTGCACTCTTGTAACCTCTACAAGTATGTACCAAGATATGTAACAATGTACAAATAGATGTGAACACGTGCATATACCTACAATTAATCAAAATGATATAGATTACTCATGGAGGAATGTGATTTTCTATTTTCATGTATTTTTCTCAATGTAGGACAGATTCCAAACATTTTAAATTGCAGGGTATCAAACATCAACAACTAATGCAGTGCACTAGCACAATATATTTTGCATTCAGTGCAAGTGTTTGATGTCTACACACGATTCTATTCTTGTAGACAGTGTTGGGCCTCCAAGAGCAGAGGTTTGTAGAACAGCAGCAAGTTTCCCTTAAGTGAATCACCCAAGGTTTATCGAACTCAGGGAGGTAGAGGTCAAAGATATCCTCTCAAGCAACCCTGCAATTAAGATACAAGAAGTCTCTTGTGTCCCCAACACACCCAATACACTTGTCAGATGTATAGGTGCACTAGTTCGGCGAAGAGATAGTGAAATACAAGTAATATGGATGATTATAAGTAGTAACTGCAATCTGAAATAAAGATGGCAGCAAGCAAACATGTAGCAGAACTTGATGTAAACGGTGTTTCAATGCTTAGAAACAAGGCCTAGGGATCATACTTTCACTAGTGGACACTCTCAACAATGATCTCATAACTGAATAAGTAAAAGCTACTCTTAAACACTCTCTTGTTGGATAACAAACACCATTCATTGTGTAGGGCTACAAAAGCACACCTCAAGCCGGAGTAAACAAGCGCCACAACGTCATAAAGGAGTCACACACGGTGCACACACTGTCACCTTTACACCGTGGAGAGTACCGGAGTTCATATTAAAGTAACCTCTAGAGTGCATAATAGATAAAGAGTAACATCTACATATTCAACTAGATTAGCACAACTGAACACAAGTAAATACTACTCGGGATTATTCTCCTTCTTGATGAAGCAAGAGTACTATGCGTAGGGCTGCAAAAGCACACCTCAAAGTCTGAGTAAACAAACACCACAATTCCCAAGAATAAGCCATGATAAATGTCTAAATTATTCATAGAGTCACACAAGTACCCACACTGTCACCTTGATACCGTGTTGTCACAATGACTCCAGAAACTAGACAAAATCACTTGAGTAGCATAAACATTATTAATGTATTCAGCGATACTAGCAATACACATGATCACATAAAGATCACACCATGGGAGAGAGAGATGAACCACATAGCTACCGGTAGAGCCCTCAGCCTCGGGGGAGAACTACTCCCTCCTCATCATGGGAGTCAGCAGCGGCGATGAAGATGGCGGTGGTGTCGATGGAGATGACTCCGGGGGCAATTCCCCGTCCCGGCGGCGTGCCGGAACAGAGATTCTGTCCCCCGAAACTTGTCGTCGATGGCGGCGGCGCTGCGGAACTCTTCGTGGAAATTGGCTTGGTTTTAGGGTTTTCGCTCGGGGAATAAATAGGCGAAGGGGCGATGTCGGCGGACCCCGAGGGGCCCAAACCACAGGCTGGCGCGGTGGGCCCACGCCGCGCGCAGGTGGTTTGGCCACCTCGTGGCTCTCCTTCGTCTCTCCTTCGGACTCCGTGTACGTGTTGGAAAAATAGGGACTGGCCTTTTGTTTCGTGCAATTCCGAGAATATTCCAGAAGTACTTTCTGAAACCAAAAACAGCAGAAAACAGGGAACTGGCACTGTGGCATCTTGTTAATAGGTTAGTCCCAGAAAATGCATAAAAGTGATATGAAGTGTATATAAAACATGTAGCAAATGGTATAATATAAGCATGGAACATCAGAAATTATGGATACGTTGGAGACGTATCAAGCATCCCCAAGCTTAGTTCTACTCGTCCTCGAGTAGGTAAAACGATAACAACAAATAATTTCTGAGGAGACATGCTTTCACACAATCTTGATCAATATATTGCAAGGCTCATGTCATGAATGAAGTGACTCAAAGCAATGGTCTATAGTTTGCTAACAAATAGATAAAGAGTAAACAATGAATCATATAAGCAAAAACTTTTCATGAATAGTACTTTCAAGACAAGCATCAAAAAGTTTTGCATAAGAGGTAACTCATAAAGCAATAGATTCAAAGTAAAAGGCATTGAAGCAACACAAAGGATGATTAAGTTTCAGCAATTGCTTTCAACTTGTAACATGTATATCTCATGGATAGTTGTCAACATAAAGCAATATAACAAGTGCAATAAGTAAACATGTAAGAATCAATGCACACAAAGTTGACACAAGTGTTTGCTTCTAAGATAGAAAGGAGTAGGTAAACTGACTCAACATAAAGTAAAAGATAGGCCCTTCGCAGAGGGAAGCAGGGATTAAATCATGTGCTAGAGCTTTTTAAGTTTTCGAAAGCATATAGAGAGCACAAAATAAGTATTTGAGAGGTGTTTGTTGTTGTCAACGAATGGTAGTGGGCACTCTAACCCCCTTGTCAACCAGACTTTCAAGAGCGGCTCCCATGAAGGACGTTATCTCTACCAGCAAGGTAGATCATCCCTCTTCTCTTTTGTTTACACATGTATTTTAGTTTCTTTATAGATGACACTCCTCCCAACCTTTTGCTTACACAAGCCATGGCTAACCGAATCCTCGGGTGCCTTCCAACATTCACATACCATGGAGGAGTGTCTATTTGCAAATTAAGTTGCTTACTGATAAATCAGGGCAAAACATGTGAAGAGAATTATTAATGAAAGTTGTAATTAATTGGGGCTGGGCACCCCGTTGCCAGCTCTTTTTGCAAATTATTGGATAAGCGGATGTATATGCCACTAGTCCATTGGTGAAAGTCTGTCAGAAGTAAATGACAAGATTGAAAGATAAAACACCACATACTTCCTCATGAGCTATAAAACATTGACACAAATAAGGAGTAATAAAGTTTTGAATAGTTTAAAGGTAGCACATGAAATATTTACTTGGAATGGCAGGAAATACCACATAGTAGGTAGGTATGGTGGACACAAATGGCATGGGTTTTGGCTCAAGTTTTGGATGCACGAGAAGCATTCCCTCTCAGTACAGAGTTTAGGCTAGCAAGGTTGTTTGAAGCAAACACAAGTATAAACCGGTACAGCAAGAATCACATAAAAACATATTGCAAGTATTATAAGACTCTACACTGTCTTCCTTGTTGCTCAAACATTTTACCAGAAAATATCTAGACCTTAGAGAGAACAAATATGCATCCCAAGTCTCAACAAGCTCTACGGTAGTTCTCCACTACTAGGCTTTAACTACATGATGCAAGAGCTTAAACATGATCTACTTGAGAGCTCAAAACAATTGCAAAGTATCAAATCGAAACAAGACAATGATCTACAAGAATGCATATGTCTTTTCCAATACCAACTACTACATGTAGCATTTTCTTTCTTCCAAACAAACACCAATCAATTTATTTAAACATAAACTCTCCAAATGATAATATAATGCAGCAAGAGAGTATTTATAAACAAGTGCTAACAGCTCGAAGAGATGCATGAAAAACAGGAGCTAAAAGCACTGCAGTAGCTAGTTAAGAATACTCAACAAATATAAGTGAAGAACATGAGTATTCACATGAAAAAGCGGAGCGTGTCTCTCTCCCACACAAGGATTGCTAGGATCCGAATTTATTCAAACAAAAACAAAAATAAAAGCACACAGACGCTCCAAGTAAAGCGCATAAGATGTGAAAGAATTAAAATATAGTTTCACTAGAGATGACCTGATAAGTTGTTGATGAAGAAGGGGATGCCTTGGGCATCCCCAAGCTTAGACGCTTGAGTCTCTGAATATGGTTGGGATGAACCACGGGGGCATCCCCAAGCTTAGGCTTTTCACTCTTCTTGATCACATAATATCACCCTTCTCGCTTGATCCTTGAAAACTTCCTTCACACCAAACTCAAGACAGTTCTCATTAGAGGGTTAGTGCATAATCAAAAATTCTCATATTCTGTGATGACACAATCATTAAAAGCTTCTGGACATTAGCTACAGCCACCAATGCTTTGTGGAGCAAAGAAATCCACTCAAACATAGTAAAAGAGCGAATGCAAAACAAAAGGCAGAATCTGTCAAAAACAGAACAGTCTGGAATGACGAATTTTTTCGAGGCACTTAAGTTGCTCAGATGGAACTGGTCCAATTTAATGAAAGTTGCGTACATATCTGAGGAAGATGCGTGATTTTTTACAGAATTTTTCGAATTTTCTCAGGAGAAAGCTCAAATTCGTGACAGCTAAAAATCTGTTACTGCGCAGAAATCCAAATCTTGCATCAACTTTCAATAAGAACTTTACTTGGCACAACAATGCATAAAATAAAGATACAAAGGAGTTGCTACAGAAGTAACAAACCTTGACTCAAAGAAAAAAAAATAACAGAAAATAAAAACATGGGTTGTCTCCCATAAGCGCTTTTCTTTAAAGCCTTTTAGCTAGGCATGATTTTGATATGCTCTCATATGTATAAGAGTTGAATATAAGAGAGCATCAAAAAGCAAATACCAAACACATTTAAGTCTAACCCACTTCCTATGCAAAGAATCTTGTAAGAAAACAAATTATTGATGCATGAAGCTACTAGCATAGAAAGACAAAACAAGTGCAACTTCAAAAATTTCAACAAAAAGAGAGGAGACTTGATATTATTGAGATATATGAATCCATGCCTCCCTCTCTCATAAAAACTTTCAGTAGCATCATTGATAAAATCCACAATATAATCATC
The DNA here is from genome assembly GCA_947311845.1 of Poa pratensis. NCBI lineage: Eukaryota > Viridiplantae > Streptophyta > Magnoliopsida > Poales > Poaceae > Poa > Poa pratensis. The sequence continues at coordinate 1,026,524 of CAMZMU010000040.1, forward strand.
ACATGAAACATTCTTACCATGATCCATATGCACAAAAGTATCTTCATTTTCCACATAAGAAAAGTTCTTCTCATTAATAACAATGGGGGCAGGATCATCATAAAGAACTCGAACATGATAGACAAGTTGTATATTAAAGGGATGGTTTTGGGTAATCTCTCCATAACTATGACAAGTTTCATGAGGATGACTGTAATTATAACCTATGTCATAGTATTCTTTATAATAATTATCAAAGACTGGAGGCATAGTATCATCATAAGCAATAGAATAGTCATCTTCCAAACTGTGTTCATTCGTAAACATATCATTATTTTTAATAGAAGGAGATGTATCAAGCATATAATCAGCAATAGCAAAAGGATTTTCAAACACCTCATCCCCAAGCTTAGAGCTTTTCATATCATCATTGGAAGAAACATGGATAGTACTAATAGTATGGCAATCATTAATATCATCATTTTCAGAATTGGTACCCCAAAGATTTTCAATATCAAAAGTAGTTTCATTTTCCCAATCATGATCACTAATATAAGTAACAGGCATAGGTTCATCATCAAGTTCAGAATCATCGAATTCAGAATTATAAGTATCAATTGTAACAGGAGCAACAAGTTTGGGAGAAGATACCGTTTCCTCTCTCCTTTTACTCCTCTTCTTCTTCTTCTTCTTCTTCTTCTTCTTTTTTCTTTAGGAGGGAGAGGTTTGAAAGGAAGCTCCTCCACATAACCTGGTTTAGTATTAGAGACAATGGAAGAAACTTGGGGGACTCCTCTCTTTCATTAATGAGAACAAAACACATATTAGTCCTGTCATACTTTGGTAAAGTCTCATCCTTTATAATATTTTGTATGTAGGTGTTAGCATGGCAATTATTAACACAATAGAGATAACATCCATGCAACACACTATTCATATCAAGATCACTCATATCTAACAAGGAAGTTTTTCTTGATAACTCTTCACACCCCAAAAATAATGTAAGTTCATCATGTTGATTAGGAGTGATCATGTTATCACAATACAAATTTGCAGTAATTGGATTCGAAAGGCTATTATCATGACCTGAACATTGAAAATTAAAATGACCCACTTCATAGCAAAGTTCACAAATAAAAGGATGGAGGTCACAAACTTTTTCACCAAGATCTCTTAGAGCCTTGTACCATGTTCTAGTTTTTTCATTCCTATGATGATACAATATTCATCTTCGATTTGATTAATTCCACAAGGTCTATGCATTCCACAAAAATTAACATGCTTATAAGAAATAGTATTTTCAGAAGTTTGAGCATGTTTATTGCAATCATTAACAACAATTTCATTTTCCATGCAAGTGTCTTTGAAAGGTTCATGATACACGTCCCAATTTTCTTTAGGAACATTAATATGAGAAGCAAAGGTTCTAAAACAATCAACAATAATTTGAGAATCAAGACCATATTTAGCACTAAGCTCTTGAAAACTAGCAGTTTCAACGAAAGACTTAATGCAATCATATTCATAGTTTATACCTGATTCTTTACCTTTGTCATTCTCCCAATCCTCAGCATTGTTTTGAATTCTTTCAAGAAGATCCCATCTAGCTTCAACCTTCTTGCTTGTGAAAGAACCATGTGAACATGCATCTACATAATCCTTGTAATGACCTGAAAGCCTTGCATAAAAATTAGTAACAATTATTTCCTCAGAAAGCTCATGGTTAGGACATTTGAGTATTAATGTTTTCAGCCTTCCCCAAGCTTGAGCAATGCTTTCTCCATCATGAGGGTAAAAATTATAAATGTAATTCCTATCTAGATGCACTTCATGAAGAGGATAAAATTTAGAGTAAAAGAGAGATTCAAGCTGTTTCCAATTCGAAGGTTGTTCATCCAGCAGCCTATACCATTCCTTTGCTTTGTCCTTAAGTGACAATGGAAATAGTTTCCTCATGACATTTTCTCTTGATAAACCTGCAACCTTAAATAACTCACAAAGTTCTGTAAGTTTCGACAAGTGAGCACTTGGATGGATTGATCCATCCCCTGCATACTGATCATTCATAACCCTTTCAACAATTTTCATAGGTATTTTAAAAGAAATACTTTCAACAGGTGGATTTGGAATATCACAAACATCATTAGAATTATCACATATTGGAGACAAAGCATTATCAAGGCAAAATAATTCCTCCATAGCTGAGGAGCAAAAAAGATTATTTTCATATAAACTAGCTTCCCCAAGCTTAGGCTTTTCCACAGCCTTAGCAATAATGGTGTCCAAAGAATTTATACTAATAACATTACTACCACTATTATGCAAACAAGCCTCCATAGGTTTTTTAATTTTCTCTTCAAAAGCATCATGTCCTAATTCCATATAAAGTTCATAGAGATCTCTAATTTTTTTGTTGTTTTCCATTAAGCCTAACTAGTGAAAATAAAAACAAGAAACAAAAAGAAATAATTGCAGAATCTAAAGGAGATACCTTCCAACACTTACCTCCCCGGCAACGGCGCCAGAAAATAGCTTGATGTCTACGCACGTTCTATTCTTGTAGACAGTGTTGGGCCTCCAAGAGCAGAGGTTTGTAGAACAGCAGCAAGTTTCCCTTAAGTGAATCACCCAAGGTTTATCGAACTCAGGGAGGTAGAGGTCAAAGATATCCTCTCAAGCAACCCTGCAATTAAGATACAAGAAGTCTCTTGTGTCCCCAACACACCCAATACACTTGTCAGATGTATAGGTGCACTAGTTCGGCGAAGAGATAGTGAAATACAAGTAATATGGATGATTATAAGTAGTAACTGCAATCTGAAATAAAGATGGCAGCAAGCAAACATGTAGCAGAACTTGTGTAAACGGTGTTTCAATGCTTAGAAACAAGGCCTAGGGATCATACTTTCACTAGTGGACACTCTCAACAATGATCTCATAACTGAATAAGTAAAAGCTACTCTTAAACACTCTCTTGTTGGATAACAAACACCATTCATTGTGTAGGGCTACAAAAGCACACCTCAAGCCGGAGTAAACAAGCGCCACAACGTCATAAAGGAGTCACACACGGTGCACACACTGTCACCTTTACACCGTGGAGAGTACCGGAGTTCATATTAAAGTAACCTCTAGAGTGCATAATAGATAAAGAGTAACATCTACATATTCAACTAGATTAGCACAACTGAACACAAGTAAATACTACTCGGGATTATTCTCCTTCTTGATGAAGCAAGAGTACTATGCGTAGGGCTGCAAAAGCACACCTCAAAGTCTGAGTAAACAAACACCACAATTCCCAAGAATAAGCCATGATAAATGTCTAAATTATTCATAGAGTCACACAAGTACCCACACTGTCACCTTGATACCGTGTTGTCACAATGACTCCAGAAACTAGACAAAATCACTTGAGTAGCATAAACATTATTAATGTATTCAGCGATACTAGCAATACACATGATCACATAAAGATCACACCATGGGAGAGAGAGATGAACCACATAGCTACCGGTAGAACCCTCAGCCTCGGGGGAGAACTACTCCCTCCTCATCATGGGAGTCAGCAGCGGCGATGAAGATGGCGGTGGAGTCGATGGAGATGACTCCGGGGGCAATTCCCCGTCCCGGCGGCGTGCCGGAACAGAGATTCTGTCCCCCGAAACTTGTCGTCGATGGCGGCGGCGCTGCGGAACTCTTCGTGGAAATTGGCTTGGTGCTTTAGGGTTTTCACGCCTCGGGGAATAAATAGGCGAAGGGGCGATGTCGGCGGACCCCCTGAGTGGCCCAAACCACAGGCTGGCGCGATGGGGCCCACTGCCGCGCCGCCAGGTGGTTTGGCCACCTCGTGGCTCTCCTTCGTCTCTCCTTCGGACTCCGTGTACGTGTTGGAAAAATAGGGACTTGGCCTTTTGTTTCGTGCAATTCCGAGAATATTTCCAGAAGTAACTTTCTGAAACCAAAAACAGCAGAAAACAGGGAACTGGCACTGTGGCATCTTGTTAATAGGTTAGTCCCAGAAAATGCATAAAAGTGATATGAAGTGTATATAAAACATGTAGCAAATGGTATAATATAAGCATGGAATAGCAGAAATTATGGATACGTTGGAGACGTATCAGTGTTCTCACTAAATTTTTTTTGAAGCCCATTACCGTAGGTGCTAGGACCCCAAAAAAGTGGTGAAATATTACAAAGAAAAGTCTGATCAAGGAGGATCAAAAGTAAAAGAAAGATACATAGTTAGGTAAATATATCTCTGACCCACTCAATAAGAGGGGGAACTAGGCAGACTTGACTCTATGTTAGTGCAGCAGTAAATCATGCTGAAACCAAATTTTCCATCCACCAAACGACGCAGCAACAGCTTTGAAGATGAGATCATTCCTGGTTTTCCAAATGTTCCAGGCAGCAGAGTCAAAGATTTCCATGAAGCACGGCCCCGAGAAGGCATGAAGGGCAGAAATAACTCTGGGGGAGATGTCCAGCTGACAATTCCAAGTAATGCCTAATTCAGTCCAACAGGACACAATGAAGGGACACTAAAAAAAGGTGATCACGTGTTTCCAAGGACTGGGACATGCACAACACACAGGTTGTCCCTCCATCAACATGCCAATGTTTGCGAGTCATAAGATCTTTGGGGTTTAATCTGTCCCTCATCAACAACCAGAGAAAGACTCTCAACTTGGGCAGACATTTAGAGGCCCAGATAGAATCCAATCCTTTGTCCCTCGGTGCTCGACTGAAAATGAACTTGTAGTATTTCGCCGATGAGTAAGATGAGTTTCCCCAAGCAAAAGAACGAGTATCAATGGAGGAAGTTTCCAATTGGACAGATCCTAACAGCTGCATCATTTGTTCATTTTCAGCAAAAGCTTCCAACGACAAGGGCAAAGCAAAGAGCTGGGTCGGGTCCTCACCACCAGCAACTATCGAGGCAATAGATAAATCCTCATCCACCGTATAGGAGAAGAGATGAGGGAAAAGATCACACATGAGAGTATTTCCATGCCAATAATCCTTCCAGAAGAGTGTTAGTTCACTGTTTCCCACCTTGGAGGTAGTGATACTTCTATAAATATTTATCAAACTGAAGATGTCGCGCCACCAAAATGAGCCACGAACTGACTGAGCTTGAGGTAGAGTCTCACCGTAAAGGGACCAAACAACCTTAACCCAAGGAATGTCCGCCTTACAGAAGAATTTATGGAGTTGCTTAAGCAGTAGCGCAATATTCTGAATTTCCAGGTTTAGAATCCCTAGACCACCATGTCTCTTCAGGCAACACACCATGTCCCAAGCTGCCAAAGGATGAGTGTTGCCGGCATCCTCCTCCTTTGCCCACAGACAGTGCCTCCTGCCTCTATCAAAGATTTTAATGATGGATTTGGAGATTTTTAAGGAGCAGAGATAGTGGGTTGGCAGAGAAGACATCACAGAATTGACCAAATTCACACGAGCACCATAGTCGAGGAAACGGGCAGTGGCATTTAGTCTTCTTTCAATTTGATCAACCATTGGAGACAAGTCATGAACAGTAGGTCTGGTGGTGCCCAGAGGAAGCCCTAAATAGGGAAAAGGGAGGGAGCCTGTCACACATCCAAATACACTAGCAAGATAGGCCAGACTAGCTTGATCAACATTTATAGGCATCATACTAGTCTTGCTGTAATTCACATATAAACCAGTAGCCGAAGAAAATTGCTGGATAACTTCCTTAAGAGCCAAAAGCTGCTGGGGACAAGCTTGCACAATAAGAAGGGTGTCGTCGGCGTACTGAACAATAGGAAAGTCAGTGCCAGGTATAGGCAGAAGGGCCACCAGAGTCCCATTAGAAGCAAGGCGATTAACCATAGTCTGAAGAAGATCAGCCCCTTCAACAAAAAGAACAGGGGATAGGGGATTGATGGCCTTCACGTAGTTACCTGCGTGAAAAGTAAATGGGTTAGGTTGAGACTCCAAGTGCAGAGTGTGTAGTAAGTGGAAGACGTGTTTTCCCCACGAGGGGTGACTCGAGGGTTTAATATCGAACTCTCGGGGAATCAGTAGTGAAGATTTATCTTTCCTATCATTTTTTTGGTTACCTACAAAACAAAGTAAATGTTTTGGTCCTCAACCTCACCTAGTGGTTGTCAAGCACAAGGTGTGAGAATGATATCAAGATAATATGCAATGCAAACAAGAAATAAATATGCAATGGTGGTAAATAAATATGCAAGGATGATGGTAGCAATGATAAATGATATTTTTGGGTTTTATATGATGAATGCAAGATGTAAAAGTGTTTTTGTATTTTCGGATTTTTAAATGGCGGAAAATGGAAATGTGGTAAAAGTGGTTGGAAAGGTGTTTCTTATGATTAAAAATGGACCGGGGTTCATGGTTTCACAAATGCACTATCTCTTTAATAAAGTGGTAGACAATGGAACACTAGAGTTGACATATGAGATTGCAACACAACAGTTTAATGACAGTTATAATTATATGGGCATCACGTCCTAACATAGAGACCTTTTGGTTATTAGTCTCTCTTATACTCCACCAAGATGCGAACTAAATCATAACACCTCAGTAATTAAGATAACTCAGAGTATAGCAATAAGTATCATGACATGAAGTTAAAATAAGAACATGCTAGATCTAGTCATGGAGGAAGTGGCAATGGTCACACCCACATCTCCGGTAGCATGGTATTTATTTTTATCCCTAGTGAGGCAACAAATAAGGTAGAGATACCCAAGTGGATCGCAGAAATTTCTCTCACGTTCATTGCACTAGCCACCCCCCGTTACTCCAACTAATGCACACGTTCCCCCTCACACGCTCTCATAAACATGCTTGATCATAACAAGTAAATAAGAACGGGGTACATAATATGCATCTACTTTCATAACTGAAACAAAACCATTGCAATCTCAAACATATATTAACTCATAAAAAGATCCACCACAAAGGTATTACATAGATGACCGTAATCATGTTCAGCAGCTTATACGGTACTAATTAGTGAAGCTCAAGAGAGAGATACATAAGTTACTTCCACAAACCCATAGTCCAGAGGTGGACTACTCCCTCTTCATCATGGAGACGGTGGAGAAGTCGTTGGAGAAGATGGAGACCACGCCGGCAGCGCCCCGCCAGAGTTTTCTCCCTCCAATCTGCAGCTCCAGGTCTCTGTTTTGGTGTTTCTGTGTTTCTGCGGCGGTCCTTCCAGAGAACGTCAGGGGACTATTTTTATAGGCGGTTTTAGGTCAAAACCGAGTCGGTGGAGGAAAGATCGACGGCAACGGAGCTCCGAGGGCCAAAAGGGGAGATCCCACGCGGCCAGGTACATGGGCCGCGTGGGCCCACTCATCTGGGCCCTCGAGCCTCCGCTTGTTTGCTTCCTTCGCTCCCACGCTTTGTTCCTTCCAAAAACTGATGCTCGTAAATTTCCAGGTCATTTGGACGTCGTTTGGGTCCCTGAAACATTAAAATATAGAAATAGGGTTTTCTGCCTGTGCAGGATTAATTCCATAAAAAATAGGAAACATATCAAATATTCCCAAAATCATTATAAAACAGTGTTATAACCCTTATATGATGTAAATATGACTGAAATATAAGTAATATAGTGCAAAGTTCATGTATGCATTTTACATGCATCAGGGATCACCCTGTCGAACACCATGTTGACAAGGATTTTTTTTGCCAGGCACACCATTGAGAAGAACAGAGGAAAAAACAGTGTCAAAAATTGACTGAATCCACATAAGCCAACGATCATCATAACCTTTGCAGCGAAGAATCTGGAGAATGGCCCATGCCCAATGGTGTAAAATGATTTAGCGAAGTCTAGCTTCAAAATAACCGCACCTCTCCTGATTTAGCCACTTGATGTATGTATTCATACGCCCAAGCAATACAGTCCTGTATTGTGCGAGTTTTCAGAAAACCATACTTGTTAACATGAACTAGTCCCAAGATCTTCTTTTGTAGCCGATTAGAAAGAAGTTTAGTTAGCAACTTAAAGCATGTATAAAGCAATGAAATTGGTCGATAGTCATTCGGATCCTCAGGAGCATTAATTTTGGAATAAGAGTGATGAAGGCATCGTTAATACTCTGTAAGTTAACTGAACCTGCCCAAAACTCATGAACAAGCCGATAAAAAATCAAACTTGATAACTGGCCAACAAATCCTGACAAACAAGCCATTGAAACCATCTGGTCCTGGTGCTTTATCAGTGGGCAACTCAGCAATTGCAGAATCAATTTCCTCAATGGGAAAAGGAACTTCAACAACAACAGATCCATCAGGGCGAGTGAGGGAAGAAATAGTGTTTTTGCGATACCTGATCGTTGCCATAGAGTGAAAATATGTAGAGTTTTCACTACCAAATTTGGCCCATCTTGTTGTACATATCTTTTTCCAGTACTCTTGCTTGCAATGAAGGAGGCGACTTAATCTGGACTTGACAATGTTCCTAAAATTCCATTCAGTAATATCAAGATTCCTTTGCTCTTCAAATTCATCAAGCATAAGAATGACAGAGTTGCAGTTCGCCACAAGAGTGTTTAGAACAAATAGACTGGTGCTCCAATTTCTCAAGCCTTTCCGAAGGAGTTTAAGCTTAGCCGATATGCTTTTAGCACCATCTCCCGGCACTGAATACTCCAAATCCTATCCACCACCTCTAAGAAACCAGGCATCTTAATCCAAAGTTTTCAAATCGAAAGATTTTGGCCTTGGGAATAGTGGTGCCAATGGAAACGACACAGGGGACATGGTCAGAAGTTGGGCAAGCCAGAGGATGAACCAAGGTGTTGGGGAATTTTAGAGTCCAGCTAGCAGAAGTAAAGAACCAGTCAAGCCGTTCCATAAGAGGTTCAGACTGCATATTAGTCCAGGTGTAAGCCCTGCCCTTGATAGGTAATTCAATAAGCCCTGATAACTGATAACTTCGTTAAATGTGGCAATATCATCAAGGTTAGCACCAGGTCTATTACGGCTATCTGAATATCTATAAAAATTGAAGTCACCCATGAACAGCCAAAGATCATCATCATTAACCTCAAGACTGAAAAGCCAGGCAATGAAGTTTTCACGTGTAATACCATCACAAGGTCCATACACATTCACCAGATAAAAGTCATCATTAGATACACACGAGGTGAAGTAAATCACAATACCAAAACTTTCCTGCTGTAAAACAGTTCCAGTAAACATGCTGCCAATCCATAGAATCAGTAGTGCACCTGAGGCCCCTTTAGACGGCATAAAAACAAAATTATCAAAAAAATTGGGAGCAAAATTTCTAAGGAAATTATGAGTGATCTCTCCTCTCTTTGTTTCCTGGAAACAAATGATAGAAGCTAAACTTTCATCAATTTTGTCTCTCACAAGAGGCCATTTCTTCGACATATTAATTCCACGAACATTCTAGCATAAAATCCTCCAAAATCTGTTTAATACATCCATGAGAGAAAGCAAACAGAAACTGGGGTTTGCAAGCAATCCATCAGACTCAACCGAGAGGACAGAAACTCATGACACAGACTAAAACCCTGACTGACACAGACATAAGACATGCCAAAATGACCGACCCAACTGACATCACACGACCAGAGGCACAAACTAAACATTTCGAGCTTGACGAAGATGAGCCTCGGAGAGGTCTTCAGGGTCGATGTGGCAGTCCTCCACTCCAATGCGCTGCATCTCAGCCACCTGAAGAATCGCAGGAGGAGTAGCACGTGACACCGATGAAGCACGGCGCCTGGAGGATGCTGGAACAGGATCATGCATGAAACCAGCATTACGATTCCGCGGAGAGCGACGAACTTGGGAGATAACATGAGGAGTTTCAGTTTTATTTTTGCGAGCTCTCGAACGAGTGATGGCAGGGGAGGTGGGAGTAGGTGCAGCAAGAACATGATTAGAATCCACTATAGCAATTTGATCACCCATCGTTTGGCTGCGGTCAGCGGTGTCCATCATAGAAACTTCCACAAATCCAACATTCAGCTCCACCAAGAAGTCACAGCTAGGGAGGAGCTCATGTTCAACCGCAACCTCATCATTAGTGGCAGAGCTGCTAGAACCAATAGCAGGCCTGCCAGTCTCAAACGCCCAAGGCCCAGCAACCACATGACTGCCACGGCGAGGACAAGACGGCTGAGTGTTGGCAGGAAGAGCCAGTTCATCCACATCAGACAGATTCTCAATAATCACTGAGCAAGGGGAGGCTGCGATGTTATGATCCTGATGAAAAACATATGCAGATGTATTGCTGGTCTCAGCCATAAATGAAATTGTTAATCGGCCCAATGCTGAGATATCTGGCCTTGCAGGACCCATTAGGAGATCCATATTCTCCCAAGGTGACACAATGTTGGCGCGAATAGCTGCTGGCGCCAACCACTGGAGAACCCTGTAAAAATTGAGACATACCTGGATTTTCCACCAGGTTGTGCAATGAGTAATCTGCCGGGAGGATGCTTTTTGTGTAAACCTGTTTCATTAGCCAACCTAGAAAGGAATAGAAGCAGGGAGAAGCAGGCACATAAGAGGCTTGTTCCAGACCCCCATCCAAAGCAAATAGAGGACTTGTCCCTGATATCCCACACGTATAGAGGATCGTGTGTAGCCTTTTTGATAAGTAAGAGTGTCGAACCCAACGAGGAGCTAAAGGTAGGATAAGTATTCTCTCAAGTTCTATCAACCACTGATACAATTCTATGCACACTAAACGTTTGCTCTAACTAGGAAATAAAACTAGAGTAACAATACGGGTATGAGAGATAGCTTTGCAGGATAATAAATAACAGGAAAGTAAAGTTAGTTGCTGCAGCAATAAAATATACTAAGTAACACTAAACTAACAGAACCATGAGTGTGGAGAAGTGGTGGAAAGTGTGATGGATTTGTACAAGATTAACTAGTGAAGATACTTGGTTCATTTTCTTCGATGCAGTTTTCCATGTGGGAGAGGCTAAATATATATGCACTCAACTACTTGTGATTACACATATTATATGATTGGATTGTTAGCAAACATCCGTAACTACTAACAATGCATTAAGGTTTCCCCAACCATAGCCTTAAGTTAATGGTCCTCTTACTCCCATACGTGTAACATTCCGGTTCGCGTTCTCAGGTTTCTGTCGCTCCGGCAGAACCACCCCCTTTACACATACTACAAACCCTATGATGTTGATCCATGCGCGCATAAATATAATGGACACCAAAGGACTGTACCATATCAACATACAATTCTAATGAACCAAAGACATTCAACCATTCAATCTAATAACAAAGAAACTACACAAACATAACATAGATCAAAGGATTATAACTTATAACATCAAACACCATGTTTACATAGGACGGTACAGAGGTGTGTGGGAGGATGAACCACTGTATACAAGGAGGTGTTGGTGATGGCGATGGCGGTGAAGACGGTGAAGGGGGCAGCGAGGAGCGCAGGATGGTGCCGGCGCCGGCGGTGGCGCGGGGAACTCCTCCCGCGCCGCCGGCATCAAGGGGAAGCACCGCCCCTTAGCCCCCTTCCTTCATGGCTTCTTGGGAGCCCTCCCCCATGGAGATGGGATCCATGGGGAGGCAAAAACGTGGCTTTGGTGACTGCAATTCGTGGGTGGAAGGAGTTGTCCACGACCTAGGTTTCCTCCCTTTATATATCCTCACGGAATCCCGTCATCCCATCTAGGGTTGCAGTAAATTGTGCTTATCTTGGCCGTCCGGACTCGGAATCAGGCGAATTTTATGTCTAGAAGCATCGCCGTAAAATTTCCTGCAACTTTGTCTTCGGCAAGACTTACGTGAGACGCCGTCTTCGGGCCCAAACGAGCCCATCTTTGAAAACCGTTTCCAGACAGGTTCCAGAAAAGTCCCAATTTGTTTCCTCTTGTATTTTTGATAATTACTACACACTAAAGAGTAAAACAAGAGTATTGTGCACTTTTGCAACTATTAATAGGTTAGTCCAAATAAATCATAAACTTAATATTAAAACAAGTGTCAAAAACATAATAGTAGCATGAAACCATCAAACATTATATATACGTTTTGGACGTATCAACATCCCGAATCTTAGTTCCTACTCGTCCTCGAGTAGGTAAAATGATACCAAAATAATTTTTGATGCTGAATGCTATGATCAGGTCTTTAATAATTGCAAGACAAATGATGTATAGATAATAAAATTTAGCAATCATGTTACCTAATGAAAAGATATCAACGAACTAAGAGTTCATAGTATGAAATTTATAAACATCAACAAGATTGTAATGACCATAATAAAGTATGGTAGAGTGGTATCTCGCTTGCCCTTTATTGTGGAGCAAAACATAAATGCTAGAGCACCTCTGAAGTTTAAGTGAAGACTAGATATAAAGATTTCAAAGATAAAAGCATCAAAGTTACGTCTGAGCTAACAGTATTCTGGGACAGGCACATTACACTAAGAATGGCAGTTATGCTCTCGAATAAGTGCTCAAAGAAAGGATGGTGACTCAACATTAAAATAAAAGATTGGCCCTTCACAGAGGGAAGCAGAGATTAACATGTGCTAGAGCTTTTTTATTTTTTGAAACAGAAGTAAAATTGTTTTGAGAGGTGGTTGTTCCTGTCAACGAATAGCAATAGAGTTCTTATCATCTTCTATGCTAAACAAGTTTTAGAGCGATTCTGAGATATTGAGATTAGACATTTATAGCATGCATTTTTATATAGTATGACACTCCTCCCTGATACGTCTCCAACGTATCCATAATTTCTGCTGTTCCATGTTTATATTATACCATTTGCTACATGTTTTATATACACTTTATATCACTTTTATCCATTTTCTGGGACTAACCTATTAACAAGATGCCACAGTGTCAGTTCCCTGTTTTCTGCTGTTTTTGGTTTCAGAAAGTTACTTCTGGAAATATTCTCGGAATTGCACGAAACAAAAGGCCAAGTCCCTATTTTTCCAACACGTACACGGAGTCCGAAGGAGAGACGAAGGAGAGCCACGAGGTGGCCAAACCACCTGGCGGCGCGGCAGTGGGCCCCACCGCGCCAGCCTATGGTTTGGGCCCCTCGGGGGTCCGCCGACATCGCCCCTTCGCCTATTTATTCCCCGAGGCGTGAAAACCCTAAAACACCGAGCCTTTCATCCAGAATATATTCGCTGCCGCCGCCGTCGTCAACCCTAACTCGGGGGGTTTCTGAAGCTCTTCCCGGCACCCTGTCGGAGAGGGGAATCATCACCGGAGGGCTCTACATCGCCATGCCCGTCTCCGGAGTGATGCGTGAGTAGTTCATCCTTGGACTATGGGTCCATAGCAGTAGCTAGATGGTTGTCTTCTCCACTTGTGTCATCATGTTTAGATCTTGTGAGCTGCCTATCATGATCAAGATCATCTTATTGTAATGCTACATGTTGTGTTTGCTGGGATCTGACTTATATTGATACCTATGTGGAGCTGAATATTATATTATCATGTCTATGTCATTTGTGATCTTGCATGCTCTCCGTTACTTGTTGAAGCCTTGGCCAAGTGAATACTTGTGACTCCAAGAGGGGTATTTATGCATGATAGTTGGGTTCAACCTCTATTTAACCTGGGATAGTGATAGCAAGTTCTAAGGTTGTAGATGTGTTGTTGCCACTAGGGGTAAAACAGCAATGCTTTATTCAAGGATGAATGTATTGTTTACATTACGCACATTACTTAATGCAATTGTCTGTTGCTTGCAACTTAATACTGGAAGGGGTACGGATGTTAACCAGAAAGTGGACTATTTAGGCATAGATGCATGCTGGATAGCGGTCTATGTAATTTGTCGTAATGCCCAAATGAATCTCATAGTAGACAGCACAACTCACACATGCATGTTATATGCACTTATCAATTGTCAATTGCCCAGCTGTAATTTGTTTACCCAGCATGTTAGTTATCTTATTGGACAGACACCACTAGTGAACTGTGGACCCCGGTCCATTCTTTTACGTCTGAAATACAATCTACTGCAATCATTGTTCTCTACTGTTTTATGCAAACAAACATCATCTTCCATTCGATACGTTTAACCCTTTGTTTTCAGCAAGCCGGTGAGATTGACAACCTCACTGTTAAGTTGGGGCAGAGTAATTTGATTGTGTTGTGCAGGTTCCATGTTGGCACCAGAATCCCTGGTGTTGCGCCGCACTACACTCCTTCACCAACACCGTTTTCCTACTGTTCGATTAAACCTTGGTTTCATACTGAGGGAAAACTTGCCGCTGCACTCATCATACCTTCCTCTTGGGGTTCCCAACTGACGTGTGACGTACAAGCATAGTTTCTGGTGCTGTTGCCGGGGAGATATTCCCTCGTCAACTTAGCGCTAGCACTCCCAACCTTTACTTTTATAAACCATGGCTAACTGAATCCTCGGTGCCTGCCAACAATCACATACCATGGAGGAGTGTCTATTTCATTACTTTTTAGATGTTATAGTGGTCTAACTAGCTCTTGTGCAAAATAAAAGTAGATAAGCAGATGTAACCTGCTAGTCTGAGAAACTCAATTTAGCATGGAAGATAATAAACCCAACTACCACATCCTCATGAGCTAAAAACAGTGTCACAAAAAGAGAAGTATTTTGAAGGTTTTAAAGATAGCACATGAAAATTTACTTGGAATGGTTTGAAATACCATGCATACGAATTTGTGGTGGACTCTTTGGATAACTTGGTTTTAACGATTTTGGATGCACGAGCAGCGTTCCCGCTCAGTACAGGTGAAGGCTAGCAATAGACTGGAAAGCGACAACCAAGAGAGCAATAACTGCCATAATCATACTTGTGACAGAATAAAATTAACAGAGGCATAAAAGTGATACTAGAACTTTGAGGCAAAATAAATCATCAAGTCTTTAATTGACTTTTATTTCCAGTCATAAACATGTGTGAGCATGTGCCAAGTCGATTCAAGTAAATCATTCAGAGGAGGATACCACAATGCCATATCATCTTATGAACAGGACAATGCATGTTAACATCAAAATATCATACTATACATTATTAGCTAGTTGAGACTAACCATAAGAAGACATAAACTACTAAACAATATCATTCACACACCATTTTTTTTAAGTTTCAATAAACTTCGAACCACCTCTCCAAACAGGAGATAAATAAAAGATATGACGATCAACTTATTAATGTAACCGGTGTTTGATGCTAAGACAAGTAAATAATAAGATACAGACGCTCCAAGTTTATTCAAGTTTCTATGTTGCTCGAAAAACAAAGTTTAAAGGTTTGGAAACCGAGAGGTTGTTGCTGAAGAGAGATGCGGAGACATCCCCAAGCTTATGGCTTTGCCCATTCTTCAATATTTCTCTGTTTGGTGTTCCTTCATTCTCTGTGAAAAAATTTCAACACAAAAACTTTCCCATTCTTTTCTGCGGTTAGACATTAGTGCAATAGATAATATTTCCAAAGTGCTGCTATTAAACCAAATCAACTATTTTTTTAGAGTTACAGAAAGGTTGTTCAAGTGGCCAACTTCTAAATAAAAGGTAAGACACAAAAAGAATCAAATGAAAACGCAGAGAGGCCACTTTTGCAACAAAAGTCAGAATCTGTCCAGAAAAACAGCAGCTGAAAAATGTAATTTTTAGGTGCACTTAAACATGTCAGAATTGTTTTCCAATTTTTTTGCGTGTAGAGGATTAGGTGATACGTAATATGTCCAAATTTCGTGACTTTTAGAGTTTCCAGTAAAATATGAAAAATCACGCAGTGAGCAGTAGATGCTGAAAACAGAAAAAGCCTTTTTTTACATATGTATCAACTAAGCCAAATGGGTAAAACTTGGTACTTTATTTTTGTTTAACTCAGAGACCAAAAGCTAAACAAGACCTAAACATGATAGCTACAGCAAGGAGAATTCTAAATAAAAAATCGGAAGTAAAACCTATATAGAATACATAGAAAGAACCAAATAAAGAATCAAAAGAAAAGAAAATATTTTTGTTGTTTCGAATTTATAAGTGAAAGTAAAGAGGCAATAAAAATCAAAATAAAGAGCCTAATAAAACTAAAGAAGGTAAAACCAAGACATATAAAAGCATTATAATACAAGTTAAGACAATACATATCATGTGGACGGGTAATATAGAGTATGAAGGAGACAACCTCATGTTAGTTGATGAATAGGGGGTGACTCGGGCATCCCCAAGCTTAGATGATTGTATCTTCTTGAATATGTTCTTGGGATGCACCTACACATCCCCAAGCTTGAGCTCTTGCGTCTTCTTGTTCATCTCATATCACCATATTGATTAGATCTTATTGGCTACATCCACATAAAGCTTCACAAAACTCATTAGCAGGGTTAGTACTCATTAAATAAAATCCACTCATGTTCAAGTGTTGGCAAATTTCATAATATTTATTAAACATTAGCCACTGTATATACCGATGTTCTTATCATTTCCGTTGTCCGTCGAAAAACTAAGAAAACTAAGAGCACTAAGTACAATATTGAATAAATAGAATAGAAATCTGTCAAAACTGAACAGTCCGTAAAGATGGCACTCAACGAGATAGTTACGTAGCTAAACTCGAAAAACTCAAAACTAATGAAAGACAGATCATAATCTCAGGTTTATGCACAAAAAAAATTTCAGATCAAAATACTATCCTGAGATTTATCATGATTTTATTTACAGAGAAGCACAGAAATCTGTCTAAACTGAACAGTCGGTGAAGATCGAATTTTTCGAGACAGCTACGTAACTCAAATCAGAAAAGTTATAACTAATGAAAGAAAGATAATAAGAAGTGTTTTGCACTCAAGAAATTTCATATAAAGATCACGTTCTGATGATTTTAAACATTTTATACGGTGAAGCAAAGAAAATCTGTTTCTGGATAGCAACGCAAAACTTTCACTTTCTTATAACTAGAGACTACAATTATCACTTTACTTTTATGGTACAGAGGAATATGTACAATATATACAATATATACAATATATACATGTTTTAGCTGAAAATCTTCCATGGAAAGATTTGTTTTGGTTTCATAGACATGAACACAAGTGTTCAAGGTCGACCCCCACTTAACCATTACTCATCTTTCCAATCACTTTCCTTTTTGAAAACGTTTTTAGATAAAAACTACAACTAATTTTTTTTTGTAATTCGCATTCCCTATCCATACTAAGATAGAGAACAACTTAAAAGTGGAAATAAAAACTAGTTAGAGATAAAACAAACAAGTGCACACTAGAATATTTACCCCCACGCTATTGCTCCCCGGCAACGGCGCCAGAAAAGGTCTTGATATCCCACAAGTATAGGGGATCGTGTGTAGCCTTTTCGATAAGTAAGAGTGTCGAACCCAACGAGGAGCTAAAGGTAGGATAAGTATTCTCTCAAGTTCTATCAACCACTGATACAACTCTACGCACACTAAACGTTTGCTCTAACTAGGAAATAAAACTAGAGTAACAATACGGGTATGAGAGATAGCTTTGCAGGATAATAAATAACAGGAAAGAAAAGTTAGTTGCTGCAGCAATAAAATATACTAAGTAACACTAAACTAACAAAACCATGAGTGTGGAGAAGTGGTGGAAAGTGTGATGGATTTGTACAAAATTAACTAGTGAAGATACTTGGTTCATTTCCTTCGATGCAGTTTTCCATGTGGAAGAGGCTAAATATATATGCACTCAACTACTTGTGATTACACATACTATATGATTGGATTGTTAGCAAACATCCGTAACTACTAACAATGCATTAAGATTTCTCCAACCATAGCCTTAAGTTAATGGTCCTCTTACTCCCATACGTGTAACATTTCGATTCGCGTTCTCAGGTTTCTGTCGCTCCGGCAGAACCACCCCCTTCCTATTCACATACTACAAACCCTATGATGTTGATCCATGCGCGCATAAATATAATGGACACCAAAGGACTGTACCATATCAACATACAACTCTAATGAATCAAATACATTGAACCATTCAATCTAAGAACAAAGAAACTACACAAACATGACATAGATCAAAGGATTATAATTTATAGCATCAAACACCATGTTTACATAGGACGGTACAGAGGTGTGTGGGAGGATTAACCACTGTATACAAGGAGGAGTTGGTGATGGAGATGGCGGTGAAGACGGTGAAGGGGGCAGCGAGGAGCGCAGGATGGTGCTGGCGCCGGCGGTGGTGCGGGGAACTCCTCCCGCGCCGCCGGCATTAAGGGGAAGCACCGCCCCTTAGCCCCCTTCCATCATGGCTTCTTGGGAGCCCTCCCCCATGGAGATGGGATCCATGGGGAGGCAAAAACGTGGCTTTGGTGGCTGCAATTCGTGGGTGGAAGGAGTTTTCCACGACCTAGGTTTCCTCCCTTTATATATCCTCGCGGAATCCCGTCATCCCATCTAGGGTTGCAGTAAATCAGGCTTATCTCGGCCGTCCGGACATGGAATCAGGCGAATTTTATGTCTAGAAGCATCGCCGTAAAATTTCCGGCAACTTTGTCTGCGGCGAGACTTCGGTGAGACGCCGTCTTCGGGCCCAAACGAGACCATCTTTGAAAACCGTTTCCAGACAGATTCCAGGAAAGTCCCAATTTGACTCCAATAAGGTTTCCTCTTGTATTTTTGATAATTCCTACACACTAAAGAGTAAAACAAGAGCATTGTGTACTTTTACAACTATTAATAGGTTAGTCCAAATAAATCATAAACTTAATATTAAAACAAGTGTCAATAGCATAATAGTAGCATGAAACCATCAAAAATTATAGATACGTTTTGGACGTATCAGTCCCCATGACACCAGGTAACAGATTTTCAGCAGCTAGCTCAACCTCTGCAGTGTTCTTGTTCCATGCTTCCAGTGCATCAACAGATGAGACCGAGGCAAGCTGAGGGGATATCAAGACAGGGGAATCTTCTTCTGAAGGAATAGAACTGGTAGACGGTGAGACCATGGCCAAGGGATCGCGGACAGAGATATTTGCTTTAACTTTCCACTCTTTTTTCCCAAAACATCCATTAGCTTGGTGTCCAAACTTGCCACAAAATTTGCATTTAATTTTTGGAGATGAGTCAATGCAATGGCCCAAACGATGACAGAATGTGCACAGATGATAAATTGAGCAGTGTTTCGCCATGTGACCCGGCGCAATGGCCAAAACATCCATTAGCTTGGTGGCTCACAACGTGTGAAATTGCTCCTTTTCGAACGTGTGAGCTCTCGCACGATTTGCTTCTCGCGCGACGGGCGCACTGCTTCTAATGAGCTCTCTGCATGCTAGCTTGCAGTCTCTCATTCCTACCGCTTGTGGTCATGCACGATCCGATTCATTCCCTTTTCTCTATTCACTTTTTGCCACCGGTAATTAATCAGTGCTAATTAAGGCTGCATGCATGCCCCCGTTTGGCTTTTTTATTTGCCGTGCATCTCTTGCCTTTTTCATTCTTTTTTTCGAAAATACTTTCTCGAGCGCTCGCAACATCTCACTCGCGCGGGATGCACTATCTCGACACGTACAGGACCCGTTTCATTCCCTTTTCGTATAATATTCCCTTTACGCGCTAAAAAAAATATTCGATTTTTTCTTGCAACAAAATACTCAGTATAGTTTTTCATTTCCCTTTTTAGGACATTGGTTGTTTTAGGGTAAATAAAAATTGGCGGGGAATAGGAAAAACCCACTTTCTACCAGTGCAAAAAAAATAGAATAGAAAGTAACTACCACTCTGCACTATTCGCTTTTTTCTATTCTCTTTACGCGCTAAAAGTAAAAAATATTCGAATTTTTCTTGCAAAAAAAGATTAAGTATAATTTTTCAATTCCCTTTTTGGGACCGTGATTTTTAGGGTAAATAAAAATATTTGGTTCTGACATACCCTTAACAGTGCATTTATTCCCTACCTTTTTTTTACATTTGCTAATGACCATGCATGCACGGACCAGGACTGTCACCCTTTCTTACTATTTCCTTTTTACTATTCCCTTTACGCGCTAAAAACAAAAGTATTCAAATTTTGCCTGCAAAAATACCAAGTATAATTTTTCTATTCCCTTTTTGGGACATCGATTTTTTTAGGGTAAATAAAAATGGTGGGAATAGGAAAAGTCCACTTTCTACTAGTACAAAAAATTAGAATAGAAAAAAACTACCACTTTCTATTAGTATAAAAATAATAGAAAACATAATTCATGATGTTGATGACGTAGTTATCAAGATGTCAAGCAAAAAGTTACCTCCATGTTAACATGTGGTTACCAAGGAGTTAACGATGGTTGTTCTCAAAGTGTTGATGATATAGTTATCAAGGTGTGAAGCAAAATGTTACCTCCTTGGTAACGATGAAAGTACCAAGGTGTTGCTAATATTGGTATCTAGGTTGTGAGAATGAAGTTACGAAGGGGTGCAATGATATAGTTACCTACGGTGGGATAATTAGTTACCAAGGTGTACGATGATATAGTTAACTAGGGTTTGATATTTTAGTTATCAAGGTGTTGATAATGTAGTTATCAAAGTGTGCGATGATATAGTTAACTAGGGTGTAATAATATAGTTATGAAGGGATGTGATGATATAGTTACCTAGCGTGTGATATGGTAGTTACCAATGTGTTGATAATGTAGTTATCAAGGGGTGCCACGATGTAGTTACCAAGATGTTGAATAGTCACCACCTAGGTGTTGCCAATATAATTACCAAGGGTCGACCGAATAACTTATCACACTTTTATGATAAAGTTATGAAAATTTTCTGGAGTAGTTATCAAGGTGTTGATAGTTAATATAGTTATCTAGGATGTGATAATGTAGTTACCAAGGGTACGATCATATAGTTATCTAGGGTGTGATAATGTAGTTACCAAGGAGTTGATAATATAGTTACCAAGGGGTGCGATGATGTAGTTACCAAGGTATTGAATAGACACCACCATGTCAACGATGATGTTATCAAGGTGTTGCTACTATAGTTACCAAGGGTCGCACTAAAAAGTTAACACCGTGTTGATGATAAAGTTATGAAGTTGTCGTTTGATTAGTTATAAAGAACAACTACGTGTACGTAATGTATGTACTATAAAAGTTTTATAAACACTATATTTGTATTTTGGGCTACACGAAAAGATAATTTTTTAGAGGGAAATGGAGCTATTTCTCTTTTTCACATACATATTTTTGTTTTTGTGTTGCTGGGAATACCTTATTTCACCGGAAGTTTGACAGATATTACAAGACATGTGTATGTATCCAACAATTTTTTTTAAACTTAGTTTTAATATTTGAGAGTTGTGAACTATAAAATGAAAGATGAGTGGAGTCCACTATGGGATGTTTCACACTTAAGTTTAATATTTAGAGAGTTATGGCTATAAAGTAAGGGGTGAATGGGGTCCACCTGATGTGTTGTCAATACTCTATTGGATGGCATGTGGAGCAAGGAGAATGTAAGGATTCTAGAGAGCTTAGTATTCTTAAAGGATATAGATAAAACTTAACAAATGGGCAGTGCCCTCTCACAAGCAATGCTACTTCAATACAAATTGAAAAATATGTGCACATTGTTGCATCATTGTTTAACCCATATTACCTGTGAACAATATTGTACCCTAAAAATCAACACAATCATT
This sequence comes from Poa pratensis, assembly GCA_947311845.1. NCBI lineage: Eukaryota > Viridiplantae > Streptophyta > Magnoliopsida > Poales > Poaceae > Poa > Poa pratensis. The sequence continues at coordinate 1,048,171 of CAMZMU010000040.1, forward strand.
TCAAATGGTCAAAATTTCTAGAAATCTGCTTACCTATTTGTGTACGCTAGAAACCCCTATTAAGATTTTTTATATCCTACAACCACGATAATAGAAAGGTAAATACATGCACGCACTTAACCACACATACACAATCGACACTATATAGTTTCTGTAATCATAAAAAAATATCAAGAAATAATTTAAATTTTGCACAAAACAACTGTATTATAAAATAATATACATTACAGTGGTATAATATATAACATATAAAAAATATTGAGCAACAACATTATGTTGCTAATTGTGCCAGTTATATATGAAAATATAATTTATAAGTTATAAAATGTATAAACGTTCAATATAAATTTCCTTTTATGATCCAAGGTTTGGTGCTGCTAGGTCCGCCGCTGGACTGTTGAAAATTACCCAAAAGAAATTCAAAGGAAAATATCGAGAAGACATTGCTGATGGTTATTTCCATGATCTCATAAGCCGAAGTGTTATACTGCCGTGCCAAACTTCACTGCACAGCAGAAAAGCGTTGATTCCTGTCATGTACTTGATGTATTGAGAAGTATTGGCCTCACAATAGCCACCGAGGAAAAACTCATCTTTACACTAGAGGAAGGTTGCAGCTCAAGCAGAGTCACAATGCGCCATTTGGTGATAAACGGCAACTGGAGTGGAGACAAAAATGAATTCAAGAACATGGTTAACATTTCCCATGTTCGGTCACTCACAGTTTTTGGGAATTTCAAGCCGTTCTATATCTCTGAAAAATGTGTTTGCTTCGAGTGCTTGATATGGAGAACGCAACAGCTGTGCGTGATCATCATTTGAAACAAGTTGGAAAGTTTCGTCACCTTAGATACTTTTCTATTAAGGGGTGTCGTTGGATCCGTCACCTGCCTGATTCTCTGGGAAATCTGACAGAACTGTTGACACTTGATGTCAGAGATACTAATGTAAAGATGCTGCCAAAGGGTATAACGAAGCTACAGAAGCTAAATAATCTCTATGCTGGTTTAAATGCAGAGGATGATGCTGGGTACTATTCTGACCTAGTAAGATTTTTGACTGGGAATATGGCATGCTGCATGGTAGGCATGGCGGCCCAGGCGGCCCTGTATACATGCCTGTCTTGTTTGCATTGTATCGAGAGCGACCCTGAAGCCGGATCCTGTGAATTATTCCCTTATCTGTTTCGTGATATGTTCCCTGCTGCAAGGATGCGATTGGATGGCTATGGTGTCGTAATGCCAAAAGGTTTGAGGAAAATGAAAGCACTGAACAGGCTATGTGCAGTGGACATTGGGCAAGACAGGAAGTCTGTTCTTGATGATATAAAGGAGCTTACCCGGTTGCGCAAGTTAGGCGTAAGTGGTGTTAGTATGGAAAATGGAAATGAGCTTTTTGAAACAGTTGCTGCTCTCAGGCGTCTCGAGTCACTATCATTCCATTCTCAGCAGACTTCTTAAGGTTTTGCTGACTGCTTAGATGGCTCCTTCACCTCACCAGAAAACTTGCAGAGCCTGAAGTTGTATGGGAACCTAGTTAAGCTTCCGGAATGGATTAAGGGGCTACACAATTTGGTGAAGCTGAAACTGAGATCTAATAAATTAGATTACACTTATGCATTGGACTTACTTGCTGATTTACCAAGCTTGAGATGTCTCTGTCTGCTGTCTTCACGCTCGGCTGTGAATGTTGATCTGACATTCAAACCACTCAAGTTCCAAAGACTGGTGGTGCTGGAGATGGGCTTTGGAGGAAGGCTCAAGGCACTGAAGTTCTGTATTCTTTCAGCACCCAAACTTTATGTGATCAAGTTTTCTGGCACACCTGTGAGTAGTCAATCTGTTTCAGGGCTATCACTTCTGGATAACCTCAAGGTGGTTGTGGTCGAAACATACACGGATACTTCAGTGGCTTTCCTGAAGGGAGAACTTGCTGGCCAGCCAAATCCTGAAGGGAGAAATTGCTCCCGGCTTGTACCTTGCCCTTTAGTACATTTATATTTTAGATGAAAAATATGAGTACACCACCGAAGCCTTACTTATATGAACACAAGCTGGCATCGACAATACCTGCAAGCCTAGTCCAAGTACTCCACCGAAGGAAACCTGATACATTCCGGCAGGCACAAGTTAGAGACAATAATCAACCTGGACTTGACCGTTTCAGTCTAATTGCCGTCGTCTGTCCGTCACCGTGCAGCAGGCGGAAGCGCGGGGCAAAGGGCAGAGGAAGCATCCGGCGGCAACTCAGTTGAGGTGTTTATTTGAGCGGTGGCAAACCCTCGTAATTATCATGAAAACGAAAATGGGTGTTGAGTTGTGTTGAATTATCAAACATTGGAGCAATCTGGAACGTTGATTAGATAATGAACGGATTAAATTTAATGTATCCCAAACATGTTTGCTCTTTTAATAGTAGTATAGATAGGTATAGATATAGACTAGAAGGAAAAGACATGTGTTGCCGCATCGGTTCTAATACAATGGATGATAGATAAACAAACAATTTTATTAGTTAAACATTCCTAAAAATAGTAGCAATAATGAAGAAAATATTACCACTGGCTCACTCTTTTGCAACACAATCACTCAGTCATTTTCACATAAACAGAGAAGTATATAAGGGAACACATGTCAGTAGTAACAAGTTTAGGAGTACACCACTCAACGGAGAGAACATGACCACATATAAAAAAGCTTAAATTCTACACATACTCAGTTAGACGACCATGATACGAAAACAATTATGAAATGCAATGAAAATTAAATTGTGTACATGGTTGTATGAAGATTTTAACAAAAAAGAATTTGAACAAAGTTCTGATAATTTTTGCACAATAACGATATGATGAAGATTTCACACTCGAGGGAGATTAGCCAAAATTTGATTTGCCATTGAGGTCCTAAATCAAGTAGACTTTCTGACATAACTTATCCTAAAATCAGTAATATTTGGCGTAATTATGTCTGTCATACTTAAATCAATTACATCGAGTTAAGCCGGGGACGTAGGTGCCCTGTAGTTCCGGGGGCTTGATAGAGCCAAATGTGTGTGCGGAGAGACGGACAAAATTTGCGTCGGAATAGCTGTTTTGGTAGAATACAACTCGAGAAAGCCGAAGGCGAGAAACGGTAACGTGTGGCACAGGTTGCGCAACGCTATGGTGGGTGCTGGCGGCATAGAAAGGATAAGAGTTGTCCGAAATGCCAATAGCTCCGAACTCACCATCTTTTTTTTAAATCATAAATAATTGTCTTGGCTTTAATATTTTTGAAATAAAGAATACAAGTATGTGTACGTAATGTATGTACACTAAAAGTTTTGTAAACAACATATTTTATATTTTGGACTACACAAAAAGACAGCTTTTGAGAAGGAAATGGAGCTATTTTTTTTCACAAACACATTTTCTTTTTTGTGTAGCTGGGATATTATTTTTTCACCGGAAGTTTGGGCGTTCGGCACATACCTACAAAACATGTGTATATATCCAACATATTTATTTAAACTAAATCTAAACTACATGTCTTGGTTTATCGAAAGAAAAGTCAATATAATGAGGTTAGTAACACTTATTTTTTATCCTTGATAACTCACATATCGTGGGGTTGGTAACTTTGAGGCCAAAAAAAATTTGTCGAAACATATCGACATGGGATCTAGTTTTGAAGATCTCGTCACGGCTGATTTATTGGTGAAAACGGTTCAATCCGATTTATCGTTTGAGAGATAAAACATTTTAAAATTTTGAATTAGGAGAGAATCTCGCTGACATCAGCAAATCCGTCTTCTAGTGCATGCATGCAGCACTTCCCACAAATGGGTCACCTGTAAAAATTTATCAAAAGTAGTATTATTTGCATGTCTGAAACCGTGCGAGCGATTCCTATCGCTCGAACATGCGAAAATTAGCACAACCCCACAAAGTGATACCCAAGACAGAAAACCGGCTCTTTGGTAGGGCAAATGCCCCACTCGGGAGGGAGGGACCCAGTTAGGCCTTGCAACGACGATTGGCTGAACCTGGCCGATTCGCTCACTCCTACCTCGATTGTCGATCAACCAAGTGAGCTCGGGTAATGGAGTCACCGAATTTAACAGAAGCCGGGACAAACATAGATATATGACAAAAATTGATGTAAAAATCCGATTGATTGGATTTGTGTTGTTATGTTAGAAGCTAGGTTTATACGAACTAGTTGCCCCCAAAAATAGGCCAAGTACAAAGCTCTCTCTGAGAACCACATCATATGAAAACACGTAGATTTGTGACACACACCATGGAAGATTTCTAGCTAGTTGCAACCGAAATCAATACCCATATTTTTTTTTGTCAAGATACATGATATGATTCTCCTCCATCGGGAACACTATAAGCTGATTGATAGGCGAAAAAAGAGATGAGCTCTTACTTATATATTTTCTAATTTGAACAACATAAATAGTACTCCACTGGTAATTATGGTTTATTCGATCTCTAGCACTTGGTGAAGTACTGTGATAACTCAGTTAATCTCCCGCTGTTCCATTGGGACCCATATGTCCCGCTGTACAAATCGTTAATCTCCCATTTATCTCTTTTATCCCGACGGGAATAAATTAACGGGAAGCGGTTATCCCAGTCCCGTGCCACTTGCATTCCTAGATAACTTTTTGCTCTTTGTTTCCCCCAGTAGCATCAGCTTGCTCCTCCGGCAACCCAACAGCATCATCTTGTTTCTTGTGGAGCAGCTCCTGCTTGGGCTTGCTCCTGAAAAAAGGAACGAGGACTCAAATTAGTCAGAATAATTTTCAAATGAATCAAACTATTATAATGTGAATTAATTAGTTGAGTCTGGTACAGCTAGCCGGGCACCTGAGAGCCATCCATCGATGGTGTTACAGGCGGAGGAAACATGCAGGCTGAGGCAGTATCCCAAGAGCACCGCCAAGCCAAGGACGCAGATCCACAACAGGACCGCCGCTCCGACCTCGCCGACGAGGGGTGAGGAAGACATGTAGAGAATGAATGGCAAGATGAAGGAGCAGAGCAAGACGTTATCAGGATCACATTCTACCCCAAGGATGGCGATGACGATGCTCGGTGCACCGGCCTGCAAGGGCCAGGGTTCCAGCGCGCATATCATGGCCATGGTGAGGAAAAAGCTGAGCAGCATTGGCAGGACGGCCACGACCACCTGTGGGGCGACGTCGGGGTCCATGATGCACGCCGGAGAGAGTGCAAGTGCGGCAAACAAAATCACGAGGAAGGCTATCAGACGCAATTGACTTGCGAGCTTCTCCCTCGCCTCCTCGAAAGAGGGGGCAAGCTTGTCAGCAGAAGAAGAAGCGGTGTGCTCGGCGAGGCGTGTCCGAGCGCGCCGGCCATCCAAACGGAGTCGAGGTATATGATGGTTGTCCCGACCGCGTGGCTCAGGATGGCATCCACGACGAACGCAATGGAGGCGGCGTAGGTGAAGGACACGAAGAGGCACGCCTTGCCCTTGTGGGTGGCGCAAGAGAGGACGCAGACCGCCGAGTAGAAGTAGGCTCAGAGCAGCAGCGACAGCTTCCATACCGCGATGACCATGTCGCCGCCGGAGCGCCCCAGAACGACCGGGAGCAGCTCCGCGGCGACGATTGACTGGAAGATGAAGATGAGGAACGACGACACGGCGGCGTTCTTGCTCCAGGGCCGGTCCTGAGATTTTTGGGGCCCGGGGTGAAACTAAAAATTGGGCCCCTTAATCATCAGAATATGAATATACGTGTAAAATATATGTTGTCAATAACACTTAATTAAGCACATAAAAAGGACAAATTTATACATATTACCTCGAAAATCTCTTTTAACATTTCTTGTTGTAAAATCACTTATGATGGCGTCGTCGATGTCAATTCCATCCAATAATTTCTTCTTGATGCATAATTTTGACAAAATCATTTAAGTCATTATTGATCTCAAATAGTGCTTCAGTAATTTCAATTTTGAAAAGATTCTTTTAGCCGGTGCGACAGTCATGGGCACAATATATAAGATTCAATAAGCAACGAAAATTTTAGCGCTACCAAGTCATCCACACATTTTTCTATTTTCCTTATAGCTCTACCAAATGGATCTTAGTGACATGATAACACACAATGCTGGACACAAAATTTACATCAAATATTGAAAATGAATGGTATGAGGTATGCATCATGTATGTGTAGGCCCTGGTAGAGATTACTGTTTTATACCTCAGATGGGGTTTAGGGTTAGCGATCTGTGTACCGCGCCGAAGAGGGAGGAGACTACACCATATGAAGTATTCTCTCGATTGGGGCCCGAGAATTGAAATCTATGAGAGGACGAACCGATGATCGGAATTGTTACAGCGGTGGCAGGTTTTGGGGATGGGAATTGCTCACCTGATGCTGCCTGGCGGCTGCTGGCGATAGAATAGGACGGATGGAAGAGCCGAGCCAACTGCAGCGATGGTTTCCTTGGTAACTAGTTGCCTCTTGGCCACTACTGCATATGGCCCATTAGCGCATAGGCTTTACGATAGCCTCTTGTTTCCTGCAGCCATCGTTTCCTTTTTTCTCTTTGCGAATGCGTAGCAAGTGCAGCCATACAACATACAGCAATTTCTCAAAAAAAAAAAAAATACAACATACAGCATACGTATTTACGTTTGCATACCTGGGGAGGGGCCCCTATATTTTGTTCCGCCCCTCCTGCCCCCCCCCCCCCCCCCCCCCCCCCCCGCTCTCAGGACCGGTTGCTCTGCTCCGGGGCGTCGGCGTTCTTGGTCCCGATCTCGATGTCCGCGTGGTTCTCCATTGTAGCCACCACGACTCCAAGGCGGAACAAGCAGCTGCTCTATATTTCACAAATTGCGTGCATCCAAAATTGGTAAGTATGTTCTTTCCTATCCGACACAAATTGCGTGTTTCCAATTCCTCTGCAGGGAGCGTTTGACACGAAAAAATGGAAAGAAATATCAAAGAGCGGGATTCATGGCCAGCAGCGATTTGGACAGCAGGAGAGCAGATGCAGCACGCCGCGCACGGATTCGCCATCGATTAAAGAGAAGGATCAAAACAAGAATCTGGATGTAGCTTATACTTTATTATTTACGAGCACAAATCAATCAAGCACTGTATGATGCACTTTCCATCCCACCCCACGCGCCATCACAATGGATGGATGAAATCTGAATTTCCAGGAATTACGAGGAATACCAGTACGTTGAGTGATGATGAAAGGTGGTCCGTTGATTATCCTGGTGCTGGCAGGCAGGCGAACAATGAATGAAAACAGACCACATAGGAGCAGAGGTGCGGCGGAAATCATCAAGTCGGCACATGCGCACACAGTCGTCAACAGTTGCGGCGGATGTGCGATGCATCTTGGTTGCAATCACTCCATGTTCTACTTGCCTGCACTGCACTGCAGTTGAGGTGATACTACTGTACTGAATTGCTGAATGCACACAGCAGCCGGGCATCCTGTGCATTCATCATCAGCGAGGCAACACTGAATTTTCATAGCTTCTCGTTTGAGATCCTGAATGTAGCCCGGCTTCACATTTGAAAAGCCAGCATAGAGAATACAAGATTGCCAGAGATTTCCGGTTTACAATTGAGTATACTAGATCCATTCATTAGCCACTCATTCTGGCTAGGCTAATCAATCACCATGGAATGAATCAGTATGGTGTTGTAAGTTGTAACAGACTAAACAATGCAGATGTGCTCATCAGCAGCAGTAGTAGTGTTCGAGTGCTAACTCATTACAGCGTGGCACACGCACTGGTAATGAAATCAGTGGAGTGTGGCAAGGTAGGCGTCGGCGAGCATCTTGCCGAGCCGGACCTGCGCCTGCGTGGTGAGGTGCGTGAAGTCGTTGGCGATGGGCAGCCCCTTGGCGTCGACGTACCTCATGTTGGGCGCCCGCACCGCGCGCTGCGCCTTCCGCACAAGATCCACGAACTTCCCCTGCCCCGTCGCGATCCCAACCTGGATAATGTTCAATGTCCACATTCAGAAAAAAGATTGCGCTTTTACTGAATCTATCATGGTGGATGCATAGATTAATGGAGCTGGAGCAGAGGATCGATCCACGGATGGATGCAGTGACACACAGACAGACAAACCTGGATGACGAGGAGGTTGGGCATGCCGAGGTCCTGCCGGACGTCCCGGACCAGGGCCTCCATGCGCCCGGCGTACACTGCCGCGTCCTCCCGCCGGATCGTGTCCGTCTCCCCCTGGAACCACAGCATGGCCGCGAGTTTGCCATGCCCGCCGGTGGCGGCCACGGCGGCCCTGGTGCGGGTGAGCATGCGGTCGTACAGGTCCGTGCCCCGGGACCAGTTGGCAATGGGGTGCCGCCCTGCGCGCACGGCACCAGCCCCACCACGCTTCCCCGCGGCAGGGCAGGCGACCGGAGGATGGCGTGCGCGAAGGGCATGCCGGGCCCGACGCCGAGCACGTTGCCGACGTCGACGCCGGCGTGGAGCGGCTCGCGGGCCTCCTCCCACTGCAGGCCAGGGGAGAGGCGGAGGGTGCGCGGCGAGGGCGCGCACTGCGGCGGCACATACCCGTCCCAGTGGCCGCCGACCGTGGCGCCGCCCCGGCCGCCCATGTTGGACTGCCCCGCCAGGATGAACACCAGCGTCGGCGTCTTCACGCCGCCGGCAAGCGCCACGGCGAGGAGGGTGGCAAGCATGAGCAGCATTGTCGCCGACGCAGCTGGTTCCATCTCAGGGACAGTGGCTCAGGCCGGCTGGATGCGCTACAACGGCCGGCCAAGATTGGCGTCACTGTCACTTGCAATGTACTGGGTAGGCAGCTAGAGGAGTGGCTGCCGGCCAAGATGGCATCGTGGGTAAGATATAAATACGGCGCGTTGGTACAGCCGAAAAGGTTGATGCACGAACTACAGTAATGGTGGAGCCAATTGCAGGCAATGGCGTGCTATCCTTGTCTAGGGACTGGCGTGCATGTGTGTCCGTCACGCGCTTGCCTCGAAACAAAACATGCCATGAGCTGTCTGAAATTGGATTCCACCGCTCGAGAACAAGAAAGACGACGGCGAGCGCCGAAAGGGCCGCGTGATATTGGGACCGGAATTTGGGATCGGATTGGGCGGACATCAATTCGGCAAGAGCAGAGCAAGCTCGCTTGCTCGATGGAGTCCAGTGTACGCTGCTGCCACTGGTAGCCAAACACACGACACAGCAACGTGGGATGTGGCGTACAAACGCGAGAGAATATCTACTGTTACCATCTATTTGGGTACTCCCTGTGTTCCCATTGAAAAAATAGTTTAAAACGTTTCAAAAGGTTATACGAAAAAGTGACAGTGTTCACAAGATATTTGTCTGCAACCACAAATGTATCATGAATAGTGTTGTCATTTTTCTGCTTTTTGTCTTTTGTAACATAGTGGGACTATTCATACCAGATTTGTCCTTTTTGTTTCTCAATGCTGCCTTCGAATTTGTCTCTGGAAATTTGAAAGTTGTAGACACATATGTTGTGAAAACTCTCACTTTTTCGTAGAATTTTTTGAAATATTTAAAATTATTATTTTCAATTGTAGCACAGGGAGCACCTATATATGTGGTAGCACTGGATATTCTTATAGTATTCTGAAATGAAAGTTTTTAAATTCGTGTGCTTACATCTTGCAGTTTCATACTTGGTTATCAGGCAATGCGCGCTTTATGTACGATCACCTAATCCTAAAGACATTATCATCCAACACAGTCATTTTCTTTAGAAAACACTTCGGAGGGGGTGAAACACCCCCACCTACCTTTATTGAATTTTGGCAAGTGAGCTGAGGCAGCTCAGAGTTTTACAAAACGGGTTACAACAACCGCACGAAGAACATAAATTGGACCGCGAGAGGCGACTTTATTCAGAATCCAGCGTCACCGTTTTCTATGACGTATCTCAACGGCAATGATCCGTCTTTCCGCGTGCTGGCCCTGGACTCTACTCCACGAAGACGACTACTAGTCTCCTCTTCACTGAAAAAAGGAACGGCGACTCGGATGGGCACAAGCAAGAGCAGATCAAATGGCACGAGGCGCTGCTCGCCCGATGGAGTCGAGTGTTCACTGCCACTGGTTGCGAAACAAACTGCTACCTGAGATGTGGAATACAAAGAAGGAAGGCAGTCTAGGTTTTAGAAATCTCTATTCGTCTTATATGGCAATGTTTGCCAAACAAATGTGGCGCCTTCTTCAATCACCAGATTCCTTTTTTTTTTTTTGACAACACAATCACTAGATTCCTTGGGTGCACAGGTCCAACGAGCGATGCGATGTACTCCCTCCGTTCCAATTTAAATGACTTCTACTTGTCAACATGTGGATGTACCTAGACATGCTACAAGTATAGATACATCCACATTTTGACAAAGTAAAGTCATTTAATTTGGAACGGAGGGAGTAATATATACCCGTACAATGACCTTGTGTAATGCTCAAGCAAGGCCGGGGGAAAGCTACATATCGCGTAGAATTTTGAAGGGCGTCCAAGTGATGAAAATTGTATGCTGTACCTGGAGAGTGTGCGACTGTGATCAGCAGGAGGAATTTCTAAGGAATGGAGTGTTTTCTGTTAAATATGCCTACAAGATGCATCATGACTCATTGTTGCGGTATGCTAGGTCTGTCCAAGGCGGCAGATGAGCTTTTGATGCGGGTAAACCGTCGATCTGGAGCAGAATTGGAACATGGAACATCCGACAATCAAAGTGTGCAGCGTAGCCGAGAATGACATGGACAAGATGAGTCATCAACAGAGATAAGGATGTATGCCTCATATTAGAGCTATTACATACGTAGACAAACAAAGAACCATCAGACTTGGAACCAATGAAGCAAGTATTTCAGGCATAGTAATTGGACAGCGCACATGGAATGTCTGTCATGTGAGCGCGAACGGACCCTTTGTCGTCAGAGACCGGCACCACATCTATGACGGCCCTGCGACGCATGTCAATGGCGACGAGCCACTTGTTCCGGTCGTCGTCGCCCTCGACATTAAACCGGACGTGCACGATCTCGCCGACGCCGGTACCACCCAGTGTAGGGTAGCTCGCTTCCAGGTTGGCGAACGGCACAAGCAGCCTCTGCTCGTGGTCGTCGGCGCCGGTAACCTTAACAGCAGCAACGCCTCCAAGAAGCTCGTGTGAGTACACCATGCCGCCCTTGCGCCAATAGTGCCAGTGGTAGTAGTCTCTGTACCACGTCACGAGCCGCCAGCCGGCGCGCTCCTGCCCGGGGTCGTGCACCTCGGCGGCCGGGTCTGAGTCCGAGTCGACGACGGCGTCGTAGCCGGACACGTCCACCCTGTCCCCGCGCGTCCACAGGTGCTCCAGCTCCACAAGCCACAGGAGACCACTGACGCTGTCGTAGGCGACGTCACGGAGACGTCGTCCGGCAGAGCTCGTGTCAGTGGTTGTGTAGAGCGGCTGGTTTCCCGGCAGCAGCTTGGGGAACGGGATGAAACGCGCAGACACAGTCGAGCCGTCCGGCTCTGCCTCTAAGCTGACGTCGCAGAGGATGATGCCGTGGAACAGGTCGGCCCATCCTAGCTCCCCGGCGCCGAACGCGATGGCCTTGATCGGCCGGTAATGCGCAGGGCCACAAGTCAACCCGGCATAGCCGTACACCGCCAGCGGGTGCCTGGTCCAGGCGCGCCGCTCCGGGACGAACACGTGCAGCTCGTAGCACGACGAGATGGCAGCGAGGATGAAGGAGTCGCTGCCGCGGGGCGAGACGGCGACGCGTTCTGGAGAGACGATTTCTGTGTAGATGTGGGTGGAGATGATGTCAGGGAGCAGCTCGAGGTCCTGCCGGTGCCCCGGCGCGCCGACCTTGTAGAGGAAGTACTCTGGTACTAGACCGAGGTGGACGCGGAGGAGGGCGAGGTGGGCGGCGGAGGAGACGATGGTGGGGACGGTGCGGAAGGGGTTGCCGTCGAGGTTGGGGCAGTGGACGTAGACATAGGAGGTGTACGGCGGGTGGGCGAAGGAGAAGGTCACCTTGATGGCCTCGCCTTCTTTCGTGGCGTCGTCCGCCGTGGCCTCGATGTTCGTCCGTCCTAATTCATTTGGAGCGATGCCGATGCGTGCCACCATGTCCAGGAAGACCCAGTCGGGGCCACGAGGCGCCGCAGGGACGGAGGTGACCATCGTCGTCGTCGTGGCCGGCCGGCGGGCAGTCTTTTCGATTTTTTGTGTGTCTGGATTGAGTTGATCGATCGCTCGATCTCCTTAATCATAATACGAGTAGGACTTTTGTCTCTGCTTAGTTTGCTTCTTTATTATGCGAGGTTGAGTCAGTTCGAATCGAATAGTAATCGGAAACCGACCTTAGGGATGCTCGTACTGATCGACCTCTCCAGATCCGACGCAAACGACTCGACGAGCATGGCGCGTCTGCTCTCCACAAACGCCACAAGTTTCGTCTCCCAGCTCGCGTGGTAGGAGCCTAGCCGCGTCCAGTCACCGTCATCCTTCTTGGTCCAAAGCACTAGGTGTGAGTCATGCTTGGACGTGACGAGCAGGCGCGTGGACCACTAGTGCACCATGGGGGTGGCGGCGGGGGAGGCGATGACAACGCCGGCGCTTGGACCGGATGGGGCGAGGCCGCGGTCGACTTGGATGGGCGCGCTCCGGCTCCAGACCCCCGTCCACGTGGAGTAAGAGTAGGCGTAGAGCAGCATGGTTCTGTCATCGTCATCTTCATATTCGAGGACTGTGAGAAGCACCTGGAAAGCCGGCTGCATCAGCTGCTGCTGCTGCAGATGGAGGTCCGTTGGTGTGAGAAGCGCATAGCCGGTGACGTCGAGATCGGGGTCGCCGGAGAAGAAGGGAGGCGGCGGGATAGGACGTGCACTGTGCCTGCCGATCAGAGGGTTGCACACGGCAAGGCAGAGCTTGTTATCGTCCTTCCCGTCGTCGACGCGCAGAAGAAGAAGTCCCTTCCTCGACGCCAGAGGCATGGCGTAGTTGAAGGAGAGCCCGTCGCCCTCGTCGTCGGGGAAGAAGGACGGCGTCGGCGTGTCGGTCCCGTTTGTCAGCCTCGAGAAGCACGGGGGGAAGTATCCGTTGTTGGAGGAGGCGGCGACACGGCTCCTTTGTTGTGAGAACATGCCGAGGAGGAAGGTGGATGGGGCCTGTTTCCGGCGGGCCAGAGGCGGAATGGCGGGGAGGCGACGAGGCGGAAACAGCACGTGGTGGCGGCGCAACAGAGGAGGTGGAGGTCATCGGACACGCGCGACAAGATAAGGGGAAGGATGTCTTCCGACGTGTAAAAGCTAGGGTTGGGGGAACTGGCTCGTTACCAATTGGTACGGCCGATCTCATGTTTTTATATGCGGTAAACAAGAGTACATGTACAGATACAATACAGAAGCTATACGGACTAGATACAAACTCTAAAACCCTCCCTCAATCTCATAGTCGAGACCATACCGCTGCAACCAAGCGCGCCTTGTAGCGCTCAATAGAACCATCTGCATGCTTCTTCACCTTGAAAATCCACTTTGAATCAATGATGTTAATGCCAGGACGAGGAGGAACCAGACGCCAAGTGCCATTCTTACGAAGTGCCTGAATTTCTAGCTCCATTGCATCGCACCAGTGCGAAATGCTCATAGCGGCCTGATAGTGACGAGGTTCCGCTGTAGGATCAGACGCAGCTTGAGACATACATGCAGCAAGCCAAGCAACAGTACCATCCTTCCTGTTGAGAGGCTTGAAAATGCCGCTGCGACTCCGAGTATGTGGTTGATGAGCGACAGGGGCAGGCAGTGCAACAGTGGATGGAGGCGTGTCGGGCAACGTCCCAGACGATGCAGGGGACGGAGACTCAGGCGACGATGGCCCATTAGGCATACCGGGCCCAGACGATGCAGCGTCTGACGCCCTCGCGGGCGATGGCGGCCACGTGGAACGGCCGAGGGCGAAGCAGGCCGTGCGGAAGACGACGGCCCGTACCGGGCCGATGGCACTCTGGCCGACGCCCGCGATGGCGATGTCGGCCCAGGTGGAGCGGGCGAGGGCGAGGCAGGCCGCTCGGAGCCAGGCTGAGCTGGGCTGGGCGAGTCCGATGCAGGCACCAGCGGGCAGCCAGGCGCGATCGATGAGGACGCACGCCCAGGTGCATGGGGTATGCAATCCTGATCGACGTGTGGCAGGATCGGGGAGGCAACTGTATCCAGCAGTTCCAAACGAGCAGCACGACCAGTCCCTGCACCATGGTTAGACAACGAAGTAGGAGAGTAGGCAACATACACAAATTGGTCAGGAGAAACAGGAGAGGTGGTGGGTGGTGTGGGCATTGAATTGGATGATGTAAGAGTGGAAAAAGGGAACAAGTTTTCGTCAAACACGACATCGCGGGAAATGTAGACTCGATTAGTGGGAACGTGTAACACTTGTAACCTTTGTGAAGAGAACTATAACCAAGGAAAACACACTGTTTGGACCGAAACTCAAGCTTACGGCTGTTGTATGGGCGAAGATGAGGCCAACACGCACAACCAAAAATCTTAAGAAACGTATAATCTGGAATCTCCTGAAAAAGAAGCTCAAGTTGGGTTTTCATGTTTAGAACTCGAGTAGGAAGCCTATTAATCAGAAAATAGGCTGTAGTGAAGGAATCACTCCAGAATCTAAAAGGCACGGACGCATGAGCAAGAAGGGTTAGGCCAGTTTCAACTAAGTGACGATGCTTGCGTTTAGCAGCACCGTTCTGCTGATGTGCATGTAGACAAGACACGCGATGTGAAATCCCAAGCTTATTAAAAAAAGTGTTGAGGTTGCGATACTCGCCCCCCCAATCAGATTGAACATGGATTATTTTGTGCTTGAGAAGACATTCGACATGCAGTTGAAAGTTAACAAAGACATCAAACACATCATATTTACGCCTAAGAAGATACATCCAAGTAAAGCTACTATAAGCATCAATGAAACTGACATAGTAATTATGACCACTCACGGAGGTTTGTGCAGGACCCCATACATCTGAAAACACAAGTTCTTGAGGATTGCTAACAACTCGATTGGAAGAAACAAAAGGAAGCTGATGACTCTTTCATTGCTAACACGCATCACAAACTGCTAAATTTTTATTGCTAGATATGGTGGGGAGATCATGCCGTTGAAGGACATGACTCACTATCGGAGAAGCTGGATGACCAAGACGCGCATGCCAATGCGAGGACGACGTACGAACACCAGCATAGGCTTGGGAGACCGCATCCAAAGCATACAACCCCGACAGTATCGACCTCTAAGTAGAACGTCCCTGGTTGCTCGGTCCTTGACAAAAAAATGAAACGGATGAAATTCAACCAAGACATTATTGTCAAGTGTAAGTTTAGTAACAGATAATAAGTTGCGAGTAACCGAAGGAATATGAAGAACATTACGAAGGTGCAGTTTGCGAGGTGTGTGTCTAAGAAGTGAAGCCTGACCAATATGAGAGATGTGCATACCTGTCCCGTCAGTAGTGTGGACCTTGTCGTGACCGTGGTAGGGCTCGTGCGCGGTAAGCCTGCCAAGCTCACCCGTCAGATGGTCCGTAGCACCCGTGTCCATGACCCAAGTGGGATCAATCGAGTACGATGGAGTGTAGCCAGGTGCGGGATCCTGGGTCGCCATAGCCGCCTGGCGGTCGTTGTTGCGTCCGTCGTTGCCGATCCCCAGGAAGTCGCGCTTGAAGCGACGGTGGCAGCGAGACGCAAGGTGACCCACGATGCCGCAAAGCTGGCAGGTGGGACGCTGACCCCATACCGGCCACCCTGATTGTTGGTGTTGGTGGGTGGCGGCGGGCGGGGAGCAGGTGGAGCAGGCGGACGATACCCACCACCTGGTGCGGCAGGTGAACCAACGGTCGGTGGGCGGGGAGCGGGCGGGCGGTAGCCGCCGCCGCTGCGGGATGCAGCATGCGCCGAGTGGTCGAGATGGGCAGGCACGGACGGCGCGACTCCACGCGCTGCTCAGTACTCAGTAGACGGCCATACAAATCGCGCGGCGTCATCGGTGAACGAGCACCAATAACAGCTTCCGCAAGGGAGTCGTATTCTGATCAAGGCCGGCAAGGACGTACGACGAGAACTCCTCATCACAGAGTGGCTGTCCAATGGACGAGAGTGTGTCTGCGAGTTGCTTGATCTTGTTGAGAAGACGGTGGCGGTTTGGTCCAGCTTGCGTTCCTCACCGAGCTGGCGGCGGATGACCCGCGAAGCTGGCGTCGATCGTCATCCAGGCTTCCAGGGCCGAGGCGGCGAAGAGCACGAGTCCAGAGACCCCCTTACAAGAGAGGTCTGGATAGCGGACAAGATCGCCTGGTCTTGTGCAACCCAGGCGCGGTGGGCGGGGTTGGGCGCGGACACCCGCACGCCATCAGCAGTGACCGTCGAGACCGTGGCCGGCGGGCACGGGAGGACCCGTCGATGTAGCCCTCGAGGTGCCTACTGCGGAGGAGCGGGAGCAACGAACCACTCCAGTGGAGAAAATTCTCCGTGGTCAGCCGCACCGTAACTAGGTGAGATAGCTGGAACGGACCAGGCTGTGCGTCAGCCACCGTCAGATCGCCACGATCTTGTGTGGCCGGAGGAACAGCGACCGGCAATGGCGCAGAGAACGTGGCCGGGACAGTGGACACCGTGAGCGCGGAGGCGGAGGACGTCGAGGGCAGCAGCGACGGCGCGAAGGGCAGGCCGTCGTGGCCGAGATGGAACGGCGTCGAGTAGGACGAGCCGAGGGAGTAGGATCCGATCGGAACAGCGAGGACGTCGTGGTCAAGTCGCTGGAGACGCCTCCCGCGAGGAGGCTGGTGAGGGTCGCCGGGATCGAGCCAGTGGCGGCGGTAGCAGCGGAAGCCGAGGCCGCGATCGCCCCGAAGGACGTGGAGGTGACGGTGGAAGCTGGAGCAGCAGTGGCGGCGGCGGCTGCGCTCGAAACGGCGACGGAAGACGTGGTCATGTCGACCTAATCTGATACCATGTAAAAGCTAGGGTTGGGGAACTGGCTCGTTACCAATTGGTACGGCCGATCTCATGTATTTATATGCGGTAAACACGAGTACATGTACAGATACAATACAGAAGCTATACGGACTAGATACAAACTCTAACACGACGACAGGGCGGCGGCCATCGGTCCCTCATCCATCGATCGCCGATCAAATCAGGGTGAGAGACAATCAGGGCGGCGTTGGTAGTGTAGCCGGCTAGGGTTTCCCGTTTTGTGTGCTGTGAATCCGATAAATTTGTGCATCCAAGGTTTCTCGACCGGGATCTGCCTCCAACGCCAACAATCAAAAAATAGTGCGAATATGCATACATGCCCGCAGCCAACCTACAGTACTGGCACTGCTAAATTTCAGAAAGAAAGGATTTCCGATTTGAGATGTTCATAGGATGCTCTAATTTGAGATGTCCTTGTAGGATACGTGTTGACACATATATGCTCTTCCATCGAGCAAAACGAAATGCTTCTAGCATAAAACTCCCACGACAAGAAATTATCCAAAGAAAGCAAAATTTATAATTTAGTCCAAACACAAATTGTTCGTTAGTACTTACAACTCCTCATTAATTAAATTTTGGGGGTAAACATAATTTCAAGCAACATCCCAGTCCGAAATAAATGATGGTGTAATATAATCAATATAATACAAAAGGATGAATGAACATTGGAATGTCAGTTTGCAAACTTAATATTCCTCTTTTTTCATCAATTAAATTTTTTCCATGGATCGGAACAACCAGTGCCCTGTACGATTAGGATGGGTTATTTTCCGAAGACGAAGCACCTAGGGTTTCTCGAATCCAAAGCATGTGCCAGTCAATGGTTTGAAAACGGACGACGGCGGGAAGGGGGAGAGGAAAAGCGAGGCATGAGGAAGAAGCCGTCACCGGTAGAGAGTTAAGCCTGAACAACGACATTTTTAGCCCGATTAACGACAAGTCGGCCTCTGGAGCAGCGACCCAGACACGTTGGCCCTTTCAAAATACTTGGGCTGGCAGCGTGAATTGGCCGAGGGATGAGCGGTGGACGACTGAGTTGGAGCCCCTATCTATCGCTTCAAGCGAGCGGAAGTCTCGACTCGCTCACGTCCTTCACTCTATACGGACCTAGGCCACTGGGAGGGCATGCACGCGTTGTCTAGCGAGCCACGTCCAAAACAAAAATAGCCAGCGTCCAGGGCACATCGCACGTATTTTTCCTTATTTTCTTCCGATATTTTTCACATGTTTGTTTCCCTTTTTCTCTATTTTGGAAATGTTTAAAAAATATAAACACGCAATGAACATTTTCGTAGAATAAAAGATAAACTAGAATAGTTTCCACCATTTATTTTTTAAGATAAATGTTCATGCGGTTAAAAAACGTTAAAATTGTTGAACTATGTGATTTTTTAATTTATGTACATTTTTATATTCGGGAGCATTTATTTCTAACCCCATGAACATTTTTTCGAACGCAATGAACAATTTTTTGAACCTTATATAATAATTTCTTGAATATTTAAGAACCTTTCTTATAGGTGAACATTTTTCTAATAATATTAACTGGTGAAAAATGTGGTAATTTTTTTTATGAAAATATACTTATAGGTGAAAGCTTTTTCTGAAAATTGTTTACGAGTAAAAAAATTTCACAGGTAAAACATGTCGTCGACAATTTATTAACCTTTTTCATTCATGGGTAAAAAATATTCATGGATGAAATAATATGTTTACCGAAATACGAATGAAAAGAGAAAGAAAACTGAGAAAAAATATTGAAACAAAAATGAGAACGAAAGCATAAAAAGAAACCAAAAAACAAACGGAACAAGCAAAAAAAATATACCAAGAAAAGTGAAAACAATAACAAAGGAAAACTATATAGAATAGAAAAATAGAAGAAATAAACGACGCTAGAAAAAAAATCGAACGGAAAAGGAATGTACGAGTTACGACCAGATCGAATTGCGACGCACCGGAAAGAAACACTGTGAGAGGAAGCGAAAACTTGGGCCGGCCCATGTTGTAAAACGTGTAGGCGAGTCCGTATTCCAAGCGAGACAATAGTGATTGCGGACTGAGTGATCGATCCTGGGCGTCCATCATCGTGATCAGAATTGCGTGGGCCATCACCTGTTAATTAGCTCCAACGCCACATACCTCAAGTCACGACCCCTCAATAACCTAGCGCACAAAAACTTCATTGTCGGCGGCATTCCCCCTCGTCGGGCGTCTACACATCACCACCTGTTCATGGGGATCCCACGCCACCGGCGGCGACGGAGCACCAAGGTAATCAAGCTGCTGCTCGAGACGCCGCGGGGATTTGCCGTCTTCAGGCTGCGGAACCCCGCTTGCCTCAACCAAGGTAATAGTTTCACCTATATACGGATAATGTTGCCACTAAATACACCTTTAACGCACAATTTTTACTACTGTGTGTTTATCATGTCTAGTTACATCAACTTTGCACAAAAAACAAAATTTCATTTTCCGAGTGCCAAAAAAGGTTTTTTTTGTGAGGCACCTACCAAAAATATGTTGCAAAATTGGACCACAGAAAAATTTGAAAAAATTGGACCACATTTTATTTACATATAACCAAATGGTTGCATGTTAAAAGGTTTTCATCTACCTCTCGGGAAAAAACAAATATCTGCCGAATGGCAGATCTCCTCGCCGACGGACGACGAGGGACGTGGGCCGAAACTTTCTCTCCACCTCATATTGCCACGGCCGCGTGGTCGCCGCTCTCTCCGTAGGTTGTATCACCAGCACCCGCTTGTCCTGGCTCCACAGACGTGACGGCCTCCCCGCCATGGTTATCGCCTCTCTCTTTTCCAGGTGACACGACGCACAAAGCTGAGTAACTCAAAGGACGTTCGTTGACTCAGCCGCACGACCCAAAAAAGAACATAAGAAAGAATGAAAAGAAAAGAAGAAAAGGAGGATGCCCGCACCAATATTGGTGAGAGGATCGGACGATCCAAAAACTAGTTGTTTTTCAATTATAAAACAACTAGCTGTTTAATAGGAAAATTGTATATTTATACTAAACATCTTTACGTTATAGATATATATTCTTCCACCATATTTCACTGTTTTTCTCTTAAACAAATTTTAACACGCAATATTAAGTATTGATTGTTTATTATTTGTAACAACCTTAACTGCATTTAATATTAAAATTGGAACTTTTTTATTATGCAGTACAATCGTTTATCATTACATATAGCAACAATGCGCTAAGAAAGAACCCAATGTGGTCTTGAAAACTAGGTTATTTTCCCATATTCTTGTGCGAAAAAATTCGATGAACTAGATCACGTCTAGATTGAGGCAAACCATAAAATAGACGGCAAAACACATGCATACACAAATATGTTAGCATTGATGTTAGCATCGTTAAATATATCATTACATTTGCAATTAACTATCATTCTAAAGTATCCTAATGGAAGCTTATAGAGTATATATTATGGTCGAGGTATTTTCTTGACCAAAAAGAATTGCTTAGATTTGTGATGACCTATAATTTTTTAGAGTGTACAAAGTGTAAAAAAAAAGTAATGGGATTTACGCCTCTCGTTGCTAAATGTGCTATGTTTTCACTATTTAATCTTACATTTCGCCCGAAATGGGGACTATAACCCCCGCATCTGCATCAATCGATGCACATAGCCAATTTATTTAGAAGATTCAGATTATCAGAGTATTACAATGAAGGATCACCTAAGGTCAAGACATGAATCAACCAATTGAAAACAGCGGGTCTGAAGAATCTAACCATCCTTAAATCTACTATATGCTCCCACCCAACTAGTCTGAAAGAATCATGGACGACCGTTAGTAGCCGGCTGCACCCAGAAGTCAAAACATTCCTCTGATCTTCTGGGTACGATCTAAACCCATGACATAATCCAGTTTGTGGCCATATGGAGAAGTGCAAGAATTTTTTAGTCCCACCTATTTAAAATCTATTTTTTATTCAACCAAGTACATTAGTGTCCTACTAGTCCATATAAAGTTAACAGTCAATAGTCCTACATAAAGTTTAACAGACACGGTCTACATGTCCAACACCTCAAATGTGGAAGTGCATAATAAACATAGGCCAACAGAAACAGAAGTGTAAAAGCATTGTAGTTCCACACTGAGCATACACCACAATCATCTCCAGATACTTTCGTACTAGTGTGTAACGAAGCAGCACAAGAGGATTTGTAAGAGGATTTACTCACCACCTTGTATTAGTTTGGCCGTTTGTGGTTTTATTTATAAAGCGGGGCGAAAGCCTGTTTCGTGGTGTAACGAAGAAGCACAAGAGTAGCTGCAGCTTCACTTAGTTTCTCCAAGTATGGGATCAGACTTGATCTGCACAGTCGTCTTGCCTCCCAGAATCTCACTGAACATGGTATCGACTTCATTCCCCGGGGTTGGTGTAGCAGTCTCCAACAAGTGTGCGTAAATGGCAAGATTGTACAAAAGGTAGGCAACCAAGAACATCATCAATAGCAAATGGAACAAGACCGCGAGGATCTTGGATACAACGCAGATGAAAGGAGAAAATAACATCCACGGAACAAGGGCGGCCAATAACCATTCCATCCACTCTCTGCCGAGGAGGAGTTCTACGCAGAGCCCAACAAAGATCCAGCCAAAATACGAGAGGAACATAAGGATGAGCATCTCGTCAGTCATGCGGAGTACATTGACAATCAACATCATGACCAAAGCCCAAAGCAGAACCACAAAGGGTGCTCCACCATGAAGATTGAAGTTGAGGTCTTCGATGGTGTCCTCGATAGGCCAGGAGGGATCAATGACCGCCTCGATAGCTAGCTCGGTCCCGTTGTGCAGGTGGTGCACAGCCAGATAGTAACCAAAGTTTGCAGCGGCCCAGACCATGCCGATGAAGAGGACGAAGGTGGCGGTGACTGAGCCGCCCATGTGAGTGGCGGAGAAGGAGGCGAGCAGTGGAGCGTAGGAGAGCCGGACGAATTCAGTGTAGAACCACCGAGTCCTCCACATGTACAGGAGGGATACGAAGACATAGAGTGAAATGCATGTACAATCCCTGAACTTGCTGGTTGTGTCTATAATAGTCCTCAAACTCAGAAAATGAATCAGTTCGGTCCTTAATCTTGCTATAGAGGTCCACATACGGTCCTGCTACGATTGACTACTGTAGTTCGCTAACCTGGTGTCGGATCTGGCCCACATCATCGTTCCCAGCGATGAAATATTCCGACGAATCTGGTGGTGGCAAAGCGGCACCGCCGACCTGCCCGGGGCTCCCCGATTCTTCTTTCTGTAACTCAGCGTATGCGGGTGGGCGCGCCGGCTTTCAAGACGACTACCACCATGCTCTACAACACCGGCAAGACTCCATGCACAGCGTATTTTCTACTCCTCGTGGACCTGCTCCGCACGGGAAGTCTCTCCCGTCCGGTCGCGACCGCGCGTCCGAGGATGGCACAACCTCCACGTCAAGCACTCAGCCATGGCCGTCCGGGACCTCCGCCTCCTCCATGCGCGACCACGCGCTCGCGGACTGCATAACAAGTGCGACTGGGGATGGTCGCGTTCTCCGCCGTCTCTGGGGACCTCCGTCACGGCCGCAAGCCCATGTCGTTCAGCGCGTTCGACGGCCAGGCCTCGAAGATCTCCCTCCGCAAGCTGTAAGGTCATGCCCAATGAGTACGGCATGCTGGTTTCCCAAGATAGACAACTGCTCCATCGGCATGCTGGTTTCCGGGACAAGATTGTGGCGTAATTGTGGTCCGACGCCGACACGGCCGCATCGCTCGAGGACAAGCGCGCTCCACGCCATCAGTCCATCACCATGGAGGACGAGCGGTACGTCTGCGTCATCAACCAGTAGGACGGCCTCGGGCTCCTGCCATTCTTCAAGCTCTGCCATTTCTCCACGCCATCGTGGCTGACGCAGTGACGTGGAAGCTGTGACGGAGGTCCCCGCGGACGGCAGAGAAGGCGGCCACACGTCGTCGCACTTGCCAAGCCGCACGGGCGCGGCGATGAAGAGCGTGGAGGCGTCGAGATAGGCAACGTTGTACACGCGCACAACGCGCCCATGCGTGGCAGCAGCCCCCGTCCGGGGCGACGCGGATGGTTGTGCCGTTCCGGGCACGCTGCTGGGCATGGATGACTCATCCAGGATGAGGTGAAGGATCCCAGCGCGCGGCCGGACGTGGTCTTGAGGCCGTAGTAGAGCGGCTGCTCAGGCATCGAACGCCTACAGCAGTGTCGATTTAGATTTTTTTTGAAACGAGGCATGGTCGATTTTCATATGTGAGGAACGATGTTATGGGTCCAGTCTAGTGCCACATCAACGAAATACGGGGCCAATGGTAGTGAGGACCGTACCTGGACATATAGAGCAAGATTGAGGACCGTATTGATGCATTTTCTGAGTTTGGGGATTGTTTTAGACATAGCCAACAAGTTCAGGGACGATAGATGCATTTCACTCCGAAGACATATAAGCAGATGTTGAGCGACAAGATCCACACTTGGGACATGGGTTGTCCGTAGAAGCACAGAGGAACGGCCATGGTCACCACCAACGCCGCCGCGAGAACCAATGTTTCAAACACTATGGCGCGCAGACTCTCACCTCCAGCGGGTGAAGTCGGCTCCTTGTTTCCGCTTCCGGCGGCCGCCTGCTGGATCGAGTCGGTGACGCCGGTCCTTT
This sequence comes from Poa pratensis, assembly GCA_947311845.1. Classification (NCBI taxonomy): domain Eukaryota; kingdom Viridiplantae; phylum Streptophyta; class Magnoliopsida; order Poales; family Poaceae; genus Poa; species Poa pratensis. The sequence goes on from CAMZMU010000040.1 coordinate 1,071,896, forward strand.
CACCAGGGAATGTCGTCGGGTCGGCGACGTCGGTCGTGGCAGCAATCTCCATTGAGTCCTTCATCCTCGAGGTAGCGGACGGGTCACGGCGGCGGCGGCGTAAAATAAAGGGGCCACGCATGACGCATGCCAGCTTAGCCGGTTAAATAGATGCCTAATTAGGGCGTTAGATATCTGCACGTCGCATTTTTTTTTTCTTTGACCTTGCCCATCGCATCTCGATTCTGGAAGATCAGTTATTTGCTACGGCGGTCGGTTTCCGATTCCTATTCGGTTCCAACCGACTCAGCTCAGATAAAAGAAGAAGATTAAGCAGACAGAAGTCGATTACCGATTAGGGAGATCGCGCAATCGATCAATCGGAGACCACCAAATTAGCAAGAGACTGGCCGCTGGCTGGAAGATGGCCGTCTCCTTCCCGGCGCCGCCTCGTCGCCCCGACTGGGTCTTCCTGGACACGGTGGCTCGCACAGGCGTCGCTCCCTATATCGAGACCACCGCGGACGACGCCACCAAAGACGGCGAGGCCATCCAGGTTACCTTCTCCTTCACCCGCCCGCCGCACCCTCCTACCTCTACGTCCACTGCCCCAACATCGACGGCAACCCCTTCCGCACCGCCCCCGCCCTCGTCTCCTCCGCCGGCCACCTCGCCCTACTCCGTGTTGACCTCGGTCTTGTACCGGAGTACTTCCTCTACAAAGCCAGCGTGCCGGGGCGCCGACCGGAACTCGAGCTGCTCCCTGAGATCGTCTCCTCCCACATCCACGACGAAGAGATTCTCTCATCCCACTTCCACGACAGAGAGATCGTCTTCCCGGAAAGCGTCGTCGAATCGCCCCGCGGGGCGGCTCCTTCATCCTCGCTACCCTCAAGCGGCGGTCGGCGTTGTCCTACGAGCTCCACGTGTTTGCCCCGGAGCGGCGCGCCTGGACCAAGCACTCGCTTGCGGTGTACGGCTACGACGGCGTGTTGACCATTGCCCCTCCGCATTACAGGCCACGCAAGGCGATCGAGTTCCACAATGGTGTGCTAGGCTGGGCCGACCCGTTCCACGGCGTCCTCCTCTGCAACGCCAACGCAGAGCCGCCGGACGGCTCGCCGGCGAGCGCGCATTTCGTCCCGTTTCCCAAGCTGCTGCCTGAAAACCAGCGGCTCTACACCAGCGGCACAAGCGCGGCGGCGGCGGGACGACGTCTCCGCGACGTCGCGTACGAGGGTGCCAGCGGTCTGCTGTGGCTGGTCGAGCTGGAGCGCATGTGGGGGCGCGGGACAGAGTCGACGTGTCTGGCAGGGACGTTGTACACGATTCCGAGTCGTGGGCGGCGAACCCGGGGGCCGAGACAAACGACCCCGAACCGGAGCCCGCCGGCTGGCGGCTCGTGACATGGTACAGAGGCTGCGACTGGGCCTACTGGCGAAAGGGCGGCGTGGTGTACTCGCACGAGCTTCTCGGAGGCATATATGCGACGTTTCGCAGCGTCATCTCGAGCTCCGATCATCTGCAGGAGCGGTTGTTTGTGCCTTTCGGGGCCCTCGAAGTGAGCAATCCTACACTGGGCGGTAACGGCGGCGGCGAGGTCGTGTACGTCCAGGCTAGTGCCAAGGCCAAGCGGAACAGGTGGCTCGTCGCCGTCGACATGCGCCGTAGAGCCGTGGCACATGTGGCGCTGGTTTCGGACAGCGTGTCGCCGTGGAGCGCGCCCACGACATACCTTCCCTCTGCGCTGTCCAGTTACTATGTCTGAAATATTCAAATATTTGTAGAGACAACAAGCTGACGCATGTGCGTTGATTTTCTTATGTTAACGAGAAAAATGAGTTTGTTGCAACATCGTCGATCGCATTGCCAGCTAACTAATTATAGAGATGCAAGATCTTTTTTCAAAAATGATTAATGATGCATTTTGTCTTTATAGGGATTTTCCCTAATCTTAAACTCTGTAAATAACATTCTATTATATCTAATCGGATGGCGGATACGACCGTCTTAAAACTCAAAAAAAAAAAATGAAATGGTGAAAAGTAGTACACTAACTAGCAACGTGATGCGCAGAGTTATATTGCACTTTTGAAATAAGATCGCGCATGTGCGGTTGTTTTTTCATTTATTTATGCACGAGAAAAAAATGAAAAATGAGTTTGTTACTGGGCTTTGACAAAAGATGTTGGGCCTGGTTTATTACTGGGCTATCTATACTACTATTAAAATAACAAACATGTTGGGATACATCAAATCTTGTCCGTTCAATTTTCGAGCAACGATCCAGATCGTATCCATGTCGAGCACCAAACAACTTAGACCAGGTCAAGCCGTTTTCTGATGCTAAAATTGGAAATAAAGAAACACGATCTCTCTGTGGTTCGATCCAGAAAAAAAGAAACGTCTGGTAGCAATCCTGATCGGAACTGATTCGTATAGTTACAGCCTAAAGGGGAAAAAAACGCAAGCATCCCCATGGTAGCAATCCTGATCGGAACCAATTCCGATCGACCCAAAGAAAAATCAGCCCAGCCAACGAAGTATGTCTACGTTGTCATCTTAATTAGTAGTTATAACTACGATTCTAACTGTTTTGTTGCGGCTGTCTGCATGCGTTCTGGTCTAACATGCCCGTCCAATTGCAGTTTTGTTTTTAAGGTTAAAATTGACATCAGTTTCTTTTCGGACATTGGAATACCGTTGTTTTTGGTCGCTTTTCTTTTGTTCTTTTCGGATCATCAGATGACACCCGTCTGGCCGTCTGCACCTACCTCTACCAGTCTACCTGCTGGAGGATTTGAGTCAGATCTTTGGGTGAGAAATGCATCTTCGTACTTCATGGTACGGAATGCACCAAATAGAAAATGCTTTAAAAAACATCAATGCATTGGTTTCTTCATAGTAATATCATGAGATGGTGACATACTACATAACACTCCCGTGAAAGATGAAGCATATTACTTTGCACTTTATGATCGAGTCATCTCACCCATGTCAATAGAAATACTTCTTTTGTCCTCGCTCATCCACCATTGCATTTGGTATAATAAAATAAATACGTGTTTGGTTTATATGGATCACTTAGAAAATATTACATGAGAAATTACTAGCATCAATCATATTAAGAGAAACATGTGAAAGAAAGATGATGGAAGGGGACACGATGTGTTTTGGGTCCTAGATTTAGATGTACCTATTATGAAAATAAAATTTAAAAACTTTTTAAAATGTCAAAAAAATCCAAAACAAATGTACGGTGTACATCCGGATGTTTATATTCGTGCATAAAATCTCGTGAAAAAACTAATTTATGTGACCTTTGTAAAAAGACAAATAAATGTTTCGTGAAAATTCATTTTGGAGACATGAATTTTTCATTTTTACATAGCCCACAAAAATGTCATTTTTTCATGAAACTTCTTGTGCGGACATAGAATGTCCAAGTATACAACCAAAAAATTTGTTTGAATTTTTTACATTTTAAAATGTCATTTTAAATAGCACGTGCATCTACACTTAGTAGCCAAAGATGATTTCCCGATGGAAGGGGCATTCGGACCATGGAACCTCTAGACAACTTCTGCAGCTTGATGAAATGTCACGACTTGAAGAACTTGTTGTACTTGTTGTTCGTTCTAACCATGGATTATCTTTACAGCCTCTATGGCTTCAACGAAATGTGACGAGCTGAAGAAATTGCTAGAGAGATAAAATCATAAGATAATTAATGTGATATACTCTGGAACTAAAAGGACATGGACACCACTTAATTAATGTGTTACATTTTTTTAAGTAGACACAAGGGTTATGTTGTTTTAGAACTTCCAAATATTTAAATTTTACTGTATGTAATATGTATGGCTACATAGGTACATACGTGCATTGCACGTGCAAAGCAACTAGTATTGACAAACGTGAGAAACTGGAGCTAGAGATGACAAAAGATGTTGGGCCTGGGTTATTACTGGGCTTTGACAAAAGATGTTGGGCCTGGGCTACTGGGGGCGCTGAAACTGGGCTGACTGGGGGCATCGGTACTAGGATGACTGGGCATCGCTAAATCCTGTCGGACATGTACATGGACGACTGAAAATTGAGTGGGGGCAATGCCCCCACAAAGCACAACGTGTGTCCGCCCCTGAGAAAAATGAGTTTGTTGCAACATGCAAGATCATTTTCTAGAACATCACATTGCCCGCTAAGTAATTGTAGAGATGCAAGTGGATGCTACACCTATGGACAATTGCTCCCAAATTCATAGGCTCCCGTTCAAAATATAAAAAATCGAGAAAAACAGTTAACATTTAAAAAAGAACTGAATTTTTTTATGACGAACATATACAAGTGTTCTACATACATGTGAAATTTCGTGGTGAAATGACATTTGCGGTGCTCCGTGATAAAAAAAATCACTGGTCGAAATGGGATCTAGAAAATATTCATTTAAAGCATTGATTTTTTTTTTCACAGAGAGCACCGCATACGTCATTTTATAATGAAACTTGGCCCATGTTTTAGAAAACTTATAATATGTTGGTCAACAATTTTTTGAAATTCTTTGTTGGGCAGGACCATATGATTTCGGTAGTCAAAACGCCTCACTCGATGCAAGATCTTTTTTGAAGACTTGTATAAAGAGATGCATGATGTAATAGTGAAAGACCCGACTATTTAGCTAAGTCCATGCTAAGCATGACAGCAGGCCCGGCCTAGTGGCCCTCCCAGGTTGGCCCAAGTCTGTGGTGTAGCAGTTAAGCCGAGATTGGGCCCTTTTGTTTCCCGCGTGAAGAGGAGCAGGATCAGCACATCTAAAATCCGATTTTTCTTTTGGGAAAGCCATTTGGGAAACTTAATTAGTTTTAAACACAGTTACATCGTTTATGAGTTTAGTTGAAATAAAGCTAGGTAATCATTGTCCCAATAACAATCAAAATGTTCAGAAAAATTATACCTAGCTAAAACATGAGCTACATCATTAGCCTTCCTATTGCAATGTTCAAAACTGATCTCTCCTAAACCGAACGCAAGAATCCTGCAATCATAAAAAATAGCTGCCGAAAAACCTCCTTCTTTCACCTTTTCAATGAATTCTATATTATCAGACTAAATAATAAATTTGTTGCATTCAAGGAATTGTGCAAAGACTCAATACTTCTCTCAAGGCATAAGCCTCCTGGTCCGCACAAAATGCAGTTCTTTGCAGCTTGCGACATGAATTTTACAGACGAATCTCTAGGAACAACACACATGCCTCCTTTACCTTGATCATGATCACAAGCTGTATTAATTTTTATCGTACCTTCCTTAGGTGGCCGTGACCAAGACTCCTTCTTTCTCTCCATAGGGTTCGACATGAATTTTTTGTAATATATATTTTTTGCTAGGGTGAGTACATTTGATATAATATTTGGGATTTTTTTTGCAATAACTCGAGTAAATCACCACGGTGCTATTTTGCTGTAAATATCAGGAAGATCATGGCCAAAAAGATATACACCTTCATTTCAAATTTATATAAGTCTGGTATTGCGGTTGATTTTGCAAAATGTGAGTTACTAAAATGCAAAAGTGTTATAGATTCTAGGTCTAGGATAACGACCTGAGTACCTCAGTGCTGAACTAAATTCCAAGTTTCTCAAATGAATGAACTCGAATTGCCGTCAAATTTAAAAACGAAAGGGCGACTTTAATACTCTCCCTAGAAAAGCAAGCAAAAAAATGATCTGAAAATTCATTCCTACATCAGGCTGTCAACGTCTTAGATTAGTAGTACTAGGAAGAGAACACTGGACAGCTGGACCCATGCAGGGAGGTTGAACGAAGATAAACCACGGAAATATCAGAGGTGGTGGTAAAGAAAGCAGAGGAAGCAGAGGTGGTGGTAAAATGATCTGAATGGAGGTTGAACGAAGATCTCGCACTCCTCCTGACGCCACACAATTCCGCTCCCCACCATATCTCCCACTCCCGCCACAACCTCTCTAGCTAGCTAGCTCTTCTTGCTTACTCGTCGATCACCACCACTTCCAGCGACGCCACCGCCGGAGGCAGTCAGGGACCCACCGACCATGGCCTCCGAGTGGCGCTCTCGCCGGCGTCCCGCCTGCCCTCCCTCTCCTCCAGGCCCGCCTCCTCCTGCTCCCGCGTCCCACGCGGCGCCCGTGCCCCAAGGTCCCTGCATCCGGCGCTCACCGTCTCCACGACGCACAGGCGCCGCCGCGGGATCCTCCTCCTCCGGCCCCGCGCCACCGACCAGCAAGGTGGCTGCGCGCGCCCGCTCGATCGAATTCTGCACCAAGGCGCGGTCTACCGTTTCTTTCTGCTGATCGAATTATGCTTAATCAATTTGGCGATTGCAGGCCAGGCGCAGAAGCAGCAGGAGAACGCCGAGGTGGTCGACGGCAAGAAGAAGAAGACCATCGGCGAGATGGAGCAGGAGTTCCTCAGGGCCCTCCAGTCATTCTACTACGACCAGAAGGCCATCATGTCCAACGAGGAGTTCGACAACCTCAAGGAAGAGCTCATGTGGGAAGGCAGCAGCGTCGTCATGCTCAGTACGCGCCGCTGACAATGAATCGCGCCTGACCAAGCTAAATCGCCATCTGTTGCTTGATTTGGAGCCATATCTTGTGTCCATGTTTCCAGGCGCCGATGAGCAGAGGCTCCTCGAAGCCTCCATGGCCTACATCGCGGGCAACCCCATCATGTCCGACGCCGAGTTCGACGAGCTCAAGCTCAGACTAAAGGTACCTTGGCCTCTGCTTCGATGCTAGTCTCATCTCTAAATGAGACGAGGACATGCTGAAAAAATACAGTTCAGTGATACACTCTGCTCGTGACAGAGTATAGTACTCCTCCAAGTAATACAATTTCTATCGATGTTGTTGTAATTTAGTTTTATCTTCTTCTTGCTATTACCTTATGCAGCAAGACGGGAGCGACATTGTGTGCCAAGGCCCCAGGTGCAGTCTACGGAGTCGAAAGGTAAGTCATGATACACGAACTAATTTTTTTTTTTGAAACCCAGGCAAAAGCTTTGCCTTTTATATTGATTAGGAGCAAACATAACACAACCTAGGCCAAAGAAAAAAAACAGTAAACAGGGCATACTACTGACAGTTGCCCCCCCCCCCCCCCCCCCCCCCCCCCCCCCCCGAAACTCGCATCAGCCAAACGAACTAAAGTTACTGCATCGTATGCACTTATTCAGAATCAAATCCCTTCGGTTTGTCAGATGGCTACGGCAACCCATTGGCATGTGCAATTTATGTTCGTTTTTCGTGTTCAAGATGCTATGTTTTCACTGTTAAGGTACTTTAACTTTTTTTGAGACAAGGCGGTCGAATCCGCCGTTCGATTAGATAGAATAGAGTGTTATGTACAGAATTTTGATCTAGGGAAAAATCCCTCTACAAGCAAAAAAAAACAAAACTAGTCTCCAGGATCTTGCGTGTGGGCGAAAGCCCGCATCGCCAACTCCTCCCACACCAAAGCCGCCACCTCCGAAGATAAGATTGCCACATTGCAGAAGGACCACTGGTTCCTCTCCTTCCCTGTCCGCCCCATTGCAGAAGGTACTTTAACTAAACAACAATGATTAGTCTGTTTCCATTGAAGGACTAAAACCCATATTCTTGTACTAGTACTACAAAGATAATGTGTGCGTGTTGCTGATAACCTATCTTGACAAATTAATCAACACAAAGCCACCTTCGATGTGGCAAGCTCTGAAAGTTCTCTGACCATATGTGCTACTTGGCACAGGTTTACAGTGATCTGACCGTTGACTACTTGAAGATGTTCCTGCTTAACGTTCCAGCAACTGTTGTTGCTCTTGGACTGTGAGTTCATTCGCATTCTTTTATATCACCTAAAAGTTCCAGCAACTGCTGTTGCTTGTATACTACTAGTACTTGAGTTGGGGTTAACCTGATTGCAACAAAAGCTTCTCTTGTTACTTGAAGCAGAACAACCAATTTAGTTATGTCAGTCAACTCCTTTTATGATATCTAACATTGACTTTTTGTATCTACACTTAGGTTCTTCTTCATTGATGAGCTGACTGGCTTTGAGGTCAATGTATTCCAGGTTAGTATATTTACTAATCCAAACACCCTATTCACATATGCAATATTGCACTAACCAGTAACCAAGTCATGGACCATCTTTCTGATTAATCTATTCTCCTTGAGTTTTTCTAATTGGCTTTCTGTTCTTCCTGGCCCATGTAGTTTCCAGAGCCTTTCGGCTTCATCTTCACTTGGTTTGCTGCTTTACCGCTGATATTGTTCTTGGCACAGTCAGTAACGAATGCCATCGTAAAGGATTTTTTAATCCTGAAGGTATTTTGATTTCATTACCCCATCTATCATACTCTGATGTATGCATTCAGGTGGAGAGAAAACTGATGGATTCTCTCGGCATGTAGGGGCCATGCCCAAACTGTGGTACTGAAAACCTTTCCTTCTTCGGGACTATACTGTCGATCGCTAGCGGCGGTGCAACAAACACTGTCAAGTGTGCAAAGTATGTCCTTCTGATTGCCATGCTTGATATATTAGAGTTCTGAGGTACTGACATGCTTGTTCCTAGCAATTGTTTATATCGCTACCATGTTTTCTGTCTTTTCCAGTTGCAAAACCGTGATGGTATACGACACGAAATCTCGGCTGATCACACTTCCAGAATCATGAAGAGGATAACCGAAGGTATCAGTCTCACCGTCTGAATGGCCATGTCTTGTACGCCTAGTACTTATTGGCTATTGCCATTTCTTGCAGTCTGGAACGTTTACTCCCCTGCAATCTGCTTGGAACGATGTAGTGTGATTTTAAATACATGATGAACTTAGTTGCATGCACCTTTGATGCAGACACTGACACTTTTTCATCGACAGGGTAGGACAAAGGAGATTCAGAGTTTGCCATTTCCGTTAGGTAAGTGAGCAAATGGAATTGAGAAGTCTTCTACGAGTGCCCGCTTTTATGTAGAAGTAATATACATATTCTGTAGATATATAATTTGCAGTTGTGCCTGATTGGCACGGATGAAATGATGCAGAGTGTATAGAAAACCTAGATGTATCATGCATGTGAGCCTGTGACATTGAACTGAAAGCTTGTACTCCCATGTCAATTGTCATTTTGCTGCGAATAAAGGGTAAAAGACAAGTTGTGCTCGTAAGTCCCGTTAGATTCGTGACTAGCCCAAGGCCTGTTAAGCTATCTTTCTCCCCCACAAAAAAACAATTAAGCCTCCTTTGTTGTCTTAAACATAGTTGGGCCCATTGTACAAGTCATAGCTCTTTTGGCACATTACGAAAGTGTCAGCATTCTTTTTTGCAATGAGATTGGTAACATTTGTGGTGGTCCATTGTTCAACTGATAGTTCTTTTTGTTGCTGTGGCCCATTGTGGATGTGGCATTTTTTTTTGTAACTGTTGCCCATTTTACAAGCTTCAAACCGTGGCCCATCGTACAGTTGACAGCTTTTCATAACAGTTCTGTTTTTTGCATATAATGTTATGAAACACTATAATACCAATTTGTTAAACACTTTTGTGTTGCTACATAATATCCGGAATAAGAGAAGTAGGTCAAACATCCTAAGACCGATCTTATCCTTTGTCGTTATTACCCCCACACGGCTCAATATAGCAGAGACAAAAGAATAGCCATGTTATGATATGCAAATTGTTAGAACAATCAGAAGGTTAGAGCAGAGACATAAGAATAGCCATATTACGATATGCGCCAATCGTCACAAACTTAAAAAGGCTAGTTTGTTTGCTGATCTTGTTGATGAATGATCACACAACAACAAATATCCCTCCAATCCAATTAACCGTCGATGAATTGGAGGTACCTAAAAATGGTTTAGTAGTAGAATCATTCGATTCATCGACAATTAATATGGATCAAAGCGAGTAACACAATTATACTTCCCGAACAACATCATCGAACGTGATCCTTGTGTACTTTCAAATTCTATTGTAATGAAAGCTGGAGTCTTCCTCCTATTAACTCTTTTATACCAACCATTATGCAAGCTACTTTACTTTGAGGCGTCATATATATAAGATATTTTAGCATTTTCATTCTGGAAAATATATGGATCAAAATGAGTGAATTTACACCCATAAACGAGTCTAAATACAGTTTCAGAATTTTTTTTATAATTGTGGACAGAGGGAGTAGTTTTTTTGTACTAATATTAACAAACAAGCTTTTTAAAAACATTTTTGAAAATGTGAACCATCTAAGAAAATATTTTGTTTATATATTTTCATAATTTCGGATTTAATTTGGATCAATTAAACAAGTATTTGGTTTTTGACTCTAGCGGAAGACCTTTCTATCCCTCATTGTATGGATTTCATAATGGAAAACTTGTTCTCTTTACGCCCCGAATTAGTTGACGCAGATTTTTTTAACGTATATATCTATACACTAAAATATGTTTAAATATATATTTAGATAAATCCGAGTTAACCAATTCAGGACGGAGGGGGAGTAGTTGTTTCTTTTTATCCCTACCTTCCTTCTCGTTTTAGGGTCCGGCCTAGTCAACCAATTATTGTTTTTATATTCTCTGTTTTCCTTGACCGGACGACTTGAGTCTGCCAGAGCCGTTCCGCCTCTCGCCCCCTTCCAGCCCCCCACCCCAAACACACAAATTGTTGTCCTGATGTTAGTGCATGCTAGCTGACCAGTACTGGATGAAGGAAATCAAATAGTTTTAAATGACGTTATATATATAGCGCTAATATGCTATCAAATCCACTTTGACACTCATTGTGTAAGTATCCGTTATTTAAAAACATATTTTTTAAATGTAAACATTTTCTAGAATAAATTTTCGTGGGTAAATCGTCACATTTATTCTATGTGTTCAAAAAGTCGTCTCACAAAAAGTCGAAACTAAGCCATGTTAATAAGACAAACCATCGTGTCAAAAAGGTCTTGTGAAAGTCTTATTTTCGCACCCAATTTTGGTATTTTTACACATGACACAGAAAAAAAATCTGTTTTTGTTAAACGACATCGTGAAGACATAGGATTTTAAGATCTTTTTTATTCTTTTTGCAACTTTTTTGACATATCAAAATCGATTTAAAATGTTTTTAAATACTGGATACATATGCACCCAGGAGTCAAACCACCTCCCTCTAGCATGCATAGAATATATGAGTTTATCTGTGTTCTTTTACAAAAAAAAAAAATTGACACACAGGACACACGTGTGGCTGTATCTTTTGTTGTAGATATGCCCTAGAGACAATTAATAAATATTTTATTTGACATATCTCAATTGTTCATAATACATTTTGTATCATGGTATAACTGTATTAAGCGGAAACATTAATACATGTGTGATACGTAAACAACCAGGTCCCTAGTAGCCTCTATTTAACTAGTCCATTGTGCAATCGATGATCGAGGTTTCCCGATCATGTGACATTTATGTCAATTGACAATAGAGTCAATCATTAGGTGAATGATGTGATGGACACACCCAATATTTGTAGGACGTAGTACTTACGCCTTCGACCGTGAGATCAACTCTAATTGCTATTTCTGAAAGATACCTTAATTGCATCAAACGTCATGTCTTATATAGGATGACAATAAAGGTGTCCCTCTCGGGTATCGGAAGGAAGTATGTTGAGGTGAGGGATCAAGAGCGGGATTTGCCAATCCGCATAGCAGGATAGATACTCTGGGCCCACTCGGTCAGATTACATCAATGAGCTTGCAAGCATGTGACTAGGTCACGAGAATGTAATATTACAGACGAGTAAAGAATAGTATTGTCGGTAACGAGATCGAGCTAGGTATCGTGATGCCTGAGATCGAGTCTCGGACAAACTAAGTATCGCCTGGCAAAAGGCCTGAGACTTGAAGTCTAAGGTTCGAACGAGAAAGTTATTCGTGAACGCACAAGGGCTATCATAGCCATCCAGGTCTCCCTGATAGTCACTGATCGGAGAAAGGTTCTCGGAGAAGGGTTCTCGATCATGTCTGTGCGTTCCCGAACCGCCAGGGTGACACACTTAAAGGTAGGTGACGCTTATATAAGATTGTATATCAAAGAGAAAATAGAGAAGGGTTCCGGAATGTTTCCGGGACAGTTCCGAAATGGTTCCGGGACATATCTGACGAAGTTCGGGGGCCGACGAAATGGTTTTCGGTGACGGAATAAATTAGATAATATGTGTTTAATATTAATTAGTGTAATTAATAGGTAAATACATTTTTATTTAATGATTTTCGGAATTTTTAAAGGCTGCACATCTATATGGGCCTAGACCAAAGGGAAAAGGCCCATTGGGGGGGAGGGGGGGAAACTTCCCTCCAAGGTGCGAATTGGGAGGGGGCTGCCCTAGGTGGGCCAAATGGGGCCCACCTAGGGCCGGCGCACCTGTATGGGGCGTGGCGCCATGTGGGAATAGTCCCACATGGCATAGCCAAGGTGCCAAGCACCCATCCTCCTCCTTTATAAAGGGATGCCCCCTTGCCTTGGAAAATTGCACCATCCTCTCTCTTTCTCTCATCCTTTTAGACGTGGCTCCGCAAATGGGGCTACGCACGGTTGAGAGAGTTCTCTCCACCATACGCACACCGCCGTGCTGCTGGGTCCAAGTCTTCTACTTCCGCTGCTCTGCTGGATCAGCACCCGGAGGTCGTCATCTTCTCCATACGTGTGTAAGCTCTGCGATGTGCCACACTTGGGGCACTTGGAGAGGTTCGTCCTCACCACCTTGAGGTCGGCGCCGCTTTCATCTTTGTCGCGCTTGTCGCGCGTGTGTAAGTTCTTCGCGACCTCGAGGTCGGCTGCGTCGTCTACTTTGACAACGCTTGTTGCGAGAGCGTAATCCCCGCTATCGGTCTACGATGGTACGCATATCGATCTCCACTGTTACTCTATACCTGCATAGTAACAGATCCTGGCTAGTTTATGGTTATCGTTGGTAGGAATTTTTTTGTTTTCTGCACACGATTCCCTTCAGTGGTATCAGAGCCGATCTATGCGTAGATATAGCTGTACGGTTTTAGAACTCATGTTTTTGAGGGCATCGTTCTTATAGTTGTTATCCTGTCGCATACACTTGCTTTTGCTGTCGGCATTGAGTTGATGAAGCGGCCCGGACCGACTTTACACGTACGCTTACGCGAGACTGGTTCCACACCTGACATACGGCTTGTACCGTATATGTGGTTGGCGGGTGTCTGTCTCTCTCTCTCAATAGATGGCCTTTGCATTTTCAATGGAGGGCCCGAAAGGGATAAAAAAAACATACAACTGTCAGATCGTTGTTGTGGTTGTAGGTTCGTAGGTATGAAGCGGTTCTATTTACGAAAGCCCCAAGCCACGTAAAATATGCAAAAGATAAAGTAGAAAGCGCTAACTTTATTTTTCAGGGGCAATGTGATATGGTCACGGTAAGTTTTATGAATTGTTTATAAACTGTCGGCGCGAAGGAGACCATCGGTACAAGGACCATATCACGTCTTATTACATTTGATGTTATGTCATTGTGTGCATCTTATATTGTATATATATATAGTTTTATATATTAGTTACACGGCGGTAGTAATATAAGATGATCCCTCCTAAAACCATGTTGTGTTCTCCTATAGCGTGCACCACCGAAAGTTCTCCGTTACGAGTCAGGCTGTGACGATCGGGTGTCAGATGTATCTGCATTCGCATAACGTGGGTGTAAGCCACGTTGCACAAGCAATACGCTATAAGTTATTCTAGCGAGCCTAGAATGTACAGACATGGCCTCGGAACACAGTGACCGAAAGGTTAAGCACGAGTCACATAGTTGTTGTGATTGACATATCGATGTCTATCTTTGAAATTATGCTGTCGGCCTTGACAATGGGGATAGTATAGTGGATGGGGATCGTGTAATCACTAAAACGAAGTGAGGGATATTCGTTTTGAGTGGGAGTTCTAGTAGTTTTATTTTATTAAAACTTGAACCCATATTTTATTATGAACAAAGTCTTTATGTTTTGCAAAACCTTTGTAGATAATAACCTGTTTGATAGACCTTTTAAACTTAGGTGCTTTCCTGCGATTGAGAAACTTAAAAGGTTGGGTCCAAACTTCATATTTTTATACCGTAGCTTGAGGATACTCCTTGTTTAAACCATTAGCTCTATTTGATACAAAACCCCATAAGAGATAGACCCGGAGATTCCCTAAACAAAAGGATAATTTGGATTATCAAGTTTTGTGCAGATAATTCTATCATAGTCAAGTGTATGCTATGATCTCTGTCATAGAGAATAAACTGTGGATGCGTGTTGACAGATCGCGAACATTTGGAATGATCGCTGAGACGGATGGTCTTTATCCATCGTAAATCAGGTTTCTTCTCAACCAAGATGGAAGAGAACACTCGCATTAAAGGAGCACGTGGCAGTTATACTTGATGACATTAGTCATACTTGATGACTTTGGTCATACTTGATGACATTGAGATGCCTCGCTCAGCTCGATCACTGGATGACAGAAAACGTTGGCAGATGCAAATGTTTTGTCATAGACTATGTCATGCAAGGGGAATCGTTCACCTTCATGAATTCTTGCTTACGTTGAAGAATCAAGAAGATGAAACAGATCGCCGGGAAGTCATCAATGATGATGGTATATATATGATATACAAGTTATCAATGTTTTACCTAAACAAGTACTTGTAGTAGTGACTAAGCTTTGATACTAGTCATGTTTTATGAAAACAAGATTTTTTGCTTGAGTAGCTTTGAAGGATGAGGAGACAATGAGTGTGTTGACGATGACAGGCAATATGTTGTGAATATGTTGTGATGGCCATAGACACTCTCCCTCTGCGTCTACCATTTGGATTAATTTTGATTTGAACAAATTCCATTTGATCGCTTGTTAGTATGATCGTTATAAGTGTGTCATGCTTGTAGCGAGACGATTATTCATATATGTTAGTGACAAATCGTTGTCCTATATTTATGAGTGATATCTTTAATGATGATACACCGATCATGAATGGAATGTTGTTATTTGAATCTAGATGGTAGCAGCTCTCACATTTATAACATTAATGCCAAAGATACAAACTTAATAATGACACCACATTATTGTGGCACTAACATTTTAAGTCATGTCAATGTTATATGCATTAAGAAGCTCCATCCTGATGGATCTCCGAGTCTTTAGATTTCGATCTTATGACACTTGCAAAATAACTGAAACACCGTTTCTGGAAACGGGCATTTAACTTGTTGAGAATCATACATATCGATGTGTGTGAATCAATGAAGTGCTTCAACGTGTAGTGGAAATCATTATCTTGTAAATTTCACCAATGATTTGAGTAGATATGGGCATATCCACTTAATAAAATGCTGGTCTGAAAAGGTTTGATAAGATCAAACAAGTTCGGAGCGAAGAAAGAAAAATAAACTTAACAAGAAAATCAAATTCCCACGATACAGATCGAGGAAACAAGGATTTGAGTTATGAGTTTGGCATATCATTAGAAGACTTGTGAAAAGAGTTTCACAAATTACGCTGCATGGAACACCACAATGTTATGCTGTGTTAGGACGTCGTAATCACACTCTATTGGATAGTGTGGGGGTAAATTAAATCTATTATCAAATTATTGTGATCATTGAAGTCACATGTTAGAAACAAAACATTGACGTTAGATAATAGGGAAACCATCTAAATCCGTGGAGGCAATACCATATGAGTGATGGCATGCCTTTTAGCCTAGATTGTCGTTTTGATATTTTAGTGTTTTGATATGATCAAACCTAAAACGGATAAATTCATCTTTGTAGTGTATCTAAGAAATCAGTTGGATACATTTCTCACGACAAAGACAAATTTGGTGCCGGAACATTCCTTGATCAAGAAATAGTTTCCTGTCCAAGGGTATAAGTGAGAAAGAGAGTAGAGCAAGACGAAGTTAATGAACTTTCTGTCTAGTCATCAGAGTGGCGCATGAAAACCGTTCCGGTACCGTCGTCCACAACTGGAAGGAAGCTGATGATAATGATCATGATGCTCTGAGCTCATACTAAGATCGTAGGCGTATGAGAATGTGTTCCACACTGTGTGGTAGGACAACCTTGTTATGAACGTCATGTTAATAGAACATGACAAAACTACGAACTACGAAGAAGTGATGGTGAACCTAAGTTCGAGAAATGGCTATGAGCCATATATAATCCGAGATAAAATCCATGTACGATTACCAAGTAAAGACTTGGGTAAATCTTCTTGATGGGCTCCAGGCCGTTGAGAGTAAATGGAATTTTATGACAAAATAGACACTGACGGAAAGGCAACCGTCTATAAGGATCGATTTGTCATAAAACAGTTTCGACAAATTCAAAAGTTGACCACAACAAGATTTTGTCTCAAGTGGCGATGCCTAAGTCTGTTTAGGATTGTAATAGCAATTATTTTCAATTAAGAAATTGATGGATGGATAAAAAAACCGTGTTCCCTAATGGAAACATTAAGGAAGAGTTGTAATCGGTACAACAAGTAGGTTTTGTTGATCCTAAGGATGCTGGACATGTATGCAAACTTCAGCTGACTATTCATGGGCTGAAGCAAGCATATCTGAGCTGAAATCTTCATTTTGATAATGTGATCAAAGGATTTTGGAGTCGTCCAAAATAGTTGAAGAAACCTGCATTTATAAAGTAGTGAGTTGATCTAAGTAGCTTTTCTTGATCTTATATGTGAATGGCATATTTGAGTGGGAGCTAAAAGACATTTCCTGGTCTTAATGTAGAAGGCATATTTGAGTGGGAGCTAGGTGTCATTTCAAATTTTATATGTAATGACATATTGAGAATGATACAGATCCTCTAGTAAATTATAAATGGTTATTCAAGTAATTAAATTTTCTATGAATGAAGTTAAGAGTATTAGGCTTTAGATCTATAATTTGTATAGATCAAAAGGGGCTTAATAACATTAGGTCGGAATATTGTCCTAGGTTAAGATTCTGAAGTGTTTCAGAATAGAACAACCGAAGAAAAGGTTCTTGCTTGTATGACTAGGTGAAATATTAAGATTATCTTGGCATTTCAGCGATAGTTATTGAAAGAAAAGGATGTCCGACATCCTCTATGCCTTAGCCATAGATTCTGTCAGGCTGAAAGCTCGACTTGGTGTGACCCAAGTTCTTGATTGAAGAACAGGTTCTAAAGTGATCCCTGGATGGATCAATGAACAAACGTTAAGTATATCCTTCAGTGTCTAAAGAGAACTGAAGATATGTTTTCTGGTATAGGGTAAGAGTGAAAATATAACTTGCCGTAAAAGGAGTTACGATGATGCAAGTTATGACACTGACCCATACGACTAGAAATCTAATATAGGAGAAGTTCTTTGTTTTGAAGAAAGACATGGTTAGCTTGCGAAGTTGCATATGAATGCACTATTGCATAATCTACATAGGTATAGGAATATATGGCTACTTCAGAAGTAGCAAGTGTGATTGGACTGAGCGGTTTTCCCGAGCATGCTTGGTTTCCCTTAATAGGTCTCTGATGGCGTGAAAGCACATGTTCGTTGGGATACCCCAAGAGGAAGGTATGAAGCAGTGCAGCAGCAAGTTTTCCCTCAGTAAGATACCAAGGTTATCAATCCAGTAGGAGTAAGAAATCACTTCTGAAGGTTGTCAGTGGCGCGTGACGTGGAACCTGCACACAACACAATCAAACTATTTTGCCCCAACGAAACAGTGAGGTTGTCAATCTCACCGGCTTGCTGAAAACAAAGGATTAAACGTATGGTGTGGAAAATAGTGTTTAATTGCAGAGAATGAAAAGGAACAATGATTGCAGTTGGTTGTATTATCAGTGTAAAAGAATGGACCGGGGTCCACAGTTCACTAGTGGTGTCTCTCCATAAAAGATAACTAACATGCTGGGTGAACAAATTACAGCTGGGCAATTGATAAAATATTGAGCGCATAACAATGCATATATATGACAAGATGACTACTATGATATTCAATTGGGCATTACAACATGATACATAGACCGTTATCCAACAGCATCTATGACTAATAATCCACCTTCAGGTTGACATCCGTGTTCCCCGTTGGTATTAAGTTGCAAGCAACAGATTATTGCATTAAGTAAAGTGCGTAATGTAAACAATACAATTATCCTTAGACAAAGCATTGCTGTTTTACCCCTAGTGGCAACAGCACATCCACAACCTTAGAAGTTGCTGTCACTCTCCCAGATTACTGGAGACTGAACCCACTATCTAGCATAAATACTCCCTCTTGGAGTTAAAGCATCTACTTGGCCAAAGCATCTACTAGTAACGGAGAGCATGCAAGATCATAAATAACATATAAGATAGATTGATAATCAACTTGACATAGTATTCAATATTCATCGGATCCCAGCAAACACAACATGTAGCATTACAATAATATGATCTTGATCATGATAGGCAGCTCACAAGATCTAAACATGATAGCACAAGGAGGAGAGACAACCATCTAGCTACTGCTATGGACCCGTAGTCCAAGGATGAACTACTCACGCATCACTCCGGAGGCAGGCATGGTGATGTAGAGCCCTCCGGTGATGATTCCCCTCTCCGGCAGGGTGCCGGGAAGAGCTTCTGAACCCTCCCGAGCTAGGGTTGACGACGGCGGCGTCTCTGGAACTTTTCGTGGATAATGGCTCGGGTATTTAGGGTTTTCGCGTCGGGGAATATAGGCGAAAGGGCGGCGGCTGGAGGCACCCGAGGGGGCCACACCACCCCACGGCGCGGCAGGAGGTGGGCCGCGCCGCCCCATGGTGTGGCTGCCTCCTAGGTCTCTCCGTCTCTCCTTTGGACTCCGTGTACGTGTTGGAAAAATAGGAGGTCTGTCCAAGTTTCGTCCAATTCCGAGAATATTTCCAGAACAGCTTTTCTGGAATACAAAAACAGCAGAAAACAGGAACTGGCACTGTGGCATCTTGTTAATAGGTTAGTCCCAGAAAATGCATAAAAATGCTATGAAGTGTATATAAAACATGTAACAATTGGTATAATATAACATGGAACATCAGAAATTATAGATACGTTTGAGACGTATCAAGCATCCCCAAGCTTAGTTCTACTCGTCCTCGAGTAGGTAAAACGATAAAAACAAAATAATTTCTGAGGTGACATGCTACCATCATAATCTTGATCAAATAGTATTGTAAAGCACATGTTATGAATGAAGTGATCCAGGTCAATGGTCTATAGTTTGCTAACAAATAGATAATGAGCAAACAACTGAATCATATAAGCAAAAACTTTTCATGAATAGTACTTTCGAGACAAGCATCAAAAGTTTTGCATAAGAGTTAACTCATAAAGCAATAGATTCTAAGTAAAAGGTATTTAACCAACACAAAGGAAGATTTAAGCTTCAGCAATTGCTTTCAACTTTCAACATGTATATCTCATGGATATTTGTCAACACAAAGCAATATAATAAGTACAATATACTAGCATATAAAAATTGTTGCACCAAAGTTGACACTAGTGTTTGCTTCTGAGATAGAAAGAAGTAGGAAACTGACTCAACATAAAAGTAAAAGAAAGGCCCTTCGCAGAGGGAAGCAGGGATTAAATCATGTGCTAGAGCTTTTTAAGTTTTTGAAATCATATAGAGAGTAAAAATAAGTTTTGGAGGTGTTTGTTAATTGTCAACGAATCAGAAAATGGAAAGTACAATATGACCCCTGCCAACCAGACTTTTAAGAGCGGCTCCCATGAAGGACGTTATTTCTACCAGCAAGGCAGATCATCCCTCTTTCTCTTTTGTTTACACATGCAGATATTTCACTGGTCATTGCTTGTCTGATAAATCAGGGCAAAAATGTGAAGAGAATTAAGCGGTTAAAGTTGTAATTAATTGGGACTGGGCACCCCATTTGCCAGCTCTTTTTGCAAAATTAATGGATAAGCGGATGTATATGCCACTAGTCCGGTGGTAAAGTCTGTTTGACAGTGACATAAAGACATCCACCCCGTCCTCATGAGCTTGGTAAACATTGACACAAAAAGGAATAATAAAGTTTTGAATAGTTTAAAGGTAGCACATGAAAAATTTACTTGGAGTGGCAAGGAAATACCACATATAGGTAGTTATGGTGGACACAAATGGCATGGATTTTGGCTCAAGGTTTTGGATGCACGAGAAGCATTCCCTCTCAGTACAGATTTAGGCTAGCAAGGTTATTTGAAGCAAACACAGGATATCAACCGACAACAAGACTCATATGAAAACATATTGCAAGCATTATAAGACTCTACACTGTCTTCCTTGTTAACCAAACCCTTTTACTAGAAAATATCTAGACCTTAGAGATACCAATCATACAAACCAAATTTCAACAGCTTTACGGTATTTCTTCATAATAGGTTTTAACCACATGATACAAAAGCTTAAACATGAACTACTTGATAACTCAAAACAATTGACAAGTATCAAATTATCCAAGACAGTGATCTACAAGAATATGTAAGCTTTTTCCATTATACCATCTACCACATGCAACATTTTCTGTTCCAACCAAACACCAATCAATTTATTTCAACACAAACTCTCCAAACAATTATAAGTGAAGCAAGAGAGTACTTTCTCTAAAAGAACTAACAGCTCTGAACAAGAGATGCATGAAAAACAGGAGCTAAAAGCATAGCAGTAGCTAGACAAGAATACTCAACAAGTATAAGTGAAGAATAGGAGTATTCAATGAAAAAGCGGAGCGTGTCTCTCTCCCAAACAAGATTGCTAGGATCCAACAAGTTGATCTCAAAAAATAAAATAACAATGCGAAAATAAAAGCACACAGACGCTCCAAGTAAAGCACATATGATGTGAAAGAATTAAAATATAGTTTCACTAGAGATGACCTGATAAGTTGCTGATGAAGAAGGGGATGCCTTGGGCATCCCCAAGCTTAGACGCTTGAGTCTTCTTGAAATATGCTGGGGTGATCCATGGGAGCATCCCCAAGCTTAAGCTCTTCACTCTTCTTGATCACATTATATCATCCTCCTCTCTTGACCCTTGAAAACTTCCGCCACACCAAACTCAGAATAATTCTCATTAGAGGGTTAGTGCACAATCAAAAACTCACATGTTCTATAAGGACACAAACATGACATTACTTTTAAACATTAGCTACTGCCACTGATGTTATGTGAAGCTCTTCCACCCAAAAAAGAATTCCACTCAACACTAGTAAAAGAGAGAATGCAAAATAAAAGACAGAATCTGTCTAAACAGAACAGTCCGTAAAGACGAATTTTTTCGAGGCACTTACAATCGAAAAACTCAAAACTAACGAAAGATGCGTACATATCTGAGGATCACGCACAAAAATTTCAGATTTAAATAATTTTCTGTGATTTTACAGAAGCAAACGGTGAACAGCAGAAATCTGTTCCTGCGCAGAAATCCAAATCTAGCATCATCTTCCTATTAGAGGCCTACTTGGCACAACAATGCAAAAATAAAGATACAAAGGATTGTTACAGAAGTAAACACCTTGACTAAAAACTGAAAACAAAAGATAATGGGTTGCCTCCCAAAAGCGCTTTCTTTAATGCCTTTTAGCTAGGCTTGAAGATTTTAATGATGCTCTCATAAGAATAAGAGTTGAAAAACAAAGAGAGCATCAAGAGGCAAATATCAAACACATTTAAGTCTAACCCACTTCTATGCAAAGGAATCTTGTAACAAAATAAATTATTGAAGCATAAAGCAACTAGCATAGAAAGATGAAACAAATAAACTTCAAAACTTTCAACATAAAGAGAATTGTTTTAGTGACTTGAAAACTTTTACAACCATATTTTCCTCTCTCATAATAACTTTCAGTAGCATCATGAACAAACTCAACAATATAACTATCACATAAAGCATGCTTTTCATGATCTACAAACACATAATTTTTATTAAGCTCAAAAACAGTGGGGTCATTAAACCCACTTTTGACAATAGTAGTATAATAAATATCATTAGGCAATATAGGACCATCATCAAGAGCATTATCATATATAACATTAGGGAGCACATTTTTACTTTCTGCAATTTCCTTTTCTTGAGTCAAGGAGCTTGTTACTTCAAATTTATCAAAAGGAGATATTTCAATAGAATCATGACATTCAACAATATAGCATTTTCCTCCTTAGGTAGGCATGGAGGGTAATCATATAATGTAAGAGTTAAAGAGTTACTATCATTAGAAGGTAGATCCTCCTTTTGTTCATCACTCTCTTCCTCTTTTTCATCCAATGAGCTTTCAGTTTCAGCAATTTCTTCTCCCACAGGTTCCTGAAAGGTAGCAAGTTGTTCTGGAGAATAAGTTTTCTCAAGAAATTCAGTGATATAAGGATTATCATTGTAATATTCAAGGCAATAACCAAGTATAGCAAAATTTCAGATTTATAAGGAGAATCATCATCTGAATATAACCAGCAATTTCATAGGCACCTTAAAAACAAAAAATTCTTCAGTTTGTTCAAGATTACCAAAGTCATAGTTTCCTTTAGCATAAGCAGCCAAGGTTTCATTATCATTATAATCACATTGGAAAGGGAGGTGTTTATGCCTTCTACAACAAAAGATTCATTAAAGCAGTAGGATTCATCATAAGTAGAGCACAAGTTCTTAGCAAAATAATTCAATTACTTATTTGTTCCATAATGTTTCCCTTTTTGAGACAAGCGGTATTCCTTATAATAATTTTGTGTTCCTCCGTGAACCCACTTAGCCAATAATATTTGTTTCAAAGAGAGAAACCATTGATAGCAAGTAAACAACTAGACATAATAACAAACCGAAATAAACTAGATGCAAGAAACTAATTTTTTTGTGTTTTTGATAATTAAAAGCAAACAAGACAAGATAAAAATAAACTAAGCAAGACAATAACAAAGTAAAGAGATTGGAAGCGTGAGACTCCCCTTGCAGAAATCCTCTTACTCCCCGGCAACGGCGCCAGAAAAATTGCTTGATGACGTGAAAGCACACGTTCGTTGGGAGACCCCAAGAGGAAGGTATGAAGCAGTGCAGCAGCAAGTTTTCCCTCAGTAAGATACCAAGGTTATCAATCCAGTAGGAGTAAGAAATCACTTCTGAAGGTTGTCAGTGGCGCGCTGACGTGGAACCTGCACACAACACAATCAAACTACTTTGCCCCAACGAAACAGTGAGGTTGTCAATCTCACCGGCTTGCTGAAAACAAAGGATTAAACGTATGGTGTGGAAAATAGTGTTTAATTGCAGAGAATGAAAAGGAACAATGATTGCAGTTGGTTGTATTATCAGTGTAAAAGAATGGACCGGGGTCCACAGTTCACTAGTGGTGTCTCTCCATAAAAGATAACTAACATGCTGGGTGAACAAATTACAGCTGGGCAATTGATAAAATATTGAGCGCATAACAATGCATATATATGACAAGATGACTACTATGATATTCAATTGGGCATTACAACATGATACATAGACCGTTATCCAACAACATCTATGACTAATAATCCACCTTCAGGTTGACATCCGTGTTCCCCGTTGGTATTAAGTTGCAAGCAACAGATTATTGCATTAAGTAAAGTGCGTAATGTAAACAATACAATTATCCTTAGACAAAGCATTGCTGTTTTACCCCTAGTGGCAACAGCACATCCACAACCTTAGAAGTTGCTGTCACTCTCCCAGATTACTGGAGACTGAACCCACTATCTAGCATAAATACTCCCTCTTGGAGTTAAAGCATCTACTTGGCCAAAGCATCTACTAGTAACGGAGCATGCAAGATCATAAATAACATATAAGATAGATTGATAATCAACTTGACATAGTATTCAATATTCATCGGATCCCAGCAAACACAACATGTAGCATTACAATAATATGATCTTGATCATGATAGGCAGCTCACAAGATCTAAACATGATAGCACAAGGAGGAGAGACAACCATCTAGCTACTGCTATGGACCCGTAGTCCAAGGATGAACTACTCACGCATCACTCCGGAGGCAGGCATGCGATGTAGAGCCCTCCGGTGATGATTCCCCTCTCCGGCAGGGTGCCGGGAAGAGCTTCTGAACCCTCCCGAGCTAGGGTTGACGACGGCGGCGTCTCTGGAACTTTTCGTGGATAATGGCTCGGGTATTTAGGGTTTTCGCGTCGGGGATTATATAGGCGAAAGGGCGGCGGCTGGAGGCACCCGAGGGGGCCACACCACCCCACGGCGCGGCAGGAGGTGGGCCCGCGCCCCATGGTGTGGCTGCCTCCTAGGTCTCTCCGTCTCTCCTTTGGACTCCGTGTACGTGTTGGAAAAATAGGAGGTCCTGTCCAAGTTTCGTCCAATTCCGAGAATATTTCCAGAACAGCTTTTCTGGAATACAAAAACAGCAGAAAACAGGAACTGGCACTGTGGCATCTTGTTAATAGGTTAGTCCCAGAAAATGCATAAAAATGCTATGAAGTGTATATAAAACATGTAGCAATTGGTATAATATAAACATGGAACATCAGAAATTATAGATACGTTTGAGACGTATCAGTCTCTTAGACTATTAAGGCCCATGCTACGCGAAGTTTCGAGTCTTACTCCATCGACAAACATATATTTCACCTTTATCATATGATACAGGACGATGTCAAATTAGGTGACATAGAAGTGTTGCAAAGCACATACATATCTTGATGTGGGAAATTTGTTGACTAAATACATCTTCCACGAGACAAGCATGCACCATATTGCTATAGGTATTAAGCTTTTACCAAATTGTGAACTAGATTAATTGGTACTCTAGTGCAAGTGGGAGACTGTTGGAGATATGCCCTAGAGGCAATTAATAAAGATATTTTATTTGACATATCTCAATTGTTCATAATACGTTTCGTATCATGCTATAACTGTATTAAGCGGAAACATTAATACACGTGTGATACGTAAACAACCAGGTCCCTAGTAGCCTCTATTTAACTAGTCCATTGTGCAATCGATGATCGAGATTTCCCGATCATATGACATTTATGCCAATTGACAATGGAGTCAATCATTAGGTGAATGATGTGATGGATACACCCAATATTTCTAGGACTTAGTACTTACGCCTTCGACCATGAGATCAACTCTAATTGCTATTTCTGAAAGATACTTTGATTGCATCAAACGTCATGTCTTATATAGGATGACAATAAAGATGTCCCTCTTGGGTATCGGAAGGAAGTATGTTGAGGCGAGGAATCAAGAGCGGGATTTGCCAATCCGCATAGCAGGATAGATACTCTGTGCCCACTCGGTGAGATTACATCAATGAGCTTGCAAGCATGTGACTAGGTCACGAGGATGTAATATCACAGACGAGTAAAGAATAGTATTGTTGGTAACGAGATCGAGCTAGGTATCGTGATGCCTGAGATCGAGTCTCGAACAAACTAAGTATCACCTGGCAAAAAGCCTAAGACTTGAGAAGTCAAAGGTTCTAACGAGAAAGTTATTCGTGAACGCATAGGGGCTATCATAGCCATCCAGGTATCCCTGATAGTCATTGATCGGAGAAGGGTTCTTGGAGAAGGGTTCACGATCATGTCTGTGTGTTCCCGAACCGCCAGGGCGACACACTTAAGGGTAGGTGATGTTTATATAAGATTGGATATCGAAGAGAAAATAGAGAAGGGTTCCGGAATGGTTCCGGGACAGTTCCGGAATGGGTCCGGGACATATCCGACGAAGTTCGGGGGCCGACGAAATGATTTTCAGAGCCGGAATAAATTAGATAATATGTGTTTAATATTAATTAGTGTAATTAATAGTTAAATACATTTTTATTTAATGATTTTCGGAATTTTTAAAGGCTGCACATCTAAATGGGACTAGACCAAAGGGAAAAGGCCCATTTGGGGGGGGGGGGGGGGGGGGACTCCCCCCCAAGGTGCGAATTGGGAGGGGGCTGCCCTAGGTGGGCCCCACACCTGTATGGGGCGTGGCACCATGTGGGAATAGTCCCACATGGCCTAGCCAAGGTGCCAAGCACCCCTCCTCCTCCTTTATAAAGGGATGCCCGAAAAATAAACGATATACCATATGTGGCTGTGATACATAATTTTTTATATAAAATATCGAGTAATGTTTTGCACACATGACATTTTTTGGTTAGTATCTGTGTCATCTCCAGAATATTTTGTTAACATGTAGTTAACTTTTTTACAAGAAATGTTGTTTGTCCGTTACAACATGGCATATAACTTGAACCGTGGTTAGTGGATGGCGATAAACTCTTCACGAATGAACGACGCTTCTGTCGTGGTATGCCGATTTTCGATGCTTGCCCGTTTTGCATTGTTTTGGAGACAACCGGACACATGCTGCTTCATTGTTTCTTCATACAAGTTTTCTAGAATGTTGTGCCCTCTTTGCATAGTAATATTTCCAACTATCGGAGGTTTAGTGATCTTGGGGATCAATGGGAATTATGCTAAGTTACATCCTTTGTTATCCCCACGCAAAAATAAAAAAGATCCTTTGTTATGCTTTGCACCCTTTCTGCATTTGGAATAGGCAACATGAAATCTTCAGCAACGAGATAGAGCCCATCTCTTTTTTTTATTCGGTGTGCTGATGACCTCTTCCCTTGGGCTCGCAGATAGAAAGGTTTCTCAAGCAAAGCTCTCACGTATGACTGGCAGTCATTTTTGCACATCTCGCGGCCTTCCCATGAAACGGAAGTCTATCAAACTTTCGACGTGTAGAAAAAAATGTTTCAACATTTTTGACACAACCATGCAATAAAAATCAATAACATATGCAACAAAATTTGTGGTTAGAGAACTTTCCACCTGATGTAATCTGTTTGGTTGCCGACGACATTGTCGTGCAGTAATGGTATAGTTATGTTTAAAAAAAAAGGTCGATCTCCAGCATCTCTTCCTCTTTGTAAGAGAGGGAAAAGAAATTTACAAGTCAAAAAGGGGGAAAAACTCAGTGCAAGTGGTGTACTCTGAGGATGCAAAGAAGGTATTGTATCAATGGTAGGTCTGCATATACATGAGCTATATATCAGAATCGGCTGAATTTTCCTTACACGTGAAGATGTACGGAGCCGGCTGCTTAACAGATTCGAAATGAGATCTCCAAAGAGATCTAGTTAACTAGTGCATCTCTACCTAATCTGCGCCTGTGGCCTGGTATGCCGAGCTAGTGTCAAGTGGTGTGTACTCTTAATAGTTATTTTTCAGTTCTCTCTTAATAATTGTAGTTCACAAACCAAGTTAAAATGCGAAACGTACGATCGGGTGCTGCATGAATACCCATGCATGCTGTGATGGATCGATCGATGCATCGCCAAACACACGTACGGATACCAAGCGTGCATGCATGGCTCATGGGTTGTTGTTGACGACAGAAGAAAACTAACCACGCGCAAGCAGGTGGCACATGCTTAGAGCATCTCTCCCGTAGATATGACCTGAAATAGGGGATTGTGTCCAAAAAAACATAATTTTGTATCACCAAAGTAAAAAAATTGCTCCAAGAGATGATGTATATGCATTTGGCGATGTAAATTTTACATCACGCCAACAAATGTGGTTTCAATGTCCCATATATCTATCACCGGTTGGGCTGCTCCATATACAGGAGGCAGTTGCTTGTAGTCCAACTGTCAACTAAAAAATCCCAAATCCCCCTCCGCGCGCCGCTGATTCCGTTCGTCACCGGCCAAATTCACCGCCGCCGGACCTTGCATAAGCCGGATCCGCCACCGGTTCCCACCGTCGCCGCGGCAGATTTTGATTCCTACCGACATGGCACCGAGGCCGACAGCCACCACAAGACTCCGCTGCGCCCTAAAACATAAAGAGGTACCCTATTTTAGGTCATCATCTGGTAGAGATGCTCTTAGTTGTAGACTATATAGTACTCACTCTGTCCCAAAATAACTGTCTTAGATTTGTCAAAAAGTGGATGTATCTAGATATGAAACGAGTATAGATACATTCATTTTTGTACAACTTTGAGACACTTATTTTGGGACGGAGGGAGTATTTTGTAACTTGGAGGGAGCGTTGCATGCATGCACGTACAGAAGTGTGGTTTCTTGTGCATGCGACCGCAGTACACGAGAGACCATTGTACATTTGTCTTCACGCGGCACTTGTTCTTGGATCATCAGTCGGTGGCCGTACGTTTACACTTTACATGCACCTCTATGCATGAGTACGTTGTGTACCTGCAGGATTGCCTATACTGTATGTAAAGGTTGTGTTCAGTCTGACGCTAATTAAGAGGAGGTTATAGAGCTAAGCCGGCAGGTACATCGAGACGATTGGCACTTGTAGCTAGACCTAGACACACTATAGGCCACCTGTGGGTAGCGGCAGGGCACGTGTACGTTAGATTCCACCCCTCGCCTACGTGTCGAGGCACCAGCAGCTAGCAGCCAGAAATGCGCCTCTCTTGTTTTCCAATACCAAAAGTTGGGCATCTAGCTAGGCAGCCCTCTCTTAGATCTGGTTCTTGTTAGAAGCATAATACGTAGGGTTATTAGGGAATATTTTACAGTTAGAGATAAACTCGGTTTAAACCTAATACGATTAATTTGCCCTTAATTGTACTCCAATCTTCTACCCTTTTGTGCCTCTATATATATCCCCCATGACCGGTCGTGGCAATACAAAACCAAATATCAGACTTCTATAATTTCTACATTTCTTTCACATTTGCATTTATTTTGTTTACACCATCATCAAGGAAATATGGCACTATACATGTATCATGAAAATTAGCAAACATGTCGTGCAATAATTCTTCAGCGACTAGCTTTACGTTTTTTATATGCTCATCTAGACAAACTCATGTGAAAGATACACGTGGATGTGCGCCTCCTATGTTGTGTCTAAAGTTCTGTTTATTTTGTGTCTAAAGTTCCATTTATTTTGATATGGACGGACAGATAAATTATTATTACTAGGTTAATTAGTTGATGTTGATGTATATACATCATACATGTAGTGCAGGTCCGTTCTAGAAGCCCTTATGGAGGAGCATATGCTATTATGCAGCTACTTGGAATGGAAGAGGAGGAGGCATCATAACAGATAATTAGCTTTTGATCAGAAAGAAGAGGAAAGGCGGTATCCCTCCTTGTGGGCTTGCTTATTCCTCGACCCCTCTTTACTTCTCTAACCGCTTATCTATATATAGTCGATGGCCTGCATGAATTGAAAGAGTGAAACTTGATACGACATTGTCGTTGATCAGTCAAAATATGCCAGGTAATTGTTTATAGCACAGAAATGTGTAATCGGTTTGCATCAAACATGAGATCGATCTCGATCGGTGCCCTGTACTTAATTGACATGGCCAGATTGCAAGCTAAGCATGGTGCGGAGATATGATGGATGGACTGGATAGAACATGACAAGAGCGAGTCATATGACATGCTGCGTGAGTGGTGAGTTGGATGTAGTGACCTTGTTGGTAGATCTATGCGGAGAGCACCGCGGCACTCAATATCTTTGGTGTCTGTGTCATTTCAGGCACCTTAACTTTATCATGAATATGCTATCGTGTGTCTAGTAATCTTGCTATGGTGACAAGCAACACCTATCTAGTTGTAGCATCTACTCCCTCTGTTTTTTAATATAAAATGTTTTAGATGTTACACATGAGGTCTACATGCATACTAAAATGAGTGAACATATAAAGTAAAATGTGTGTAGATACATTTGTGTGCATGTGAATATGGACAAAAACTAAAACATCTTATATTAAAAAAATGCATGTATGACACGTGAAGACAAGTGAAAAAAACTACAAGCCGACAAACGAAGGACAAGAAAAAAGCATGAGACGACGAAGAAGATGCATGACTTGACGTAGCTGTGTGATGACATGAGGTAACTACATAGTATCTAGGATTCTAGGATCAGGACATGGTGTAGCTAGCTTGGTAGTGCCTTCTTAACCCTAAGAGAGAAAGAAAGTTGTAGAGCTTGTCGCACGAAAGCATAGCTAGGATCGATGAAGGGATCTAATAGGGCGCGCACTAGCAGCTTAGGGTTGGAATAATAGTGCTGCACGGATTCATCTGGGAGCTACCAGAAAAGGCATCCCTCCACCTCCCTCTAATTGGATGTTAAGGATCGATTGATCGACTTCATCATGGACTTTCGTACGTCCGTCCTGACATCCACCACCACTACCCCATGTCGATTGGTTGCTACTCTCAGACAAGAAAGCATGTTTGTCGCCTTCTTTACAGTACTGGACTACCCCTATTTTTACAGTGCACCACTAACGCGTTATATCAGTATTAACGGGCTTTTTTTTTAGATGGTTAACGGGTATATTTTCACTCAAGTTTCTCGTCTTTTTCACCGTACATGCCTAGCTCTATTTTCATTATTACACAACTAACAAATTGATGTTTTGCGAATCCCATTTTCCTTCCTCTTTCCCATACAAGATGTGCATCGGAGATATAGAGTACAAGGTGTATGGGTTTCATGGGCATGAATTTCTTGTTGTGCAATATTTTGCTTCTGCATTACATCAACACCGATAGTCATATTTGGCCCATCAATAGTAAGAATGTTCAATGGTGAATGTCAGGTCACTGGTGGGCGCAAAAGCCTTGTAGGAAGAAGGGTTCATGTGCACGTCAATGACTTGTGATTTTGGAGTAGACCGTCTCATGCCGACACACTGCGCCACGCTTGCGCTCTGTAGAAAGAAAGGTGCTAATGTATCAACACGTGGCGATCTGCATAGGAACATCTAAAAGATACTTTGTTCAACCGAAAATAAATTAATTTGGCAACCATGGTAGGTAATGCAAAAGTTATACTCCCTCTGTTTCTTGATGTAAGGTGTACATTTTTTTCAGAAAAATTCCAAAATGTATGGTATAATGAGATGTATGGACAATTTATCCATCCAAAAATGAATCTTAATTTATAGGGTGTATTGTTTTCAATTTGTGTCTATTAGAACTCATATCTCGCAAAAAATTTCCAAAAGAAAATGACTACACAGTATGCCAAATACCCATATCTTAATATCCGTGCAGAAAACTATATACCCTACATTCAGGAATGGAGTGAGTATCTTTTTAAGATAAATATTCGCGCAAATTCACATTCTTGAAAGCAAATAGGGACTCGGGCCGGTGGAGTACACACACGGACGACACGGATGGAGCTAGCTAGCCAGGGCCGAGCAAAGGTACCTACGTAGTACGTACTCGAGTCGTCCCACACCCATATCCTCCATCGACGGAAGCTGTTTTGTCTGGAGGATCGGAGGCTTGCTGTCGATTCCTAGATGGCTTTACCGCTCCAAGTACCATGGTAAGCACGTATCGTAATGCATGCATGGCCATCTTTTGGCTACATGTACGTCCATCGATGAGCCGCTGCTGGTCTTTCTTGTCGTGGTGCAAACCAGCTTTTACGTCCCTTCCAAGCCCACCTGTCGAGTTTCTAGAGACGGAGAACTCTACTTGTGCCGGGCCCCGCTCATCTTCACGTGCCTGCCCATATGAGCCTGGACTCGGAGAAAAGAAGAGGAAATCTCTTGTTTGTCGCGAGATGCATCATATGTAGTACAAATCTATTTTTTTTGAAATGTCTAATAAGCAAAACTTTCACCGTCCTTCCCCAAAAACGATATATTAAAAGGCGTTCTGGAAATCTCAAAAGTTCTGAAAATTTCAGAAAACGCCATTCACTTTGGCTTGTCTGGGACCGTGAAACAGAAAAAATTCTAAGTCATCATGAATAAGTCATTTTATTTGCCGCTTTTCAGTCACACAGATTCTGAGAATCTCAGAGTACGCCAACTGATATGGCTTGGCGTACGCTGAGATGGCGTACTCTGAGATTCTCAGAGTTTCTGGAGTAAATGGCACCCGCGGGCACTGAACTCGTCACTCGGATGCACTTAAGTCACTCAACTCCAGATTCTTGTGAACCCGTCACTGAAGTCGACAATCGTGTGCACGCGTGGTCACTCGGCTGTTTGTTGACCGGTTTTTGACCAGAATCTTGCAAATAAACCCTCGTCTTTCTTTCTTTCTTTCAGATCGGTCCATCGCGAGGAAAAGGAGGCCCGCATGAAAATAACCAACTGGACCGATCTGAAAGAAAGAAAGAAAGAAAGACGAGGGTTTATTTGCAAGATTCTGGTCAAAAACCGGTCAACAAACGTCCGAGTGACCACGCGTGCACACGATTGTCGACTTCAGTGACGGGTTCACAAGAATCTGGAGTTGAGTGACTTAAGTGCACCCAAGTGACGAGTTCAGTGCCCGCGGGTGCCATTTACTCGAGTTTCTGTGATTGAAAAACGCCATTCAAATGGGTTATTTCAAATGACTTAGCCGTTTCTACCTTTACGTGGGCTCGGATGAGCCAAAGTGAATGACGATTTGCTGAAATTTCCAGAACACCTTTTAATGTGTTTTTTTAAAGGGTCGGATCTGACTGAAAGTTTTTTAAATGCCATGCATTAGTGTCTGAAAGTTTGTTTAAGGGCCATTTAGAAAGAAAAAAACTATGTACAACTACAGAGCTACGTACGGTTGCTCGTCTGTACACTCTTTACTCGACCGTACTAAGATCGGTATGATCGAGCTGGTGCCCATGCATACATAAGAAGAAATAAATTAAGACGATCCTCAAGCTAGCTAGCCATGATATGGGGGGTATGGCGCTGCCATGGAATGAATGAATGAATGAATGCATGAAAGAGCTAGCCAGCATTAGCTGCTTGATGATAATCCACATTATGTGATGGATGCATGCACATCTAGCTAGTTAATTATATATTAATCTGTCCGTCCAAGAAACGATCGATCCGCAATCGCCATTACATATGTGACGTTGACAAATGGAGAGAGATGGACATGCGTGTACACGAGCGCCCGGTGTGGGTCACGACTCACGACAGACCGATTGATCCACAGTGCCGGCCCATACATCCGATGGACATAGATCGCTGTTTATGGATCGTGATGTACTACACGAGCTGCACACTAATCCACCAAGTCATTTTCGATTGTCGAACAACAAATTAAGTACGCCGTACGTGTTTGTCGGTTGGTAGCAAGAAAATATCCGGTGGAAACCAATTTTCAGTGAAAACCGATTAAACCACGAAAAAATCTTGCTTAAAAGTTCCAAAAATTCTCAAGAAAAATGTATTACATTGACAAGATAGAATTTTATAGACATGCAAATTTAAGTTTAAACTCACAATTATTTAGATTATATGAAAATGACAAAATCAGCAATGAATAGTAACGTTGTTACTATTCACTGAAAGTTAGTTTTCATCATGTACTTTCTCTTGCTAGACTGTGCCCCCGGGGAGTTTGCATTTTACAGTCTGATGATGTGATGTACATAAATCGGCATGAACAAAAAAAATAGTTTACTAATAAAGTAAACACTAGACAATGCAAGATGAAGTTTAGAAAACAAAATAATCACAATCTACCCCAGAGCCTCGACCAACCAACGAACCAACCTTAGAACCCTCCCGCTTAGTTTACATGCATCGATCGATCTTGCATGTACGTTGCCATCGCCGAAAAAGCAGGGGCGGGGCCTGACCGGCCGGGGTGGCTGATGTGCACCGTGCTTCGTCTCTAGCGAGCAGAGATCGAGACGGAGAGTTGTTTGTTCTCTAGGTAGCCGTCGAGCGACTCCCATGGCGACCTGCTTCATTGCCCAGCTAGACGACGGCACACGCTCGCTGCCGATCGAATCCCCGACGATATCTTTATCTCTCTATCTATTAGCTATCGGGGTGTCGCCGTTGCTCACGTGGCCACCTTCATTGCTTGCCTCCCCCCCTCCACCCTGTCGTCTTTCCTTCTCCACCGCTATCGACCGCCTGGCTACGTGACAACGGCCACTGTTTTGGCCTTCTCTGGGTCCAACTCCTGACCGTAGGATTCTTCAAATAGACAAGAGCAAGACTAGGTGTTACACGTGCCACATAAAAAGAGCACAGTGCAAAACATCGGATGTAAGTTTCTTTTAATTTTTTTCTAATCAGAATTAGCAATTTTATTTGCTATGACTATGTTCTCCTTAGTGAAATAGGAATTCTCAAATTATTAACATAAATAGCAAAAATCTCTGATGGAAAGTATCATAATCCCACTTGGCTCATTCATGCACGGGAAAAGGTAAGACCTGTGCCACTTAGACTGTTTGGTTTCATCTTCCATGTCTACAAAAGAGGTAACTACTCATCTGAGAGTTAACTCCCTGAATAAACTTGACTCGTGAAAGTTCTAATTCTTCTATAATTTTATATGAGTTTATTACTAATGCTATTTCTTCTATAAGTTTAGCTATCTTTGGTTTATTCATAGTATATATATTTCAGGGATTCGCTTTTCTTTTTTGGATTTAATAAATTCCTTTTACAAGGCAACTCTGAGCCGAGACAGGACCTATGGTACTTAGACTGTTCGGCTGCGACTTTAGATTGTTTGGATTCACCTATCATGTCTATAAAATAGGCCATTACAACAACACATGAGATTGGCACCTAGTTTCAGAGCATTCGTCCCACTCATTTCTACCCAATCCCATCTTTCGGTGTGTCATGCGAGATGGGACTGTAGCCTCTGAAATACCACTTCTCATTAGTCTGTACGGGAGAGAGGCGATTAGTTTTTGGGGACCACACTCTCTCTTGACTACTGGCTCCTCGAACACTGACGCGGTCGAATACTTCCTGGCATCAACAACATGTTCGGTGACATGGCTACTATTGACAACATCTCCAATGCAAATGATCCTTCTTCCGTTGAATTGTACGTGTTTCTATGTCTTTTGTTAGGGATTATGTTTTGTCTACTAGTTTTCCAGATTGATTTGAACATATTATTTCTATCTAATTCACTATATCGGATCCATAGTTTACAGTTGATGTCCGCAATCCATTTACAATATATGTTATAATTATCATGTTTGTATCTAGTATTTACATATTAATTTATATGGAAAATTACTTATATTTTCAACAATTGGCCTTGATGCTACTCTGAGGCCTCCTCCCTTTGACGATGTACATTATAAAAGAGGCATACGAGAGAAACTCTATGGTTTGAAACCATGAAGTGCTTTAACACCTCTAAAGGCAAATCTGAGGGGATATTACGCATGTAGAAGAGAGCTTTCAGGAAGGGCATACCATTTTCAAGGGTGCTCTTCTGCGGTGACCTGATGACGTGAAATCACACGTTCGTTGGGAGACCCTAAGAGGAAGGTATGAAGCAGTGCAGCAGCAAGTTTTCCCTCAGTATGAAACCAAGGTTATCGAACCAGTAGGAGTAGGAGCACTTCAGAAGGTTGTTGGTGGCGGAATATGGCACGACGCAACACCAGGGAATCCGACGACTGACGTGGAACCTGCACACAACACAATCAAACTACTTTGCCCCAACGAAACAGGAAGGTTGTCAATCTTCCCGGCTTGCTGTAACAAAGAATTAAACGTATGGTGTGGAAAATAATGTTTAATTGCAGAAAGTAAAAGAGAACAATTGTTTGCAGTTGGTGGTTTTATCAGTGTAAAAGAATGGACCGGGGTCCACAGTTCACTAGTGATGTCTCTCCATAAAGATAAACGACATGTTGGGTAAACAAATTACAGCTGGGCCATGGATAAAATATTGAGCGCATGACAATGCATATATATGACAAGATGACTACCATGATATTTAATTGGGCATTACGACAAGATACATAGACCGTTATCCAACCACATCTATGACTAATAATCCACCTTCAGGTTGACATCCGTGTTCCCCGTTGGTATTAAGTTGCAAGCAACGGATAATCGCATTAAGTAATGTGTGTAATGTAAACAAGTACATATGACTGATACGTCTTAAACGTATCTATAATTTCTGATGTTCCATGCTAATATTATACTAATTGTTAGTCCCAAAAAATGTATAAAAATGATATGAAGTGGATGCAAAACATGTAACAATTGGTATAATATCAACATGGAACCTAAAAATTATAGATACGTTTGAGACGTATCAGCATCCCCAAGCTTAGTTCCTACTCGTCCTCGAGTAGGTAAACGATAAAACAAAATAATTTTTGAAGTGACATGCTACCATCATAATCTTGATCAAATAGTATTGTAAGGCACATGTAAGTGAATGAAGTGATCCAAGTCAATGGTCTATAATTTGCTACCAAATAGATAATGAGTAAACACTGAATCATACAAGCTAAACTTTTCATGAATAGTACTTTGGAGACAATGCATCCACAGGTTTACATAAGTGTTAACTCATAAAGCAATAGTTTCTAATAAAAGGTATTTAACCAACACAAAGGAAGATTTAAGTTTCAGCATTTGCTTCAACTTTCAACATATTTATCTCATGGATATTGTCAACACAAAGCAATATAATAAGTCCAATATGTAGCATATAACAAATATTGTACCAAAGTTGACACTAGTGTTTGCTTGTGGAAGATAGAAAGAAGTAGGAAAACTGACTCAACATAAAAGTAAAAGAAAGGCCCTTCGCAGAGGGAAGCAGGGATTAAATCATGTGCTAGAGCTTTTTAGGTTTTTAAATCATATAGAGAGTAAAAATTAAGTTTTGGGAGGTGTATGTTAATTGGTCAACGAATCAGTAGTGGAAAGTACAATATGACCCGGCCAAACAGACTTTTAAGAGCGGCTCCCATGAAGGACGTTATTTCTACCAGCAAGGCAGATCATCCCTCTTTTCTCTTTGGTTTACACATGCAGATGTTTCACTGAGTATTCAGTTGACAAAATATGAAGAGATTAAGCGGTTAAAGTTGTAATTAATTGGGACTGGGCACCCCGTTGCCAGCTCTTTTTGCAAAATTAATAGATAAGCGGATGTATATGCCGCTAGTCTGATGGTAAAGTCTGCTTGACAAGTGCCATAAAGACATCCACCACGTCCTCATGAGCTTGGTAAACATTGACAAAAAAAGGAGTAGTAACAATTTTGAATAGTTTAAAGGTAGCACATGAAAAATTTACTTGGAGTGGCAAGGAAATACCACATATAGGTAGTTATGGTGGACACAAATGGCATGGATTTTGGCTCAAGGATTTGGATGCACGAGAAGCATTCCCTCTCAGTACAGAGTTTAGGCTAGCAAGGTTATGTAAGCAAACAAGAATATCAACCGGTACACCAAGTTTTATATGACCAACATATTGCAAGCATTATAAGACTTCATACCGTCTTCCTTGTTAACCAAACCTTTTATTAGAAAATATCTAGACCTTAGAGATACCACCCATGCAAACCAAATTTCAACAAGCTTTACGGTAGTTCTTCACTAATGGGCTTAACTTACATGATGCAAAAATTTAATCATGACCTACTTGTTAACTCAAAACAATTGACAAGTATCAAATTATCCATATTAGTGATCTACAAGAGTATGCAAGTCTTTTCCATTATACCATTTACCACATGCAACATTTTCTGTTCCAACCAAACACCAATCAACTTATTTCAATAACTCTCCAAACAAGTATAAGTGAAGTAAGAGAGTACTTTCTTTAAAAGAACTAATAGCTCTGACAAGAGATACATGAAAACAAGAGCTAAAAGCTTGAACAGCGCTAGATATGAATACTCAACAAATATAAGTGAAGAATAGGAGTATTCTCATGAAAAAGCGGAGCGTGTCTCTCTCCCAATCAAGAATGCTAGGATCCAATCAAGTTGATCACAAAATAAAAATAACATACTGAAAATAAAAGCACACAGATGCTCCAAGAATAGCACATATGATGTGAAAGAATTAAAATATAGTTTCACTAGAGATGACCTGATAATTTTGATGATGAAGAAGGCATCCCCAAGCTTAGACGCTTGAGTCTTCTTGAAATATGCTGGGGAGATCCATGGGAGCCTCCCCAAGCTTGAGCTCTTCACTCTTCTCCATCATATTATATCACTCTTCCCTCTTGACCCTTGAAAACTTCCGCCACACCAAACTCAAAGTAAATCTCATTAGAGGGTTAGTGCACAATCAAAAACTCACATGTTCTGTAAAGACGCAATATGACCGTTACTTTAAACATTAGCTACTGCCACTGATGTTATGTGAAGCTCTTCCACCCAAAAAAAATTCCACCCAACACTAGTAAAAGAGAGAATGCAAAATAAAAGACATAACTGTCTAAAACAGAACAGTCCGCAAAGACGAATTTTTTCGAGGCACTTACGTTGCTCATATTGAAAAACTTTGAACTAATGAAAGATGCGTACATACATCAGGATTACGCACAAAAATTTGCAGATTTAAATCACATTCTGTTGATTTTAATAATTAATACGGTGAACAGCAGAAATCTGTTCCTACGCAGCAATCAAAATCTAGCATCATCTTATCATTAGAGACTACTTTTGGCACAACAATGCGAAAAAGTAAAGATACAAAGGAGTTGCTACAGAAGTAAACAACCTCTTGACTCAATAAAAGAAAAATTGCAGAAATAAAATAATGGGTTGCCTCCCATAAGCGTTTTCTTTAACGCCTTTTAGCTAGGCACAAAGCATGCATCAAGTATTACCAAGTGTAGCAAGGTCCAAATCATCAAAAGCTTCCTCAAGGACACGGCTTGTCACAATAGGAATTTTCGGGTTGTGAAATTCTTGGGAAGAAAATCTAAATAATCCATTATGTGCTTCACCCTCACTAAACACTTTATCAGTTTTAAGCACATTAGGTGGTTTCGGTTTAGGCACCTTGGGTACATACATAATTTTTGCTCTTTACCCACGAAAGACTTCTGCTTTTTAGTTTTAATAGAAGAAAAAGTGGAACTTAAGGTATCAATAGCCTCCTCCAATTCACCAATCCTACGGTTTTGATTATCATGAATAGCACTAGCCTCTAAAACAGTAATTCTCTTATTGATAATTGCAAGTGATTCATCAATTTTGCTAGTACTACCAAGCAAATCTGGCAAATTTTTCTCCATAGACTCCAACTTCTTTATAATGTCTCCCAAGGTAATCTCAATTTTAATATCATTAATAGGCGGTGTTCCTACCAAACTTTCAATTATATTACTTGCTTCCAACGCAGGAGTGCCTAGAAAGTTACCTCCTGTCAAAGTGTCTAGAACATACCTATACCAGCTAGTGATGCCAAAATAAAAGTTCCTAAGAAGGATCATGGTAGAATATTTTTTAGTACATCTATGATGAGCATCACTGATTCTATACCAAGCATCTTTTAAACTTTCTCCACCTTGTTGCCTAAAGGAACGAACCTCAATTTCAGGGTACTCATTTTAGCAAATTTAAAACAAGACAGAAAATAATAACTCAAAAATAAAAGTAACTAATTTTTTTGTGTTTTTGATAAGTAAAAGCAAACAAGATAAAATAAAAGTAAACTAAGGAAGACAAAAACAAATTAAAGAGATTGGAAACGTGAGACTCCCCTTGCAGAAGTCTGCTATCTCCCCGGCAACGGCGCCAGAAAATTATGGCGTGTTGAAGGGGAAGTTAGGAGACTGCTGAACCGAAGTACTTCCACTCCCGGCAACGGCGCAGAAAATTATGCTTGATGATGTGAAATCACACGTTCGTTGGGAGACCCCAAGAGGAAGGTATGAAGCAGTGCAGCAGCAAGTTTTCCCTCAGTATGAAACCAAGGTTATCGAACCAGTAGGAGTAGGAGCACTTCAGAAGGTTGTTGGTGGCGGAATATGGCACGGCGCAACACCAGGGAATCCGGCGACCGACGTGGAACCTGCACACAACACAATCAAACTACTTTGCCCCAACGAAACAGGAAGGTTGTCAATCTTCCCGGCTTGCTGTAACAGAGATTAAACGTATGGTGTGGAAAATAATGTTTAATTGCAGAAAGTAAAAGAGAACAATTGTTTGCAGTTGGTGGTTTTATCAGTGTAAAAGAATGGACCGGGGTCCACAGTTCACTAGTGGTGTCTCTCCATAAAGATAAACGACATGTTGGGTAAACAAATTACAGCTGGACCATTGATAAAATATTGAGCACATGACAATGCATATATATGACAAGATGGCTATCATGATATTTAATTGGGCATTACGACAAGATATATAGGCCGTTATCCAACCGCATCTATGACTAATAATCCACCTTCAGGTTGACATCCGTGTTCCCCGTTGGTATTAAGTTGCAAGCAACGGATAATCGCATTAAATAATGTGCGTAATGTAAACAAGTACATATGACCGTGGACATAGCATTGTTAGGTTATCCCTAGTGGAAACAGCACATCAACAACCTTAGACGTTGCTGTCACTCGCCCAGATTACTGGATACTGAACCCACTATCTAGCATAAATACTCACTCTTGGAGTTACAAGCATCTACTTGGCCAAATCATCTACTAGTAACGGAAAGCATACAAGATCATAAATAACATGTAACATAATTAATAATCAACTTGATCATAGTATTCAATATTCATCGGATCTCAGCAAACACAACATGTAGCATTACAATAAGATGATCTTGATCATGTTAGGCCGCTCACAAGATCTAAACATGATAGCATAAAGTGGAGAGACAACCATCTAGCTACAGCCACGGACCTGTAGTCCAAGGATGAACTACTCACGCATCACTCCGGAGGCAGGCATGGCGATGTAGAGCCCTCCGGTGATGATTCCCCTCTCAGGCAGGGTGCCGGGAAGAGATTCAGAACCCTCCTGAGCTAGGGTTGACGACGGCGGCGCCTCTGGAACTTTTCGTGGAATATGACTCGGGTATTTAGGTTTTTCGCATCGGGAGGAATAAATTGGCGAAAGGGCGGCGGCTGAGGGCACCCGAGGGGCCTACACGCACCCTCGGCGCGGCAGGAGGTGGGGCCGCGCCGAGCCCTTGTGTGGCCGCCTCCTGGCGCTCCTCCGTCTCCTCCTTTGGACTCCGTGTACGTGTCGGTGAAA
This sequence comes from Poa pratensis, assembly GCA_947311845.1. Lineage (NCBI taxonomy): Eukaryota > Viridiplantae > Streptophyta > Magnoliopsida > Poales > Poaceae > Poa > Poa pratensis. The sequence goes on from CAMZMU010000040.1 coordinate 1,112,907, forward strand.
TAGGGACCTCCGTTGATTTTCGTCCAATTCCGAGAATATTTCCAGAACAGCTTTTCTGGAATACAAAAACAGCAGAAAACAGGAATTGGCACTGTGGCATCTTGTTAATAGGTTAGTCCCAAAAAATATATAAAAATAATATGAAGTGGATGCAAAACATGTAACAATTGGTATAATATCAACATGGAACCTCAAAAATTATAGATACGTTTGAGACGTATCATGACCCAACACGTTCTAGTGAGCAAGTCGTTGATATAACACGCATGGAACACCGTTCCACACATATTACATCCTTCAGATTACTACAACAAAAACATCGTGGATCCAAGGTAACACTATACAATGACAATTCTCTTCAATAAAAAATCTCGAGAACCTCCTTTAAATATAGAGAAGAAAGTCTTGTGCAAATGAAACACAAAAAGATCCACATTCTAGCCCTAAGGTGGATATCAACTCTAACTCTAATTCCTAATCATCTATTGTTGTTGGCTCAGCCCTAACTACTCCATCTGAAATATCTTTATCCAGGGTTGGACTCCTTCTACCGGTGATGCAGCATGATACTTGGACCAATGGCACATCACCACTCCCGAGCCACTAGAACCAATTCACCGCTACCGGTGGGAAGTTTACGTGCTTCCACGTTGTCGGCCGCCGCAACGATCCGACCAGGTTTAGCCTGATGTGGATATGTGAAAGGAAGAAGATATGTATGACTTGCCCATCGCATAGTATCTCTGCCCATTGACGCTATATCGATACGGCGCACAAGACTTTTGTTACATTACTTATTAATCCTAGGTGAATATACTTTCCTAGTACGATGGAACCTCCAGCACATCAATTAATCATTACGATGGAATATATATATGGCAATTCACATTATTCGAAAGTAGAAATTTATTTTAATGCATGTGATAGAGCTGTATAGATAGATTGCAAGTCATTTAATAAAAACACATCAAAATAGGACATGCAAGAATGAACTTGCCTTGAGACTGATATGTAGTGCAGTCTAAAGCTTCTGGTAACTCGTGCCCTCGGGTTCTCAAATTAGAATAATTGTCTATATAAGACAATTTTTAAATATCCAAGTTCATGCTATTGTACATAAGATGGGATGTTTTTGAGTTTTAACCCCAAAGTTTTGGGTTTTAGATGTCTTGGAATATCTTTGATTTATTTTGATGACTTTTATTGGATATTTAAATGTGTAACTAGCTAAATAATATTTTAAGCTTAGGAATTCCATTTCCTGTTTTATTTCTTTCAAGAAAATATTTTAATTTGAAATATGAATAAAGGTTCTTTCCTTCAAGGAACCTTGAATTTTTCATATAAGAAATAGATTTCAAAAAAATTTATAAAAATTATATTTGAATTCCTTGTTTTATTTTGAGTTAAGACCCTATTTTTATTTAGTTTTTAGGGCTGCCCAATGACTGTACAACATTCATCTTATTTGAAATATTCTAGGTATTATTTGAATTTATATCCTAATTCTAGTTGTTGTGGCCCAACCAACTTTGGTTCAGCCCAAAACCTAGGTCTGGGTTTGGCCCAAAACCTAGGTCTGGATCGGGTTTAATCTCAAGGCTGTTAATCTTGGTCCATTTGACTGTAAGTGCCAAATGTGATTCAATTATGTGGGTTGCTGCTTTTTATTTAAATTTGGCTAGACTTGAGGATATGTTAATTTGCATCGTGCCTTGAAATTGCCATTGCCCCTATTCTGTTGACTATAAGATCAGAGCATGATCTGACCATTGGTGATCTGTCCCTTGTTGCCTTCCATTGAATTTGTATCCTCTAGTTAATTTTATGGGCTTAATCCACTAGTACAGAACGACACATCGGATACCCCTCTATGGAAACGACACGAGTTAGGCGACAGAGAATCGCGATATTGCGGACGAGGCCTGGCAGAACTGGGCCGCGGCCGGTCCATCAACATTGGTTACGGAGACTTTTTGATCAACGTTACCAATATCATTGGCAACGGTAATAAATTCACCTCCGTTTCCAATACGTATCTCTATGGCAACGATTGTTGATAAATATCCGTTTGCGATGTGCTTGGGAAATTGCAGTTGCAAACTAGAAGCGCGCCTGTTCAATGCGGCTTAATTCACAAGGGATTGGAACCGCCTGCTCGCCGCTAATAAAATGTGACTGGAACCGTGCGAAGCCAGGCCGTTCTCGCACTCTCACCTTCGTTCTCTCACACGTTCTCTACCACACTAGCACAACCGCCATGGAGGAACCCTGGTGGCAGAACGAGGAAGTCCCGAGCGACGACGCGAGCGGTGAAGACAACGGTGAAGTCCCATGGTGGGATCAAGACGGGCCACCGGACTCGGACCCCGACGACTCAGACCTGCCGTCTTCACGCTCTGTAGAAGACGACTCCGACGACTAGGAACCGCCGTCTTCACGCGAAGGAGAAGACCACTCCGACGAGGACGAGGCGCCGGAGGAAGAGGAGCCGGAGGACCCGCTGGAGACGTATTCTAGCCAGGAAGAGGATGACTCTGATGAGGAGGAGGAACACGCGTCGGAGGAGGCGCGGGAGGAGGAGGAGCACGCGCCTGAGGAGAAGGCAACCGGCAAGAATCGACGCCGCGTCGCGGATGACAATGGCGCGGAGGCAGGGCGTAAGCATAACAAGTAGAGTAGATAGTTAGTTCAATTCTACTGTATCGATCCTTCGTAAGTAGGCACAGTGTGTCACTGAAGAAATTAAAGGAAACGGTTCTTTATCGCCTCCGTTTGCGATGTTCTACTTTGTGCTATAAATGTGCCACTGCGGCAACCCTAACGCTCTCGCTCTCACTCTCACTCCACAGTCACAGTGTGGCGGCGGCTCCAAGCAGCACCAGACCTAACCCTTATCTCGCAGAACTGAGCGGCACGTTGGGCCGGCACCGCCGCCGCACATCTTCCCCCAGTATGTCGCCGACATGAATCTGCTGGTCTATTGTCGCGCATCTTCCCCGAGTATGTCGCCGACTAGATCTTAAACTTTATTTAAAGTAGCATAGAAAACTTGTCTAGTATTGAAGTCTAGTATAGTATCTGTTTGTAGTACTACCGATGATAAATATATCACCAAATACTAAATCTTGCACTATTTAAAGTCTAGTAGGGTAAATTAATTTCAACTCTTTGTAGTACTACCGATGATGAATAGATCCCTCACTACTAGTCACAACTTTTTGTCAATGTGCTAATTCTCGTTATGGTTTTGTGTAGCTAGTGTATGAAGTAATAGTATATTTCGGTGACAATGCATAAAAATGGCGAGGCTCTTGAAGGAAACATCACCTATAAGTTATGCATCCAAATCGTTTCGATCGGACTACAAGCACACGGATATAGGAGCTTAATAAGGTGTAAACTGTTTTCACATTAAATTATATTTCTGTCATGTAGCATCATATTTGGCTCTTTTCTAACTATCCATCCATGTATTTTTATCCAGAAACATAATGCTGGTCCAAACAAGATTTAAATGAGCTAAATACAAAGTGGGATCATATCCGTGAACCGTCGCTGTTGTGACGTTTCGCTGCACTGTACAAAACACTTTTTTTAATTAAGAGTGTCTTGGACAGTGTGGCCGAAATGTCACAGTGGTGAAGTTATTATATTTCGGCGACACCGTCCAAGATGGAGCAAGCCTCATTACGAAGAATTTGGCAAAATTAATTTGCCACGGAGGATGTGTGGTTTATGGTTTTCGGTTTCTCCATCTATTTTTGAAATGTGTGTAGCAATTTGGCTGCAGATGTGTGATACGTCCATTTTGCATCACTATTTTATATCATAATTTACTGCTATTCATCGATATATTTCATATTTAGAAGTGTTACTTATGTTATTTTACCTATTTTGCATGTTTGATGAATAATGGAGAATTGGACACCGGAGTCAGGATTCTGCTGGAAAAAGCACCGTCGAGATGCACTATTTCTGAAGATCAATAAATCGAAGGAGACATATGGAAGCTCCTATTTTACCAGAAGATGGAGGAGGCCAAAAGGGGGAGCTGAGATGGGCCATGGTGGGCCCTCCTCACCCTTGGCGCGGTGGGGCCCCCTGCCGCGCCGACAGGTGGTTTGGGGGCCCTGGCCCACCTCAGCCGTTCCCCCTTCGCGTACTTGACCCCCTCGAAACCCTAACACACGAGGGACGGCCATCGAAATATTCCGCCGCCTCCACGAGGCGGAAAACACCAGAGAGCGAAAAGCTCCCCTGCAGGAAGAAATCTGCCGGGGGAAATTCCCTCCCGGAGGGGGAAATCATCGCCATCATCACCGTCATCGAGCTGGACTTCATCGGGATCATCATCATCATCATCTCCACCGCCAACACCATCATCACCGCCGCTGCACCCCGTCTCCATTGTAACATCTAGGGCTGAATCTTGTCTATTTCATAGGGGAAACTCTCCCGGTGTTGATTACTCTTGTTATTGATGCTATTGGGTGAAACCATTGGACTAAGGTTTATGTTCAGATTGTTATTCATCATCATATCACCTCTGATCATGTTCCGTATGATGTCTTGTGAGTAGTTCGTTTAGTTCTTGAGGACATGGGAGAAGTCTTGATGTTAGTAGTGAACTATGTTGAGTAATATTTAATGGTTTGATGCTTAAGTTGTGGTGTTATTCTTCTAGTGGTGTCATGTGAACGTCGACTACATGATACTTCACCTTTATGGGCCTAGGGGAATGCATTGTGTATTCGTTTGCCAATTGTGGGGTTGCCGGAGTGACAGAAACCTGAACACCCGTTGGTATATCGATGCATGAGGGATAGCAGGATCTCAAAGTTTAAGGCTGTGGTTAGTTTATCTTAATTATTTTCTTGTATTTGCGGATGCTTGCAAGGGGTATAATCACAAGTATGTATTAGTCCTAGGAAGGGCGGTGCATTAGCATAGGTTCACCCACACAACACTTATCAAAACAATGAAGATTAATCAACTATATGAAGCGAAAGCACTTGATAATATTCCCGTGTGTCCTCAAGAACGTTTGGTCATTATAAGTACAACAACCGGCTTGTCCTTTGCTGTAGAAAGGATTGGGCCACTCGCTGCAACTATTACTACTGCATTTTATTTACTTGTACTTTATTTATCTGTCATATCAAAAACTCCTAAAAACTTGTCTGTGAGCATTTACAGTGAATCCTTCATCAAAACCGCTTGTCAACACCTTCTGCTCCTCGTTGGGTTCGACACTCTTATTTATCGAAAGTACTACGATACACCCCCTATAATTGTGGGTCATCAATGTGGTTTGGAGAAGCATGAAACTGCTACTCGAGTCTATTGCTAGCTCGAATACCGTTTTTGGCGCTTCGGAGTAGAGGAAGAAGGTGGAGCTGGAGAAGAGTGGAGTACCATAAAAGTTAAGTTTAGAGAGGCATGAGAATGATAGAATTAGCGAGGCATATGTAACTCATCTTTTGATGCTATTTAATGGTGACAATTATTATATACGTTATGAATGGATTTGCTAGCAACTTTGTGCTTCTGCTGTGAGATTTTGAATGTCAGTTGGCAACTGTACTGCTGATGTAGGCTTATGAAGAAATCTCAATGCAAATGAGGAAAAGAAGAATCTCCGTTTCTGATGTCCCGATACATCGGCAACGGAGATTGGTTGGCAACCGTAGACAAAATCAGGCCTCATCGGTGACGGTTTTTGGCCTCCGTTCCCGATGATGGCCTCCACATCAGCCACGGGGGCGGGGACACGTACCCTTTTTCCGTTTCCGATGGGGTTTTTGGCCCATTTCCGATGTGTCGTTCTGTACTAGTGTATCAAGTCTTTATCTTGATTAGGTCATAGCTAATTTCGATTGTCAAATTGCTACACAATGTTTTGGCAAACATTCTAAGCCTAACACCGAAACATTTCTACTTATCTCTATTTTGTCTGCATGTTTGGAAGAATGCAAAGAAGATAAGAAGATAGAAGATATAGTTAGTCTTGATTTAGTTTTAAGATTTATTTTTGTAATTTTCACATTTTTGTAAGATTCCAAATGTAAAGACTGAAATGTCAGATTGTAATAAAATTTCATTTGTTATTACTTGTTTTTCCGGGAAGAAATCCATGGTGATCAAATATTTCCCATTTGTTCAATTAAGCTCCTTTATTTATAATTCATCTTGAGTTTGAATTCAAATATGTTGAGAATGAGATACGAGTAAGTGAATAATTCATCTAGTGATGAATTTCTCGATTTTGCTTTGAATGTGATTGTAAATTGTGTTTGAAAATAGAAATTTGAATATACCCTGTAAATCTGGTTAAATTCATCTTGAAACTTATCGCACTTCTGATCATGACTTATTTCAATGTCCTCATCAGAAGAGAAATCTCGATCTCTTAATCAATTTTCACAAAAGCCCAAAAATTTCCCAGATTTTCCAGACGCATGGATGCAAAATGCACATACCTAATATCTACCGTTTCAAATCCTATAACTAAGAAGTATTACTTCTTCTCAGTGTTATTAGCGATAGTATTTTTGGTGTGTCGGACTTAGGCAGAGAGTAATAAGTCATGTAGTAATTCTATGACTACAAGATGACTAATGGGGGCTCCATAGTTGAGTAAACTCATGAGATACATTCGCTTGCCATAGAATTTGAGCACTTGAATTGTATGTTATCAGACAAGTTTATTTCTGTAGGCATCACTGCCAAGCTTCCGCCCTTGTGAAAGAAGTTGCCATTTCTCTTAAGCATAGTAGACATGAGTTTAACGTTGCGGTTTTCATTGGGTCTCCTTGTGTGAAAGAAAAACCGAGGCCAAATTACACATGTGCTCGAGGTGTGTTGAGAGAAGCTCCGGTGCCCACTTAGTACAACAGAAGTAAGTCCAATCCTAGGAGTTTAAGAACAAGAATGATATGAGGACAAAGGAAAGTTTGAGTTAAATTGTGCGGAACATCGTATAATTCTCGTGAGGACGTTTTTTACTCACCCTAGTCAAATGGGGTGGCTACAATAAAACCGCACTCTAACTGATTTGGTTAATTCACCGTTAGACATATCGGGTCTCTCCAATGCACTGCGGGAGAAGGGGCGATGCTCGATCAGTAGAGCTAGAGCTAGTATATCGCTTTTTCTTCCCTTTTGTAGGTTCTGAATAGTCGTTGACTTGTACTATATATGTATTAATTACAACGGGAACTTGCTTTACGCTATATATACAACCTGCACATGCATGTAAAAATTACGGTAAAGTCGCTGTGTTTACCTTGTTTGCACTAAACTTTTGAGAGGTACGTCATGGGAATGTCCATGGACGCACATACATGGTTCGTTGAGACGTCATGCTCCAAGCAAGTGGCTAATCACTGCAGAGATCAGGGATGGAACAGGAGAGCCCGGGCGCTGGGCTCGATCAACCAACAGTACCCGAAGATACTTTTGGCCACCATGTCCCTGTGTCGCCGAATATTGACGGTCGTGATCGATGCATGGCCTCCATGGATTCGCCTGTAATCCACATAGCATAGCATAGGGTTCCTCTCCATCGTGTGGCTCTGTCTTGTTGTCTGAATCTTTCCTCTTCTCCTTTAACCCCACGTACGCACACACCTACGTAACCCATCTCTTTCTGCTGCTCGCCCACCATCAGATCAGATCGATCGGAGAGGATAATTAGCTGCCTGCCTATAGGTTACTACTACTAGGTTGGGTCAACTCCTGGACCTCCCTATTTTTGTTAACCTTTGCATGTTCTCATGCCGCCACTTTCCATGTAATAAGTGTACGACGGTGGGCCCCATATCATGAGCCGTTGAGGCATCTCTGTTGGTAAAAAAGATCCATATATCTTTCCAAAACAGAAACAAACAATTTGCCTTCATGAGAAACAGACAATTCGTTGAGTAATGTATTTTGTTTTGACATTTAATTCATATTTTAAACGTTAGATTGCCATCATGAAACCACTCTTGAAGCCCCTCTCTAAAACTTCACCATGATACCAATTTCGCACCGGTTTCCCGTGGCGAAAAAGTACATTTAATCGACGAACAAGAAGTCAAGAAATTCTAAGTAAACATTCCGTCCGCACACAACACGGTTTGTGTCCTTGATCTGCGGAGAAAGATTAAAGCAGGGATATACTCACTGGGGTAGCTATATGTTACACTATCACTGTTCTACCTGGGTCATCTTGCTAAAATAATCACTAGGCCGGTGTTCCATTTAGCGAAGAAATTGCTTATTTTCATTGGGGTCGCTCCGTCCCTTGACTGAAGCAATAGATAAGTACGCAGTAATTACACCCTGACTTGTGAATTGAGTTTGAAACTCATAAAATTCAAAATCACCGTTTATTGATAATAAGTGGTAGAACTAATTAACTTTTTTATTGATAAATATTTTGAAAAAACTATACCCATTTGATATAGTTCTTTTAAGTTTAAAAATTAATTTTCCTTCATTTTTTCCTATTTGAAATATGTAATTATAATAAAATTTGGATGGACGATCTTACGAGAATATTTTAATATGTATTTCTTATATGTTTCAAAATTTATTTTCCCAAGATGTTTGTCAAATAAAATATTCATTTTTTGAAATTTGCGTGGCCATTTCTAAGATCACGTCCCATCATACCTTTTTCTCCGCAAAATTTAACGGGTTTGATATTGAGAGGCAGATATTGTCCGACCAGAACATGTGAGCAAAACTGATGCAACCATCTCGGGAGAATACGGGATTTGCAGAATATGGATCTATATCTAGGATGGAACTAAGCCGCGCACATATAGAAAGAAGATGAGATTTGCATTTTGGCTAGAGGGACCATTTCGGATACGGCCCGGCCGGACCCCGGGCATGGAAACAGGGGGCATTTGTGCCAGCTGACCCATATATATATTAGGTCTCGTGGTCCTCCTCCTCCTCTTCATATATATGCCTCTCATCGATCGGATTCCATGCACCACGATGCAACTCTAACCAATCAAATTTTGGTTGCATGGATGGTCCTGCCAGCCCGTGACCACTAGTGATCAGTTAGTCAGCTGTTAATGCTTGCAATTTGCGTGGTAAATTACTTATTAAAGTGCACTGTGGTGCATACATATGTGGCAACAAGTAGTAGATCGATCATCGTGTAGAAAATATTGAATTCCTAATATTTGTTGTTGTATTGTCACGACCCTCATGTGGTATATAGTGGTACAAACTTGAGAGACAAGAAGCATATGGCTTAGAATACAACATGGACTCTAAATCCTAGCCTATCTCTAGTTTTACATGTATACTATTTTAACATCCCCCTCGGTCGTAGCGGAGTGAAGCGGATGATTGTGACTGGATTTGAACTCTTGCGCTTCCGTCGTCATCTCCCCTCCGTCATCATCAACTGCGTCACTGATGGTCTCTCCTGCCTCCTCTCTTGCCTCCATAATCACAGCAGGAATGGCGTGGACGCAAGAGACGACGCAGACGTTGTTGACTGGAGTTGTTGTCGATGAGTTGTTGTAGACGTTACCCTTGATGTCGATGTTGAGGTAACAAATACTCCTATGTGGCAACAAGTAATAATTACTAACTATATAAAAGACATGCAGTTTAGCGATCCCTCAGCGCTCGGCTACTGTTCTAATGAACAGTAGCTACAGTGTTGAACAGTACCCCCGCGATTTGCATAAAACCCCCCACAAAGGGCTAAATTGCTAATTCAGCAAACTCCAGGGACCTTGTTGAAAAAATGTCTGCATATTCATCCCTCTCCTTTTCTCTTCCGCGCGCGGCCGGAGGTCGCCGCCGACGCCGACGCGCATCACCGCCGTTCCGTCGCCTCCTCTCCCTCTTCGCCGCGATTCGCCTGCCAAGACGTCGCGCGCGCCGGAATCGCCACCGACATCCGCGTTGTCCGTCTCCGCATTTCGTCGTCGTCGGTGACGTTCCGGTGACAAAATGGTCCCGTTCCGCCGCCACTCGCCTCCGCGCGACGCCCTCTCGCGTATCCGCTCGGTCCCAGCCTCGCGGGCGTGCTGGGGCGAGCGGAGCATGCTCGCCCGAGCTCGGCAGAGCCCAGCGCTGCCGTCCATGGCGTTGCTGACGTCACGCTTACGTGACACGGCCCCACTGTCAGTTTTTTAGTATTTTCTGTAATTGTTTTCATAAATAATAAAACCCTGACATGTGGGTCCTCCTGTCAGTTTTTAAAATAATTACAGAAAATAATGAAAACTGAAAAATCCATATCTTTTAATCTGTCATTCAGAAAAATACAAATAATATACCAAAATTTGCAGAAAAATGAAATCTTTACAACTAACGCATTTCCATGCACGATTAAACAACTTTAAAATAATTAAATTAGAAGAACCAATATAACCTTTTAATATTAATTATGAATCTTATGGAAATGACATATGTCAGCCAATCCAACTCCATTTAAATTGATCTTCATGATCTAGGATGCATTTCAGTATCTTTAATTAGTCATACCATCCATATTGTTTGCACTGCATCGACGTCTGTAGTCTTCAAAGATTTCAGTAGTAAAATTCCGTAAGTATGTCCGATATTGGATTGGTCTTAATTTTCTGTTTTATTCTTATGCTTTAATATTTTGCATCAGCGAATTATTAAAACGAGGAATATAATCAACAAAGAATTTGGTTGGATTTGGTTTATTGATGTATCTTGATCAGATGATGTGCCATATTTTTTGAAATAAGTACTATTACTCACTCATTTGTTTTGTGCTAATCAGATCTTTCATCCAATTCAGCTCAAGTTCCACATTTTGCGATGTATTTACTACTTACTTACTGACTTGGAAAATTCAAAGCATCATCTAAAGATTACACTTACTATGACATTCACTACTATTATAATTTTCTTTTATATCAATGTGCAACTTAAATGTTTCCTAAAATGTATTTAATATTTTGTTGTTTTTTCCCCTTTTTTTGTTCCCCCTGTAAATTTTGTTGCTACTTTAACCTAAAGGACTACTATTGCTCCCTACCCGTGTAAAATTAAAAACTAGAAAGATAATTTTACAACGATTTCCTAGCAACGATTGTTCAACGATACTTATTCCCCTAAAATAAATTTTAAATGGAATTTGTTTCCCTGCATGATTAATCAACTTTAACTCCTGTTTAATTAGAAGAGTAGTTTCTGTAAATTTTTCCAGTAATAGTTTCTTTAAGATATTTTTCCACTACGAACAATTTTTTGACCGCGATTTATGAGACTTTTGCAAAGTTATAAATCTTTTTCTCGCGCTCACATTTTCGACACAACTTTTAAACAAAGTTTTTTGGTAATAGTTTCTTTAAAGTTTTCCGGTAATTGTTTCTTTAAAATATTGGCCACACGGCGAACAAATTTTTAACTGCAATTTATGAGCCCCAAATTTATGAACAACAAACTACAGTACGGGGACCTGCTCACATTTTCGACACAACTTTTAAACTTTGTTTTCCGGTGGTACCTTCTTTATTGCAATGTCGATATACTTTTCACATGAACAACAAAAAATAGCATCTTATTTTCCCCTAATTTAATATATTTCCCACACTCACATTTTTAACACTCCTTTCAAGCATAATTTCCTGGTGGTAGTTTCTTTAAGCTAACGACAAACAAATTTTTAACTGCAATATGCGAGCTGCGGATTTTTAGATTTCTCGAACCCGTAGACATTTATAACACAAATTTTTTAAAGATTGTTTTCCAACGGTAATTTTTTAGTTAATTTTCCTGCGGAGAACAAATTTTTAACTAAAATCTGCGAAATTCAATATTTCCCATCACATATAAAAAAAACATAGTTTTCCAGTGATAGTTTCTTTAGCAAACATTTTTTTCCCTACAATTTATGAACCACAATTTTTTACGAACGTGACAGTGAATTACTCACATTTCTGGCACACCTTTTAAACATCGTTCCCCAATGGCAGCTTCTTCACTACAGTGTCAATGCACTTTTCACATAAACAACAAAAAGTAGCATCTTATTTTTCTCTGATTTTCACTTTTACAAAAACTAAAATTCCTTTCCCGTGCTCATATTTTCAACACAAATTTTAAGCGTAGTTTTCCGGTGATACTTTCTTTAAGCTAACAGCGAACAAAATTGTGACTGCAATTTGTGCGTTACAAAATTTTAAATTTCTCGATCCCATAAACACTTTCGCCACAAGTTTTTAAACATAGTTTCCCAATGATAATTTTGTAGGTCACTTTTCTATCGAGAACAAATTTTCGACTGCAATTTGCAAATTTTACACTAAAGGCGCGGCGTGACGGCGCGCCAAATTTAACTAGTAGATCGATCATCGATGTGCATACATGGATGCCAACATCACTTAGCTAGCTGGGCTGACAACATGCACCAGTACGCGATTGCTAGTACACGTGGATAAAACTAAAGTGCACTGTGTGCCACGTAAGCATGCATAACACGTTGCCAGCTACGTCCACGTGTAGGTCGTAGCTAGCTCCGGCACACTGCGGTGCTCACTCCCAGCTAGATCGATCGGCGAAAGGGAAGGATCGGAGTGAAAAACGATCAAGATCGAGAAGGATGTCGCGAAACGAAAGAGAGGGCCGGGTCCATCCATCAAAGGGAAAAAGATTTCATAGGGAATTCCGCCGTTTGTCGTCTGCCCGGCCATCAATTTGGACTGGTACGTTGGGGGCGGGAGAGGCCAAGAGAGTTTTAGTGAGAGAGAGATATCTGATCTGGCTGGCGTGTGGTCTCTTGGCCGCATGCAAGGATCGATCAATAGGGGGGAGAAGAAGGTGGCTTGGAATTTAAAAAAGAGGGGGAGAAGAATGTGAAGAAGAAGACAACCCGCTCCGTCCGTACAAAATAATTAATTAAGGAGCTTCATAATTTGATAGGCCGTATATGAACTCTGGTTACGTCATCTAGATGTAAATGATACACATTGTGCTTTTGGTAGTAGGGATCTCGGGCGCCCGAAATCCAGTGACACCTTTATTTTTTATAAATTAGAAAATATGTTTATAAGTTTTATACAATAATATGAAATTTTGGATTTCCTTACTGATGTGTCCGACAAACTTGTAATTTTTTAATTTAAAATACTTTATAATCCAAATTATAGAGAAATGAAAAAAATATTGTTACAAGCATTGTCAACGGTGCATATTAATACAACTTCGAAATTTATAAACTTTTGTCATTTTTGTTTATATCATAATTAAAGGGATTTTGTGATTTTGCATACTTGTAGGATACATTATTGACTACATCTAGATTTTAATATTTTTTCTTGAAACTCACAAATATTGTACTAAAAAACTTAAATAAAAGAATTGCTGGAGCTAGGAACCTAAGAGAGTTTTCGACGCTTTTTGGTTGGTTTTATGTGTCCACAAACAGATAGGTTATTATTTTGCATGAGAATATGAGGGTAAGATAGCCCGTATCTTAAAAGCATCTACGGTCCAACCTCGAGAAAACACAAATATCACCCATTTCCCTCTTAGCATGCACCGTAGCTGCTTCTGCCGTTGTATGCGGTGCCTGTTTCTTCCGTAATTGTGTGGCCACTGCTATCACCATCAACAGGTTAGTCCATTGTTTTTAGAAATGGGGAGTCGCCCCGGCCTCTGCATCAAAGAGATGCATAAAGTCTTTATTTCATTAATCCGACATAAACTGGCAAAAACACTTACAACGAACGAACATACAAACCAAAACCGTCAAACAGTGAAAAACATCACAACTAGCACAAACAATGGAGAGAACGGGACTTTATACCCCGTCCACATCCATCGCAGGCTCACTGGCCAACTCTAGAGATAGCGCTTTGCGCACACGCTCTGTTAGTCGTCTTGTTCACATCATGTGCTCACTGGCCAACTCCAGAGATAGCGCTTTGCGCACACGCTCTGTTTGTCGTCTTGTTCACATCGCGTCCTCACTGGCCAACTACCGAAATATAATTGTGGTTGCCCAATTTGCTAGAGTCCACACGTCCTCTAAGGCTTTCGTATCGGTCTTCTAGTGTTCATTCAAACGAGAATTAACTTAATTCATATTTTAGCATTGTCACTCACATTTGTTAACAAAAAAAATCCAGCTAAAACTATATAGTACGGAGTACAAGTGAATTTTTTCGAGAGTATGCCTTTGAGTATGCCAAAGGCATAGCATATTTTTATAGAAGACAATCATAGTATTAACAAGAAACTAATCCTAGCTGCAAACAGTAGGATCAATGAACGCCAACGCACCCCTGAACATCTACGCCTACTCTCGCGGCATTGTTCTTCTCCCTCCAATGCACGCAATCTCCCAAAGTCTCAACTCCTCTTTTATTCTGCTCACCTGCTGCTCAACGCTGCATTGGTCGTGTTCATTACAAACACAGGGGAGTTCCTCTGCTTTCGAAGCATCCAGTCGGTCAAGATGAAAATATGCATTAGCAAAACTAAAAAAAAAATATCCATTTACAACCATTGTGCAACTGACCAGCACGAATCTCCACGTCGACATCGACAGCAAAGGACGTGGTTGAGCTCTAAAGCTAAATCCCATTCGAATCTCCGCGTCAAGCCTGGCTCTCCGGCAAACAAACAACCGTCCGGATATGCTGGTGCTCTCCAAAGCCCAACCACAAACCTGCAGGCAGTGTAGGGACCTGTGATCCATCATAAGAAGAACCCAAATAATTCAAGTTTGGCGAGCATGCGGCGGGGCAGAGGGCGCATTCGCAGGGGATACGGTGGGGGGATTCTGCTGCCGAATGCAGCCAGGCAATGGCAGCTGGCCCGGAGAGAGAGAGAACTCAGAACTGAAGGAACTCGTAAATGTGATTTGGCTTCTACGATGGCTGCTACCACCGGCTATGCTGACTCCTCACCCTCAATTCCAGTTCGTCGTCACTCTCTCCTTAATTGTGCTGCTGCTAGGCAGCAAGGTAGCGGCCGGATAGAACTGGATGGGGCATTTGGTCGCTTCCGCCCCTGCCCATGCCTCCCCTGTCCACCTCAATTTTCCTTTTAATCGTTTCCTCGTTCATTCCACCTAGCTAGCTATCTATCAACTTCACATTCTTTGCATCCATCCATCCATCTATATATCCTTCTTTGTTTATATCTGTTTATATCCGTTTTCTCTTCCTGGATTAGTACCTCAATTCTAATGCTTACTTGATACTCATTTCATCTTCACCTACCTATCTTGATTGGTATGCTTGAATGGAATTTGTTCGTCCTTTTCTTATGTGCATGTCATGTCACTTGTGATGCAAAGACAATTTTTGCGACACCCAGTTATAAGAACTTAGCAATGGTTGGAGCTATAGCGTAGCATGCATGGCAGTTGGCAGGCGACCGATATCCAGTCACCAGCCTACGTTGTCCGCCGTGCCCCTACCTACTACAACGCCTCCTCCTACATGGATGGCCAATAGAAAAGTCAGGGGAAACGCCAAAACAGAAACTAAATCTCATGAGCACCACGCCACGACAAACAACCCTGAACCCCATGACACCTCAGTGAGTGACAAAGCAAGTAGAACTGGATCGATTTTAGGAAATTAATTACTATCAACTTGGAAAAATTGCCATCCGTTTGCATGCTAAGCAAAGTGTTTCGTCGATGATCCATGCATCTTCCGAATTTTCTAGATCAATTATGCTGATGTAATAGCATTCGATCGAAGTGAGTGAGCGTCTTGCCTCATTCTCAGCTGAATCAATGGTGGAGCTACAACAAGCTAGAAGAAGCAGAGTGTACGTCCTCCTAGCTAGCAGCTCATGTCGTCGTCGTCGTGGCGGTGGGCAGGAGGGCCTGTTGCTGGACCCAGTCGGAGAAGACCTCGAGCGTCCGCATGTCGGCCCGGTAGTGCTTCTGCGTGAAGTCCAGCAGCTTCCGCCACGTGAAGTCAGGATAGGCCCGTGGGTTGGCCTCGTCCACCAGCGTCCCCGGCGGCGCCACCACCTTGTCCATCTGCGGGCAGAGGAAGAAGGCCAGCGACTTCCTCGGCACCCGGGAGTTCACCACGGCGCGGTGGAGGCAGCTCCGGTAGCGCCGTTAGAGAGCGCCATGAAGGTGTCGCCGATGTTGACGACGAAGGCGTTGGCCCTGGGCGCGATGGAGCGCCAGCGGCCGTCGGCGTGCACCTGCAGGCCGCCGACGTCGTCCTGGTGCAGGATGGTGAGCGACGTCGGGTCGCAGTGCGGGCCCGTGCCCAGGGTCTCGTTGGGCCGCTGGCAGGGCGGGTAGTAGTTGAGCCGCATTATGGACTCGTTGCCCTCGAAGAAGCGCCGGTAGTGGCCCGCCCCACCCCCAGGCTCTCCCCAGCACCTCCATGATCTCCAGCGACAGCCGGCTCATCTCCGAGCAGTACCGAGCGTACACCTCCCTGCAAAAGTTCCAGCTTTGTTCATTAGCTACTCTGCTCGCCTTTATGCTCTCTTTCTTTCTGTACAAAAAGCTTTCATCTTTTCTTTTGGTTGGTGCTGTTGCTTACCCGAGACGGCGGTGGTCCTCGCCGAGGGTGGCGACGATGTAGTCCACGACGAGGTCAGGCTCGGACGGACACGACCGGAACGACAGCGTCTCCTTCCAGGGGAGCTTGGAGGCGAAGCGGCCGGTGAAGCTGCTGGCGTAGCCGCAGGACTCGCCGGGACGGCGGAGCGCGCGCTGCTTGTCGCCGAGCGGCATCGTGAAGAAGGCGTCCACGCAGCGGTGTGCGTCCGCGAGAAGCTCGGCATCGATACCGTGGTTCACCACCTGGAAGAAGCCGTGCTGCTCGCAGGCCTCGCCGACGAGGCGGGTTACCTCGGCGGCCGCGGCGCGGTCGCCGGAGAGGAGCCCGCCGATGTCGATGAGCGGCACGTGGAGCTCCTCCGTAGCGTCCGGAGTAGGGCTCTCGTCAGCCGGCCAGATGAACTGCGACGGGATGTCCGACTGCGCACTCAGCACCGCCGCGTCGAAGACAGACTGCACCATGGTCGATCGCTCAAGAAAGCAGAGTATGCTATGCTACAAGAAGCAGAGTGTGGATTGATAGAGCTCAGCGGCGCCAGAGATGATAAGACGATTGGTTGACGAGCAGGCGATGCAGTGATCTCGAGAGTGGAGGGTGGTGGCTTAGCTCTGCCTGACCCCGCTCTCCCCCTGCCGTTTTATACCCGGAGCGCGCTCTGTTTTTTTCTTCTCGCTCCCTCCTGTTTCTCTCTCTACTCTGTCTCCCTCTCTCGAACTCTGCTGTATTAATTCTCTATTGGCTTCTCTCTCTACATATTTTCTTTCTTTTTTCTTGAGAGAGAAATCGAGAGAGGGATGTTTGGCGCCAGGCAGAACAGAAGCCAAAGTGTGGCCGCCGGAATATTTTTCGGCAAACTCCACGCGAGGTAATTAGAGCATCTTCACTCGCGGCGTCCAAATGGCCGCCAAAACGGCTTCCGGACAGGCCGTTTGGGCGCCGTCCGGACTATTTGGCGCATTTGGGCGTCCTCGCTCCCCACTCGCGGCGCCCAAATCGCCCGGCCCAAAGGTTTTTTTTTTTGCCAAAATACACTATGCTAAAATATGTCGCCAAAATACGCCGGGAGATGTCGTTGCCCGGCGTCTGCTTGTCGCCGCCGCCGTCGTCGCCGATCTAGATGTTGTCACCGGGCTGAGGCACGTAGCCATATCCGGGCTGAGTCATGTCGGGGTCATCGGCGATCATGTCGGGGTCATCGTCGACCTGGCCGTCCGCGCCGTGGCCGGTCTCGGCGCCATGGTTGCCGCCGTTCTCGGCGCCGTTCTCGGGCGGAACGAGCCCAAGCTCTTGCAGGATCGCGGCGCGATACATGTTGTGCGCCGCCCTCGCCAGCGGGTCCAAGTTGGAGACGTCGGCCGTCAAGATCATGAAGTCCTGACTCCTCTTCTTGACGGCGGCTTTCTTTTGCTAGAGAACGATCTTGACGTCGGCCTTCTGCATCAAGGTCGCCCACCTTGCGTTGTTCTCCTCGCGCCTCAAGCTCGAGTTGGAGCAAACATCGGCGAGGACCTTGTCGATGGACGACTGCACTCTGTCCGTCTTTGCCGCCGCTGCCAAGGCCGCTTTCGCCTTCTTGTTCCCGATTGGCCGCCCCTCCGAGTTTTGGGGATCGGCGTTGAGGTCGGCGAGGCCGTTCTTGTTCAAAGTCCGCCGGTGCGCCTTCCATTTCTCACAACTTTGGAGAAGCTTGTAGCAATGCATCAACTTGAAGTCTTTCTCCTTGTTGATGGATTTGTACAACACAAGGACGTCGATGACCTACAACAAAGCAAGCCGACGAGGATCACAATTGTACTTAAGAACCAAAACAACAAGGGGATCGCAAGCCGGCGGTCACCTGATCCGCCGGGCCCTTCCCGCGCTCCTTCCGGTCGACGATGTTCTCGTGGCAGCCGTGGAACTTGTTGACGAGGCGTTGGACGATGCGCCACCTATGCTCGATGGCGCCTTGGCCGCGCACCATGCTCACCTTGTAGAAGTCCTTGGTGAACCGGCGCTCGTCGAACTCGTCCTTGATCCGGGACCAGTAGGCGGTGCTTGACTGATTTGTGCCGGTGATCTCGCCGGTAGTAATGGCCTTCCATGATTCGACCATGCACTCGTCTTTCTTGGTCGTCCAGATTTTGCCGCGGCTGCCCTTCTTCTTCTTCTTCGCCGCCTGCTCGCCGACCACAGCGTCGGTCACCACCCCCTCCTCCTCGACCTCGGCGCCGTCCTCGTCCTCGTCCTCGTAGTACTCCTCATCCTCATCGAACCCGTCGTCGTCATCCTCCGCCCGGGCGTTGTCGTTGATGATGTCGTCCATGATATGGGCGGTCTCCTACACACAAGGAGCAAGGCCGGTAGCCACGACTCGCCTATGCACACGTCTATTGTACATGCCATGGCTACAAAATGCGGGTTCATACCTGCATGAGCTCCGGGGCGTCGGGAGTCATTCCGTCGATCACATGGGAGGCGCCCGCGTCGAATGAAAGGCTCCGACCGGCGGCCGTTTGGACAGCGGGATCTCTCCGCATCGCCGGCGAATTCAGATCGACGGGGTGGTTTAGATCCAGGCCACAAGAAGGGAAGATGACATGGGGGTCGAAGCCGCCGTGATGCTGGCTGTCGCCGTACTCGGGGGAGAACCTGGTGCGAGGCGTGGCGGCGACGCTGTCGGCGAATAAGGAGGAATTCGACGGCGAGCCGCCGACCTTGCATCGTAGAGTGGCGCTGCTCTCTTGGCTTCCTCCCAAGGCGAATGCTTGGTTCAAGGCGGCGACGGTCTTGTTCATGGCGGCGATCTTCCTTGCCGTCAATGGCGCCGCCGTGCCGAGCCGTTTCCTCTCATTCCGCTTCACGCGGCGCCCGGCACGGCTCTGCGTGTCCAATCGGCGCCGGAGTACGTCGAGGTCACAATCCTCCTGCCTCATCTCCTCCGGCTTCTCCCTGGGCGGGGGGGGGGGGGGGGGGGGGGGGTCTTGCGCTTGACGCCCAGCGTCTTCCCCGCCGCCTTCGTCCCCGCCGCCTTCGTCTTCGCTGCCCCCTTGGGTGCCGGCGGCGCCATGGAGCCGCCGCGGCGCGAAGGTTTTTCTTTTGGCGGGAGAGATGGCGGGGGAAATGTGATTTTTGTGGACGAATTGGGGGAAGCCGGCACTTATTGCGATCGCCGTCTCACTGCCAGACGTGGCCCGCGCGTCGGAGGCTGACGTGGCGTCGCGTTTCCTTCCGTCCGGGCCGCCCCAAGCCTCCCAAGTTGAGGGCGTGGGCTGGGCGTGCCGGACACAAAACTGGACCGCGCCGGACCGAATTCGCGTTTGGGCGCCGCGAGTGGGGGCGATTTTGTGTCCGGCACGCCCCAAAGGCGTTTGGACGGCCGTTTGGGCGCCGCGAGTGGAGATGCTCTTAGTGTGCTATTTTCGCATAGTAAACGTGTGGATAATGGAAAACTTTTTTAGGCTGTTTCTACACATTTGCATTTGCAAACTTTTCCGGCTTCCATGTAGATATATTCCACGAGAAATAATATTCCTAGTTTTTCACAAAGAAATTTCATTCGTAATTTTGCACAAGTGGAGACAGGTTAGCTGGATTTACCTAGTTCAGCATACAGCAGGAGTGCGATTCAAACATGTAATGCATAGGCTGTGACTTGCACTGGAAGTCCATCCTCCCCATATAATATAATGGTGATTGCCGATTGTAAGCTTGTTTTCAGAATTATATGAAGCCAGTAAAGATACGAACAATCACATAGGTACGTAGTTTGTTCGTTTGATCGACAAATTGAGTTAGGAGTGAGTGAATTGGCCTAGTTCAGCTAATCGTTGCCACGAGCCCTAACATGGTCCATCCGGGGCCATAAACACAAGCCGGATGGATCGGTATACGATGTTCGAAAACATAAGAGCCGATGCTATTGTGTCACGCTGTCTAAGAGGGATATGGACGACTTAGTGTTTAATGGCTTAAGGTCGCTTCTAGAGGAGAAGTTGGAGGGCTTTCGGTTCCTTACTATCGGCCAAGTGTTATGGGCTTTGGTCCAGGAGAGTGGAGCTAATGAGGTCAAGGAAGCTCCTCGGCTAGGCCGATGCCGAGTGTATACAGTAACGTACAGACCGGCGTCGAACGAGGAAGCCGATGTGTATTCATACGAATTCGTTTGGCAGAGTAGGCTAAGACCTAAATAAGTGACGACCTGAAGCCGATTCGACATAATCAGGAAGAGGAAGTCAAGTGCAGTTTTAACGTGGCAAAAAGCGACAAAATGGCAAGGCCAATAATGTTCACCAACGTTTAGCTTTGACATGTTCTTGTCCAAATATGTGCGCCAGTAAGTGGGTTCAAACTCTAGTTGGTTAAATTACGTGAAGAGGCCTAGATCACCATCAGCGGACAAGTTTAGCAGACTGGAGCGACGGCGCCATTCTCGAGACGAATGTTTCATGGAAAAAGCCGACTCGACCAGGTCAGTCGGCCAACTGAGCGTCTTCCAAGCTCACAGGCACAAAATATGTTGCGCGCCAGACCGCAAGGTACCCTGGTAACCAAGTCAGATAAGCCAACGGGTGAATCTCATGCCAGCTCGCTCATCGTCAGTACTCACAATCTGAATCTCAAGGAGCCGGTTGTTGATCCGATTAGCAGGGCTGATACTAAATATCACGCCAAAGAGCGCGAACCAAGATGCAGAAGAGAAAGCTGTAAAGGTTGAGAAATCAGGAGACGGTAGGAAAATAAGTCAAACGACTCAGGCCGTAACTTTCAACAGGGAATGGCTAATGATACCTTCTCAAATATATGTGCCCAAGTCGACTTAGAATCTTCTGATAGAAACCCAAGTAGAGTCATCAATGGTTGCACCAGTACCAGGTACGCTCTTATGGGCAGATGAAGATGAAACAACCGACTAGCAGAGTTGGAGTCGGCTCAATTATCAGAGTCGGCAGGGGAGGTGTGAGCAATGTCTGAGTCAACAGATGAGCTAGAAGAAGAAGTTGATTATCAAGAATCGCCGACTAGGATGGGCCTGGATATAAGTATGGATCGAGTATTATTAGCCTGACAACTTCCGCGGCACATTTGAGAAGCCTGGGGAACTGGTGAAGCATCTGAGACCGTTGTATATTAGAGGACACATCAATGGCTCACTGATGTCTACAAGGTTGATTGATAGTGGTTCGGTCGTCATTTTGATGCCCTATTTAGTCTTCAAGAAACTGGAAGTGCAAGAAGCCGACTTAATAGAGACAAATATGGTATTCAATGGTTTTGAAGGCACCAAGCGAGTGGAAGCCAAAGGAGTGACATGTCTCGAGCTTACAATCGGAAACAAGACTTTGCTTACAGTCTTCTTTGTTGATGATGTGTAACGCAATCACAATATCTTGCTCGGGCGTGACTGGTTTCATGCTAACCAGTGTGTTCCATCTGCTATGCACCAACAGCACATACAATGGCTCGAAGACGAAGTGGATTGTCTAGGCCAACGAGTCGTCTTGTGTGGCTTTGGCCCAATTACTTGTTGGTTGGCAGCATCCCAGCACTATGTGCCTATCATGACGCGACTTTACCGGGTTCGACCTTTCTGAGTAATAACTAATACCAGGACGGACGCGTGCCCATATCGATTGCACGTAATCGGCTCCGATTCAATTCAATGGATCCAACGATGAGTGTCTACAGAAGCGTCGATTAGTATCGTGTTGAGAGAAACGATGGTGCGAGGCAATTGAAAAACAAGATGAATAAGAGTAAAAGAGGAGTTTTTTTCAGAATATATTGGAGCTTTGAAATAACTTTTTGGATTTCTAAAAACAGGGTTCTGGCAGCTTGAGCTCGGTATGGCATTTTATCTATTAAAAAATAGCAATATTGGAAATATCGCTTATCGGAAACTTATCGGTCAACACAAGACAAGGGGTAAATCGGTCGATTTCTCGGCACATCGGCCGAGTTATCGGCATATGAGCCAATTTATCGGCTGATTAACTTCTTGTTCAGACACCGGTAAGCAATAAAATCGGAATATCGGAAGATATCTTGAACATTGAAAAATAGCTTTAGTGATCCATGTACCCGTACACCAGAAGACGTAAGTTGACTAATACGTGCCTTGTATGACCAAAAAAAAAGTGGAGAATAACCGACACTTGTATTTCTTTTTTATAAAGAGGATATATTAATACCGATGATACCAAATACATACAGACTCTCCAACAACATAATGTTCGGCTAGGAGCTTCCATCATTGGTCATTTGGAGAACACTTTTTGGATCTCTTAAAAGTCGCTGTGTTCTGTTTTCTACCTGTCTTTGTGCTCATCACCTTTCTATTTTTTGAACTTGCGGCGTGGCAGAGAAAGTTTTATACTAACTCTTTTTAATTGAAATTTGGTCTTGTAAGCTGTCTCGACCTAGTTTTCTCATTGACTTTTAGGTCTCCTTTTTTTCCTATATTAGTTTGCACGTATAAATATGGCAGAAAAAATTGAGGTGTATGTAAATCATGTTTTGCGTACTCTAATCTACACATTTTCTTTCTTTTAAGCTGCATGACTTTGGCCTACCACCTTTTCTATCTTACAGTATTATGTATGTTGTACACATATGTCAGAGCAGTCTTGTTTTTAAGCTAGATCTACTTTGTTTTCTATTTGAGTTCAAGCTAATGATTCTAATATAGCTTGATTTACATATACAACTATACGGTAGAGAATATAAATATGTTAATATAACCATATTTTTAAGGACGAAATGATGTTAATATAACCATATTTTTAAGGATGAAATGAGATAAATCATTTGAAGAACATCTACCGTAATAAAACTGCGGATGGCACATGACTATTAACCTTTTGTGTATATTAAGCTTCTCTGTTCTTATATTTTTCCTCTCACTCATCATTATGTAATAATTGCTTCCACCACAAATTCGGCTTGTTTTTCTTACCAAGATATTGTACCTCTTTTGTTCACTCCACTATTCTAATTTTAAAATAACATCGGAAAACTCTCCCGCAATCTCTCTGGATTGATGCACACTTCAAAATTATTAGTTCACGTCTTAGCAATGTACGAAAACAAATAGCACCACACATCAAGATACTCCGTGACACTACCCAGCTTGTTTAAATCAGGGTATGATCCCTTTCACCCAAAAGAGCTAGAGCTCGTTATTAACTTAAAAAGGCCGTTGAGTGCGCACTCCAAACTGGAATATTTTCGTCCTTTCGCATGTATATCCCAAAAGCTCCAACGCGACCTTTTATTCTTCTTAATTATGTGACATTGTGAGGTGTTATATATGTAGCTATGACTTCTGTTTCTATCAGTGTTGTATCGGTTGGCTAGTAAAATGTTAACCAAGAAGGAGCTACTGTCATGATTACATCAATAAGCCCTGAACTATTTTGTCTTTCATGTGTGTTGTTGGCTAGCTAGCTCCCAAACAAAAATGTCAGATAGGTTTTGAGAGCTTAAAATACTGTACCCATAGGAGCAGTAGATCTTAAAATCAGAAGATTACAACTAAGAAAGGTCGCCACCGATCGAACGGTTTTGGCGTGACCTATGTCGATCAACACCACACAACATCTACTCCTGATTAGCTTAATGAATTAACACAGCTCCGATCGATGGAGAAGACGACACCACTCCATAGCTAGCTTGTACGATCATCCATAATTAATCTCTCCTGCTTAATTCTTCCTTGATGTTCCTCTGTCAGGACATGCATGTGGTGATTTGATTATTATTTGGTGCTAATCAAAATCACAAAAGCACAAGGCTAGCTAGAGGCCAAACTAATCGATCTAGCTTCTTCTCTCATGTGCAAAGATTGCATTGTGCTTCTGCGCTTTGGTTCCTGCCCATACATACTAAACAACATTATAAAAATATTTGAAAGAAAATTTTAAATTTTGGAGTCTGTTAGTAATGCGTGCAGATGGGTGCATATATGCATACAAAGGAAGTACAGCGCATAGAGCGCTAGCTAGCCGCGTGCCTTGTTGTTTTGTGCTATACATTAGAAATTGATGTCACCACTGACGGCACAAGCTTGGGCGTATGCATTATGACTATTTGTTTACTATTCTTAATTACCTGGTGATGAGGATGAGGATGATGTTCTTGTCTGGTTAATTAGCATGATCTACTTGCATATTTTCGATCGGTGCTAACTACATTTCATCTTTGATCCTTATAGTTAGCTAGTAGAATCAAATGTGTCGATCTCGTCTCATCCAATGACAAGCTTACAAGTGTAATATATGTGCTTGGATGTTTCTTGTTATAACTAAACTAATAGTGGAACCTTATCTTGATCTTCTGATTAATTACATAATCCTATCGATTGACACATCTCATTATTTAACCAATAAAATGAAGATAAGTCTATCTATCTAGCTATACTTACCATGCGCCAGCTGCAGATCGACCAATCTCAAGATGCACATAATTATGAATATAGACAATGCAGTACAATATATCTTGACACGTAGGCACCAATAGCCAATTATAGAGGGTTGCGTTCGATTGCAGAACACAACCACAAACAAGACAAACGAACAATGGTATACTTAGCACATTGTGGCATTGGCTTTTAGTGGAAGGCAAATATATATATGTATAGCACTATATATAGACTGAAAGAAAAATAAGATACTGATCTTAATACTACAGCTGGAAAGCGACCTTCCTTCCTCCTATCATAAACCATTTTTGTTAGAAGCTCGCAGAAGTTTTGCCTATTCATTGAGAAAAAATAGTTTACCGCAAAAAAAAAAGGCTCATTTCTTTGGGAAAACGAGTACAAAATAACCTTGCATGACATTTTGCTACTCACAAACATAGAAACAACGAAAGTCCTATCACAGACCACACTGGGATGTCTTCATATGTGTATTGGTGAATCATTTCCCAATTTACCATTGTAAAAAATATTTACCCCACTTCACTTGAGATTCAGTCTCAAGTTCGGTGTTCAGGGTGGTAGATTAGCAAGTGTATGGCTTTCTCGCTCCTAGGCGTAGAGATAGTATGAAGGTCCAATTGATTATCACTTTCGGTAGCTTGAGGAGTGCGAGACACCGTCCCAGTGTCATCAACCGCACAGATAGATCATCGATTGTTAATACATGGAGGGTGTGTAGCAGAAGGTGAAGCTCGATGCAAGAGGACGTGAAGATGGCAAATTCGAATGACAAACCCACCAGTGAAGAGGAAGAATAATGAGGGCAATAGTAAGAGGTCAAAAAAGAAAATATGTCTAATGTATAAGGATACCCCACTTCACTCAAGATTCAGTCTCAATATAGGTTTTCGGGGTGGTAGGTTAGCATGTGTAGGGATCTCTCGCCCGTAGGTGTAGAGATAGTCTAGAGGTCCAATAGATTTGCACTTTCAGAAACTTGAGGAGTGTGAGATGTCATCCCAGTGGAGTCAACTGCATCGATAGGTCATCGATTGTCAAGAGAGGGAGGGCGGTAGGAGGAGGGAATGGTCGATTATGTGAAAATGGTGATTTGGAATGCTAAACCCACCAGTAAAGAGGAATGATGAAAGCAATAGGAATGGATCTGAAAAGAGAACATGTCCGATGTACAAGCGGGAGGAGGGTGTGGTGATAGAGCGTGGTATTCAATGGTGTCGATGAGTCACACAACGCGCGCATGAGGGAGATGGTGAAGGTGATGGTGATGGTGATGGCGAAGAGAGGAAACGGATACAATGAAGATGGTACATCAGATGAGACCAACAACAAGAGTGGGTAAGATGGATATGACAAAGACCCGCTGGAAATATATGGTGGTAGCTACACACGCATGTGTTATACTGTGATACAAACCGTGTATACCCATTTTTTTTACCAGCGTGTATACCCATTTTATCTTGTTTTCACGGTAGAACATCAATTTTTTATGTGCAAAGTTGGTTTCTTAATTTATAATAATCCCCCCCCCCCCCCCCCCCTCCCCCGAAACTTGGGAAGACGGTAGGGCAATAGGATGGGTCCATGCAAGAGAAGTAAAAGATAATTTCTAGAGTTGAATATGGTAGATCAAGCTGATAAACCTAACGACAGCGAGGATGAATGGTGAGCATAGCTCCGTGTGCGAACTGATAAGCCAACGTGATACTCTGGTGCGGAGGGACAAGCACGATGGAGAGGTTCTATCAATTCAATGGATGATAAAATAGGTAAGGGCATCTCCAGCCGTTGTGCCCCCCAGGCCCAAAAACGGCGCTATTTTGGCCCGCCTGGGGGGGCAACGGCGCTATTCAGGTTTCTGGGGTGGCCCGATTCCCAGCCGTGCCCAAACCCAGACCTCGGCGCAAATTCGGCCCAAATATTCAAAAAAGCGAAAATATGGCAAACTAGGCGAATTTCATTCATATAGGGCGAAAATTCGCCGATTACATAGTAGAGACTTAAAAATTAAGCTAAAAAAACTGAAAATACATTATTTAGGCGATCTACACACCGATCTACATGATGCCCAGCTGGCTGTAGATGGCCTGGCTGTAGTCGCCGTCGCCGTCGTCGTCGGAGCCGTCGCCGGAGCCTTGCTCGGGCCTGCGACGTCCTCGTCGCCGTGCCACCTGCTCGACCCGGGCGCGGTGGGGGCGTCCTCATCCTCGTCGCTCGGGTCGAGGATGTAGTACTCCGGCGGCGGCGGCGGAGGCGGGATGCGACGGCCGCCAGTAGGCGCCGCGCGCTCGCGGCGCTTCCGCCGGCGCTGCGCCGCCGCGCGCTCGCGCTCCAGCTGCTCGAGGATCTGCCGCTGGCGCTCCACCTCCTCCTCCGCGTGCATCTTCAACGACCATTCCTCAGCGACGTCGTCTGGCGCCGGGAGGACCCCATTGAACGAGGCTTCCATGGCGAGCCGCTGGCCGGGGAACTCCTCCTCCGGCTCGCCCATCATCGCGGCCGCCCTGAGGTAGTCCGGCGGTGCCTCCCACTCCACGGCCTTCTTCTTGCCCTCTGTCTTGGGCTTGACGAGGCGCCGGAAGAGGCTGCGGGGCGGCGACGCGGGGCGGCGCTCGTTGATGCGCAGCGTGCTGCGCGTTGGAACACGCCGCCCAGAGTTGAGGCAGGGCGGCGTGACAGAGGGAGGCGCCGAGCGCGCGGCGCCGAGTGCGCGCCAGAGGAGGAAGAGGAGGAGGTGGGGGCTCCCATCCGCCGCGGCAGCCACGACGACCTGCGCGGCGGCATGGTGAGGCGGGGCTCGTTGCCGGCGGCGATGTGGTCGAGGACGAACTCGAGGGTTCGCCCTTCCCCGCCCCACCAGCGCTTGCGGCCCCTGGAGTTGCAGCGGCCTTCCACCGGCCGTTGCGGCCAGTGTCGGCGAGCTCGTGCTCCTCGCGCCGGCGGAAGTACTCGTCCAGAAGGCGTCGTTGTGGTGCGCCTGCCAGCGGGGATCCGCCGCCTGCTCCGGGGTGAGGCCGGCGAGCACCTGCTCGATGGCGTACTCGCGCTCCGCCCCTTCTGGCACAGGAGGCACGGGCACGCCGCCCGCGCTCAAGTGCCACGAACCCTGGCCGGCGGAGGCGCCAGGGACGCGCATGTCCGGCGGCGCGTGGTAGCCCGCCTGGTACAGCATCCAGGCCTCGTTCTTGTGGAGGTGGCGGCGGGCGAAGCCGTTTGCGGCGGCGGCGTTGTCGGCCATTGCTGCTGGCGAGAGAGAGGAAGGCCTAGAGAGCGAGGGCGAGAGAGGAAGGCGGCGAGATCTGGTGTGGCTGGGAACGGCGAGGAGGGGGAGTTTATATAGCGCGTGGGAGGCCAGGCGGAGGGGCGCGGTGGCGCGCCATTACTGCGCCGCGTGCCCCGCGATTGGATGTCGAGGCGACGGCCGCTCACTGGGGCGCTGGACACGCCATTACTCCGGCAGCCTTTGACCGGCGCGGGAGCGAGAGGATGAGGACGCGGCCGCTTCACGGGCGTTTCTGTTCCGCGCCATTTCGCCTGCTTCGCTGACAGCGCTGGCCCGCCTTGTTTTCGCGCCATTTCGCTCCCCCCAGGCGCAACCCAATGGGCTGGGTTTCGCCTGGGTGCGCCGGCGCCAAAACGGCGCTATTTGGGCTCCTGGGGGGTCGACTGGGAGAAAAACGGCGCTAAAAGGCCGAAACAGCGCTATTTTGGGCCCTGGGGGGACGGCTGGAGGTGCCCTAAGATGGGGGAAACTACATTACGCAACCAATTGAACCCACAACCCATGTCACGTCTTTCTCAATTGGTGAAAAAAAAATCATGGTCTTGGGTTATGTTGTTTCTTGTACATCTACAAAATTTCTTCCCAAAATATGACAATGTGAGTCACGCACAAAATACCAAATGATATGTGAATAGAATATGATACGCGCTTAGGTCTTTTTTTTTCTGGCACGGGTCACATTTAGTCCTACGACATTTAAAGGAAAATGCACGGGAACCAGCGGGCCCGGGATCCTTCTAAGATGCAATTTTGTTTGGGTCCCTGCTTTCTGGTGACACAAGATGTATTTTTTATACTTTGGCATCCCAAAATACCACCTTTTCTACTCTGACCCTTGATAGCTTTTTCTGCCTCCACCCTTGACGACATGGGACATTGGATGCGGATACAAGTAGTTGCAAAATATTCACATTTTATTAAAGGGAGACAAAATATTTGCCTCTATATTAAATAAGAGGAGAGTTTTTACAAGAGAAAGAAAAAGAGCCAAATAGATGGCCTCAACAAAAGGGACTACTCCCGATAGTACATAGCCCAACTGGTTTGCCCCCACAGTGACCCAAAGCTTAGCATCGCTCTTGATATTTGCGAGCAGATTTGGCGCTGATGCGGACTTGTTGTGGAAGACTCTCTCATTTCTCTCGTTCTAGATCGTCCAATTAGTGCGCGCTGTGAGAGAGGCCATAGCTTTGCGATTCGGGGTGGACTTGTTTGACATGTTGTCCACCACGACCTTTGAACTCATTCCCCAATGCAAAGTAATAGAAGGTTTATGTACAATATAGAAAAAACCAGAAAAAACCAC
The DNA here is from genome assembly GCA_947311845.1 of Poa pratensis. Lineage (NCBI taxonomy): Eukaryota > Viridiplantae > Streptophyta > Magnoliopsida > Poales > Poaceae > Poa > Poa pratensis. The sequence goes on from CAMZMU010000040.1 coordinate 1,142,459, forward strand.
CAAACCCAGTTGCGGGCTGTAGAAAAGAGGGGAAAGAACAAAATTACTTGGAGATTATATAGTAGAGGATAAGTGAGCAAACATGACAGCCCTCATTCGTTATATAGATATGTATATTGTCAAGGCTTAATTTTGTTCAAAGCAATCGATCATGTGAATTGTAAATTTTGCAAATAATGTTTGAAAGAAATGCTAAAATCCATCCGTTCTCTCGGTAGTCCGTCGAGTATTCGTTATTTCCGGTTGGTAGCTATCTGCTCCTGACGGGGTCGTTGTTCCCCAACCAGTTGTCGCCAGACATGCATACCCTTTTATATATAACTAGCTAGCATCAGGACTACGTGAAGAGTTGCGTGTTTTGTGTTTCGCCAACAATTTAGAAAATTTCCTGATGACTTCGTGTCCTTCACACAACATAAAGCTAGCTAGTTAGTAGGCCAGGTGGAGCTTGAATTGGTAACGTAGAGAGCAACTTTATAAGCATAAGCTGATGATTCCAGATTAAGTAGGAGAGTTGAAGTCTTTTTTTGACGGGGAACAGCAGGCGCTCTGCTTTTGCATTATTAGAGAGAGAGAGAGAAACAGGTACAATCAGGTTTTGAAAAACCTTTACAACACACGCCCTAGAAGAGCAACTCACACACTTTATGTACTCGAGAACCCAACACGTGGTAACACACTAAGGAAAGGTGCTAGCAGGAATGAATAACAACTCTACATCACTTCTGATCAAGGCACCAACCGAGGCTGCATCAAGATTCTTGTCCTGGAAAATTCGCCGGACTCGTTCTTTCCAAACATGCCAAAAGATGTAAATAGCAATGGAAATGTCTTTCTTCAACTGTTCAGAGACAGGGCGGCTCCGAATACAGTTGAAATCTTAAGCTTTTGCATATGGACCAGTCGTTGGGGATAAGAGATTGAGCGTTCGTACACGAGTCTACTAGTGCATGCTTGTCAGGAGAAAAATGGGCCACAGCTGCTAGCTAGATACGTTCAACTTTCTTGTCCATATGCTGACCTGTACTGGCAACTTAAAAAAAAATTGTAATGGATTAGATGATGGCTCATCAGCATCACGAGCGGTGCTTTGGAGCTCGAGCTCCAAACAGCTTGGTATTTTCAAGAATTCAAACATGACATTTAAAATTTCCGATGAATAATTGCTTTCTTTTTTCAAAAAGTTTACTACAGGTCAAACATGGAAATTTTTGGCGTAGCATTTTTGTTTTGTGAAAAGTAATGCGAGTACAGTTAAGTCATTTTTGAGGAATCTATGGCGGGCTAAAACGCCCTGAACCATTTTTGTAGTGACAAAGTTATTTACAATCTTTACAGCTGAATAAAAAACCAAAAAAAAGTAGCAGCTATGAAACAAGACAGCTATAAATCCAGACCGGTGACAAAACAGCACTGGAAAGAAGCGAAAAATACAAATACAAAAGGGAAAAATTATCATGGGGAGGCCGTGAGATTGGCAAACATGACTGCCCAGTCCTGACATGTTAGTTCTGTTTGACAAACTGGTGCATCTGTGAGCCCAAGGAAGAAGTCATCAAAAGACCGAATAAAAACAGAAGAGATGGGCTAGATCTCGTTTATGTATACTTCTGCGTTTCGCATCTTCCAAATGTTCCGGAGAGCCCAACGGAGCACAGAGGATCTAACTTTGCATAATCTCCGCTGATCCCAAAGATCTCTAATCCTCTGACAGCTGGAAACATCACTATGTTAAGAAGGCACAACATTCTAGAAAACTGACACTAGTAGAAAAATCATCTTTGGTCCAGGCCGCCCCAGCCATTAGCCCCGGTTCAGGTAAAAACCGGGACCAGTGCCTGGCACTGGTCCCGGTTCGAGTTGCCACGGCCCCGTGGACCATTGGTCCCGGTTCGGTTGGGGGTATTGGTCCCGGTTCTGCACGAACCGGGACCAAAGCTCCAGAGCCAGACACGTGGCGTGCGCGGAGCTTTGGTCCCGGTTCGTGCCAAGAACCGGGACCAATACCCCTCCCTGCCTATAAATAACCCCCACCCCCCTTCTCTCCTCTTTTTTTTCTCTTGGATTGGTGGGAAGTGGGTGCTATTTTTTTTTCCTTTGCCACGCACAAGATGTGTTCGATGAAATGCCCGACCCACACTTAAGTTCACACAAATGATATCCTCGGCCGAGGTTAGCAACTTTATCCTTTTCGTCTGTAATTGATACAGAAATATTGCACGTGTCGATGTACGGTGGTCATTTCACTATTCAAGATGTTATTGTAATGGTATTTGATAAACTTAATTATATATATGATGCAGATGGATGCACGGATGCGATGGATGTACGGCGAACGACGCAGTTCCGAGTTTATTGCAGGCCTGCATAAATTTCTCGATGTGGCTGAGGCAAACAAAGTGAATAATTTTATGCCTTGTCCATGTGAGAAGTGTCGGAACGTCAGGGAGTACTCTGACCCGAGAACCATTCAAGACCACGTGATTCGGAAAGGTTTCATGCCCAGCTATAATTGTTGGACCAAGCACGGAGAAAGAGGGGTTACGATGGAAGACAATGAAGAAGAGGAGGATGATGACAACTATCCTATGTTCCCTGAGGAATGCGGTGATACTGTTATGGAAGACGTTGAAGAAGAAAGAGGTGAACATCGGGCATCAGATGAGCCCGCTGATGGTCTTGGTGGGGTCATTTCTGATGCAAAGCGAGAATGCGATACAGAAAAGGAGAAGCTAAAGTTGGAGGCCATGCTTGAGGATCACAAAAAGTTGCTGTACCCAAACTGCGAAGATGGCAGCACAAAGCTCGGTACCACACTGGAACTGCTGAAATGGAAGGCAGAGACTGGTTGTTCTGACAAGGGATTTGAGAAGTTACTGAAAATAATGAAGCCGAAGCTTCCAAAGGATAACGAATTGCCCGAGACTACATACGAAGCAAAGAAGGCTATCTGCCCTCTAGGATTAGATGTGCAGAAGATACATGCATGCATTAATGACTGCATCCTGTACCGCGGTGAGTACGAGAACATGGATAAATGCCCGGTATGCAATGCACTGCGGTACAAGATAAGACAAGATGACCCTGGTGATGTTGAGGGCGATGACGAGCCCCCCCGGAAGAGGGTTCCTGCTAAGGTGATGTGGTATGCTCCTATAATACCACGGTTGAAACGTCTGTTCAGAAACAAAGAGCATGCCAGGTTGTTGCGATGGCACAAAGAAGAGCGTAAGAAAGACGGGAAGTTGAGACACCCCGCCGATGGGTCCCAGTGGAGAAAAATCGACAGAGAGTTCCCGACATTTTCAGATGACGCAAGGAACTTAAGATTTGGTCTAAGTACAGATGGCTTTAATCCTTTTGGGGAGCAGAGCTCCAGTCATAGCACTTGGCCCGTGACTCTATGTATCTACAACCTTCCTCCTTGGTTGTGCATGAAGCGGAAGTTCATTATGATGCCAGTGCTCATCCAAGGCCCGAAGCAACCCGGCAACGACATTGATGTGTACCTAAGGCCATTAGTTGATGAACTTTTGCAGTTGTGGTCCGAACCAGGTGTACGTGTGTGGGATGAGCACAAACAACAGGAATTTGACCTACGAGCGTTGCTGTTCGTAACCATCAATGATTGGCCTGCTCTTAGTAACATTTCAGGACAGTCAAACAAGGGATACAATGCATGCACGCACTGTTTAGATAAGACTGAAAGTATACATTTGGGAAACAAGAATGTGTACCTGGGGCATCGTCGATTTCTTCCGAACAGTCATGCCGTAAGAAAGCCCGGCAAGCATTTCAACGGTGAGGCAGATCGCCGGAAGAAGCCTAACCTCCCTGATGGTGATGTTATATATGACATGGTCAAGGATTTAGAAGTAATCTTTGGAAAGGGTCCTGGCAGTCTATCTGTTCCGAATGACGCTGACAACCACGTACCCATATGGAAGAAGTGCTCTATATTCTGGGAGCTACCCTATTGGAAAGTCCTAGAGGTCCGGTCTTCAATCGACGTGATGCACGTGACGAAGAATCTTTGCGTGAACCTGCTAGGCTTCCTGGGCGTGTATGGGAAGACAAAAGATACACCGGAAGCACGGGCAGACCAGCAACGTATGAAAGACCCATACAACAAGCAGACGGATAAAGGGCGTCAATACTTAAGCAGCTACGCTCTTACCAAAGCAGAGAAGGAAATCTTTTTTGAATGCCTGAGCAGTATCAAGGTCCCGGCTGGCTTCTCGTCAAATATAAAGGGAATAATAAATATGGCAGAGAAAAAATTCCAGAACCTGAAGTCTCATGATTGCCACGTGATTATGACGCAGTTGCTTCCGGTTGCATTGAGGGGGCTTCTACCGGAAAATGTTCGAGTACCCATTGTGAAGCTATGTGCATTCCTCAATGCAATATCTCAGAAGGTCATCGATCCAGTAACTCTACCAAGTTTACAGAAGGCTGTGGTCCAATGTCTTGTCAGCTTCGAGTTGGTGTTCCCCCCATCATTCTTCAATATTATGACGCATCTCCTGGTTCACCTAGTCGACGAGATTGCCATTCTCGGTCCTGTATTTCTACACAATATGTTCCCCTTCGAGAGGTTCATGGGAGTCTTGAAGAAATATGTTCATAACCGTGCTAGGCCAGAAGGAAGCATCTCAAGGGCTATGGAACAGAAGAGGTCATTGAGTTCTGTGTTGACTTTATTCCTGACCTTAAGCCGATTGGTGTTCCTGAATCGCGGCATGAGGGGAGACTGAGTGGAAAAGGCACGCTAGGAAAGAAAGCACTGATATGTAGGGACGGGCATTCTTTAACTCAAGCACACTACACAGTTCTACAAAGTTCCACCTTCGTGGCTCCGTATATCGAGGAACACAAGAATTATGTACGCTCCAAGAACCCGGGGAAGGATGACTCCTGGATTAAAGAAAAACACATGGAGACCTTCGGCAGTTGGTTGCGATTACAGCTCATGAATGACACCACTGTCGGAGATCAGCTCTACTTGTTGGCCGCGTCACCATCTTCGACTGTATTGAATTTCCAAGGGTACGAGATAAATGGGAATACATTTTACACGATCGCCCAAGATAAAAAGAGCACCAACCAGAACAGTGGTGTCCGCTTTGATGCAACAAACGACGATGGGCAAAAGGACACATACTATGGTCGCATAGAGGAGATATGGGAACTTGACTATGGACCTACTTTTAAGGTCCCTTTGTTTCGGTGCAGTTGGGTCAACATGAATGGAGAAGGGATAAAGGTAGACCAGCTGTACGGATGACAACAGTGGATCTCAAGAATCTTGGTTGTTACAAGAACGAACCATTCGTCCTAGCCAATGATGTGGCTCAGGTTTTCTATGTGAAGGACATGTCCTCCAGACCGAAAAAAAGAAAAAACAAGCAAACGAATACATCAGACGATGAGCCAAAGCGTCACGTAGTTCTTTCAGGGAAAAGAAACATCGTGGGAGTCGAGGACAAGACAGACATGTCAGCAGATTATGATAAGTTTGATGAAATTCCGCCCTTCACAGTGAGAACTGACCCAAGCATCCCGTTAAATAATGAAGATGCTCCATGGTTACGGCTGAAGCGATCATAGGCCAGGGACATACGCGAAGAAGGGTTCATGGCTTTTATGTAAATCAATGTAATGTATTAAACCTTTATGTGATGTGTAGTAATGTATTAAACCTTTATGTGGTGAAAACCATAATACACGAAATGGGAGTTTCCATCTAGAAGAAATGGGTTATATCACATGTGAGTTTTCTTTTTTGTTTTCTGTTAATTAATTGCATGACGACCGGTGAAACACGCGTGGTAGGTGGTTGTCGGCTCCCACACCTCCCGTGGGAACCTCTCAAACCTCAGCTTCGACCGTCCAAACACAGTTCCCCCTGCATACAGCCCGACGGTGGCTCGTGAGTTTGAGCGCCACTTCGATCCAAGCAGCGGTAAGACGTCTCTGATGATCTACAACCGTCCGGCAAGACGTCTCTGATGATCTGCAACCGTTTGGAACGGTCGCAGGTCATCAGAGACGTCTTGCCACTGGTTGCCCAAAGATGCCTCTCCGAGTGACGCTGGAATGTTTTGTGTTTGAGCGCCACTTCGATCCAAGCAGCGGCAAGACGTCTCTGATGATCTACAACCGTCCGGCAACACATCTCTGATGATCTGCAACCGTTTGGAACGGTCGCAGGTCATCAGAGACGTCTTGCCGCTGGTTGCCCAAAGATGCCTCTCCGAGTGACGCTGGAATGTTTTGTGTGAGTGAGTAACCTGTCTGAGGAGGGCGGCTATATATAGGGTACGTGTGCTTCTTTAGTCCCGGTTGGTAACACCAACCGGGTCATGTGGCTCACGAAGTGGTCGTGATACTGCTGATCCAACAGCTCACAATCCCTCAAAAGAAACACACCCCTGATCCAACGTCTCACAAGCGCTTGAAAGAAACACACGATCCGTGTGCTTCTTTAGTCCCGGTTGGTAACACCAACCGGGTCATGTGGCTCACGAAGTGGTCGTGATACTGCTGATCCAACAGCTCACAATCCCTCAAAAGAAACACACCCCTGATCCAACGGCTCACAAGCGCTCGAAAGAAACACACGATCCGTGTGCTTCTTCTTTATTGGTGGGATTCTCACTATATGAATGTAGTCATGCATGGCCTCCATTGGCATAGCACATCTAAACTCATATCTTCAACCTCATCACTCTCCCATGGCTTCCACAGTACCCACGCCCTAATCCACCATTCCTAGCCACGAACGCATCGTCTCCACGAGATGGATCCGCCATGCCCGCCGCAGCGCCTTCTGGACGAGGTCGAGCGTGCTCGGCAGAGCGCGCTTGGGCGCAACCGCGGGAGTCTATCCCGCCGTATGCCCACGAGCCCGGCGTGGAGAGGATTGCCCAGCTACCGGCCTCCTGCTCCACCAGGTGCCGCCGCACCTCCACCTGGCGCCGCTGCACCTCCACCAGGCGCCGCCGCTCCTCCCGCGGAGGAGGAGGAGGACGACGACTTCGACTGGAGCGACGACGGGGAAGAAGGTTGTGGGTTGCAGATACAGGAGGCCATGGAAGCCTCCTTCCCGTCTGTCCGCGACTACCCTGTCCAGCGAGCCAAGACTTCCTACCAGCTCAAGGCGAAGGAGGCTTCCGATCTGGATTGGGCGCTGAAAGACTCATCCTCCATGGATCTTGCCCTCCGCCGCAAACCTGCGCGCGAGAACCGGGCGGCCGCCCACGGGGCTGGCTCCTCCCGCCGTTCCCCCTAATCCTACGGCCTTCGAGCCAGCAAGTCCGTTTATGTAGAATAATGTTGGTGATGTTGGATCAGGGGTGTGTTTCTTTCAAGCGCTTGTGAGACGTTGTATCATGTGTAATAATGTATTAAACCTTTTATGTAACTAGTACACGTGTACGTGCAACGCACGTTTCATAATTCATTATAATATAAACACGTCTTTGAATCTATATTTGTTTCATTTACTTAATACTTACATGTATATATCAGGGAGAGAAAAAATGCCTCAACTGATCGAGAAACAGATCAGGTCCCTGACCTAATTTATTGTATTTGAATTTAGCTGTATGTAAAACCGAATATACATATAGTGTAACCTTGAATTGGGTGGAGCTAGACTACTTCATGTATAAGCGGCCGATATATCAATAAACTTTGCAAAAAAAAATCAGCATAAAAACTCATATATGCATGTAGTATATCACGTGTTAAACTTGAAAAATAAAATAAAAGGTACGACCTCTAGATCTCTGTCCATCTCAACCTGGGCCTAAAATACATGCTAGTTTCCATTAATATAACTGCAGCTTATCAGTTGTCAAAAATTATACTCTACCGGGTCAACTTTATATGGATGGAGCAACGTACCTTCGTTTGACTGTTGGTAGAGTAGTTTGGCCATCATGCATATTGTCTGTAAAACAAATCTATCTTAATTAGTACTATGAGATACCAGCCATTTATCCTTTGACAAAATCCAACTGATATGACAATTTTCGTTACCCTACTGTCAGCTTGGCTTCCCATGTTGTGTAGATGTAGTGAACATGAATCTGCTCCACGCCTCTGCCAATGTTTTGCCTATCAAATAAGTCATGGATGGCTCCGTACAACAAATTGTCTTTGTGGAGAGTAGTACATCCTCTAGCTAGCCGGCCGCCGGCATGTCTCGAGGGTCTGCCCGTGGGTTAGCCACCATCAGGCCTCTTCTAGGTTTTTCTGCAGCACGTCAGCAACAGACATGTAGTAGGCTCCATGATGATCGTCGACGGGGCCTTTGGACCAGCTAGCATCACGATGATGTCTCCTCTGACTGTAACTCCGTTGGCCGGATGTCATTGAACGATCCATGGCCCCCTGATTCCGGCGGCCGTTTCCGCTCGATGCTGTTGGGCTGGTTTTGCCATTTCCCCCGTACCCGAGGTCGTCGATCAAAACCAATTTGTGGTGCCTTTCCGATCCAGGGACTCTTCCATGAATCCGTATTCAACGTCCTTGTTTTCATCTTGCTTTTGATCCGCCGGGTATCACAACACTGTCGCACAATGATGCGTTCAGTTCTTTGTCAACTGAAGTTCACGATCACGTCTTACATCCTGAAGTAAATCGAGTTCGTACCTTTTAGGCCGGAGTCCTTTGGTGCGGTCCATGGCGGTCGGCGCTGCATCGTCGGCCAAAGAGATGCTAGATGGAAGCACCAGCGTGCGATCGATTGGAAGATGTTGTGTCGTAGCCTCGTAGGAATAGGAAGCTAATCGTGCTGTAATTAATGCTAACGTATCTACCAAGGAAAAGATTTCTATATGCCCATGGATTTGTCCGTGCGTTTGGATGTTGACTCCTAAAGGAATACGAATCGTTATTTTTCGGTCGAGCTAATCTGAATGGCAATCCTTGTAATTATTAGGCAAACGAAAAGGTGTGTTGAGTTGTCAAACATTGGAGCAATCTGGACCGTTGACCAAATATTAAAGGGCTCAGATTTAATATATCAACACAAGTTTGCTCTTTTAATAGTAGTATAGATGCATTAAGATAAATGAATTAATAATTTTTATCTGCTTTCTTCTGCATTTTACAACACCAAACATTCATCTTACAAATATAGGTTTACTGAAATTGTTCTGCATTTACTTCTGCTTACGGATTATTTGTCGAATTTCGACTTACGGATTTAAAGATATGAATTTATCCATATTAAATTGAAAATGACAATAATAATGTAAAATTGATTTTGGATTATTTATACAAATTCAAACACTTTTCACGTTGAAAGTTTTGTCAATTCAAAATATGCAATAAAGTTAATATATTTTTAATTGAAAATGGCAAAATGGTTAATAGTTTGTATAGTTAGAATAATTATTTCAGAAAACAGAAAATGGTTTTGGATTATTTATTCAAATTTAAACACTTTTCATGTTGAAAGTCTTTTCAGATTCAAAACCATTTGAAATTCATATTCAAACACCTAAATAAGAAAAAAAAAAAGGCGGGAACAACATTTCAGAACTGAAAAGTTCGAAATAATTTTGAAAAAGGACTCTTTGGTCCCGGTTGCTGGCAAGAACCGGGACCAAAGAGTCCATGGGCGCGCCACTGGATCTGGCATTAACTGACCCTGTCATTGGTCCCGGTTGCTGGCAAGAACCGGGACCAATGAGTCACTGGTCCCGGTTCTTGCCAGCAACCGGGACCAAAGACCCCTGCTACTTAACTGTTGCCCTTCTCCTTCCCCGATTCATTCGCAGAAAACGCCTAAGGACGAGGAGCACGACGCGGAGCGAAACGACGCCGGCAGGCTGCCCGACCTCCGCGCCGCGCCCCACGCCGCACACCGCCGCCGCCGTCGACGTCCGCCGCGCCGCCTCCACGCGCCACCTCCACGCCGACCTCCACGCGCCGGCCGGCCTCCTCCACGTACGCGCCACCTCCACGCCGGCCTCCACGCGCCGGCCGGCCTCCTCCACGTACGCGCGGCCCCACGCGCCGCCACACGCCCGCGCGCCGCCCGCGCCTCCTCCACGCCGGCCTTCCACCTCCGCCATCGCCGGCCTCCGGCCACCTCCGCCACCGCCTCGGCCTACACGCACATTTGAGGTTTTTTTTTCATTTTTAGTAAAGTTTAAATTTTGTTTAGCTTATTATTGTTTAGGTTATTATAGGTTATCAATTTTTAGTGTAGCAATTTTGAAAGTTTAGCAATTTTGAAACTTAGCAATTTTGTTTAGATTATTTTAGGTTATTATTAATGTAGCAATTTTGTTAGAAATATTGCTAAGTCATTTAGATAAAGTTGTTTTTAGTTGCAATGAAATTTTGAAACTTAGCAATTTTGAAACTTAGCAATTTTGTTTAAAAATTTGCAGTGACATTGCAGTGCGGCAGTACGTGAAGTGCCCGAAGCCGGCCGGCCTCCACGCCCCCGCTCGCGCCGCCCCCTCTCGGTGAGGGTTTAGAAGAAATTGCTATTTTTTAAATGTATGAATATATGAATGTATGAATGTATGAATTAAAGGATTTTTTGCTTAGGTTTAGAAATTCAAACACTTAGGATTTTTTGTGTTAGGGAAACAATTTTGTTCCGACCTTACGAGTTTACGATACGAGTTTACGGGTTTACGATACGAGTTTACGGGTTTACGATACGAGTTTACGGGTTTACGATACGAGTTTACGAGTTTACGGGTTTACGATACGAGTTTACGGGTTTACGATACGAGTTTACGGGTTTACGATACGAGTTTACGAGCTTACGGGTTTACGATACGAGTTTACGGGTTTACGATACGAGTTTACGGGTTTACGATACGAGTTTACGAGTTTACGGGTTTACGATACGAGTTTACGGGTAGATTTTGCATTGTAGCTAGATTGTAGATTATATTGATGTTAATTTTAATTTTAGCTTTGCAAATGATTTTAGCTATATTGATGTATATTTTAGCTTGAGTCATATGTTCTTGAGCTTAATGGCTTTAATTTCTTGATGTTTTAGGGTTTACGGTCTCCGAGTTCGCCGTCGCGCCCAAGAATCCCCGCCCGAGGTGCTCTTGCAAATGAGATTATAAGGCAGCATATGAAGTTTCTAATTTGTTCTTGCAAATGAGATGATATTGTAGATGTATCTTGACATATGGAACAAGTTACCCAACTAAAGTTTTGTGCATTGTTCTTAATTTGCAGAAACTATGGAACGAGACGAAGATCAGGAAAATATCCTCCAGGATATAATCCGCGGGCCGGAAGATATTGTCGATGTCACCACGGAGTTTTTGAACAACTCGGTGAGGGAGATGAGTCTCTCAACCGAAGAGACGGCTCCGGTGAGGTAGAACCCGACGGCCGGGGTGAGGGAGAAGTCAGCGAGGGAGAAGCCGACGAGGGAGAAGCCGAAGGCTCCGGTGGAACATTAAATGTTGCAAACTCCGGCGAGGTGCATATACATATATTAATGAAGCCGAAGATTGTATTAATTAAGCCTCTGCTGTCTATATACATATATTAACGCTCTTTCTTCTTTTAGCCCTGGATCGAGCAAATCTTCTGTAAGGACAAAACGAGGCCCAGCCAAAAAGTTGGGCGACCAAGAAAGGTACACGATCGAAAGAGTCGCTGAAGACGGCACACCGACTGCTCCCCCTGGTGTTAAAAATAAAATGGTAAAGCAATGCGGAGTTCTTGTTAGGGACTTCATCCCGATCACCGTTCGAGAATGGCATCGGCCAAAGGAGAAAGGACAGCTATATGTCAGCGATGAGGGCAAAGAAAGACTTTGGAGAAAGCTCATGGTTAATTTCACCCTGCCGGCGCCAGAGGTGGATTCAGATGAGGAGGATCCAGATGAGGCAGAAAAGATTGCCCGGAAAATCATGGAGCAAAAAGTCAAGGACTGGGCACTTAAGAAGATGGCCGAGCTATTCAAGAACTGGAAGAAAAGATTGAACAACTGTTTGTCAAGAAAAATAAGACTCCAGACTTCGATAAAGGGTATGAGAAGATAAAGGACTACTGGGAAGAATTTGTGGCGTACAAGAAATCAGAGGAAGCTCTGGAAAAGTCTGCAAAAAATGCGGCAAATGCTGCTCTAAAGATGTACCACCATACTATGGGCCTGGTGGCTACGCTGGTAGCATGCCTAAGTGGGAGAAACTTGAGGCGGACCTGCTGGCTAATGGGATCACTCCAGAGCCACTCAAGTGGATCGAACGGGCAAGAAATTGGTTTTACGGGCATGGGGGCACGTTGGACGCAGAAGGGAAGTGCATATATAACAGAAGACACAAAGATAATCCCCTACTACCCATCCAAGAAATTAGAAATGCAGTAAAGGATGTTGCAGAGGGACGGTTCATTCCCGATAGAGAGGATGACGAGCTCACACGCGCCCTTGGGAATAAGGAACACGACGGACGGTTACGAGGCGTACCTGGCTCCAAGCCCAAGACAATTGCGATTCCCGAGCACAGGAAGAAATTTCCTGATAGAAGCCATCAGAGGAGAAAGGAAAGGGAGGCAATGGAAGCACGCGCTGCTGCAGACCGGCTGCGTAATATAGAAGAAGAATTAAAGCTGCAGAAGGAACAAATTGCCGTGCTTAGCCAGCAAGGTACTAGCGGCCAATCTCAACGGCACATGGTAGAAGCTGCATGCGATGGTACCGGTGGCCCATCGAATCGGAAAAGCAGCGTGGCTTCCACGGAGCTCCAGGATGGTAATGATGATGCAGTGGCTCCACTTCGTCGCTACCCAGTGGATGATATCACGGAGAGCACACCTTGTGAGATGCATGTGAAAGTTTTTAACTTAACCGTGAAGGTGGCGGTCGGCTATGTCGTACCAATTGGACCTAATCCAACTTACCATTTCTCTCCGGTTCCAAATGGCTACGCTGTTGTCGCGGTGGATGAAGTGATGAAAGATTATGAGGAGCTGAAGCTGCAACACCCTGCAGGTGAAGATGGGGAGGTGCTTGAACTTGGAGAAGCCAAGAAAGCGACCATTCTATGGCCAAAGGAATTCATCGTGCTTCCGAACTGGCAGCCAAGGCCATCGACTCCTCACCAGTCTCCAGCGCAACAGTCCTCTTCACCGCCTCAGCATTCTCCAGCGCAACAGTCCTCTTCACCGCCTCACCAGTCTCCAGCGCAGCCGTCTCCGCCGCCGCGTCAGCCGTTTCCGCCCACCGCTCGTACTATGAGGGGTAAGCGATCACCGAAACGTAAAAGGTCGCCCCTCCCAACAGTACCTCATAAGAATCTTCCCATTAGACCTTATGACAGGACTGTAGCGGAAAACGCCGCGGAGGTGGCTGCCTACAATAAGGCTTTTTTTGCACCAAAAAAGCCCGAGCAGAAGCCGGTATACGATGAAAAATCCAAAAAGTGGAGAAAGTCCTTCCTTGAGCAGCCATCCCAGATATCGATGAATCTGCCATCTGACTATGGTCGTGAACTTACTAAGCTAGCACGTGCCCAGTCTGAGCAGAACAAGGGAAGAAGTGCAAAAAGCGGGAAACAAATTGCCCAGCTCGGACAGCAGAAAAATCAATCGGTCCCCCCGCTCATAGTGTGTTCCGATGTCGACAAGGACTTCAGAGTCGCTATGGATAAGGACCTGGAATTATTGGACCCCAGAGCCATAGCTGCTGTTGCTAAGAACTTGGTGTCACTGTATCTCAGGCCAAGGAACAGGCTACCGCCTTGGGTATGAGCCTTGGTCAACTTTTAGGCTATGAATATGCGCCAATGTTAGAGATGGCACGGAAATATGTCCAAGGGGAGCCTATGGTCAGTAATGAGGAGCTGACGGGTCTATCAACACATATGCGAAATCTGCATACCTGGTACCTGGTGCACACATCAAAGAAGGACGCGAAAGAGTGGTTTCCGCTGGACGTTAGAGTGGAGCATTTCTTCAAACGTTACATTATACATGTTCAACTGACTGAACTGTTCCAGTTATTCCAAAAGCGCGCCTCGACAAATCTATCCTCTCTTGCTATTGTCTGTAAGTGATTTATTTTCGTAATTAAGTCTCTAGCTCAGCTCGTTCATTGCCTGTATTATATATCCTGACTATATATATCCTTTTGTACGCTATTATGCAGAATGAAGATGCTGGAATGCAAAAGATCTAAAGTTTTTGAGGTTGGGTTCGTTGACCCATATATCGTGAATTCATACGTTAGTCAATCACCCCAAAGACGTGGAGCATGACCTGACCACCTTTTTAACCATGCAACATTTCTGTACGGAAATACTATTTCCTTACAACTTCAGGTGAGTGTTTCTGTCTTGTACATATTTTTATTTGGCTTTCTCGATGTTAAGTGTAATTGATGAGCTATGCATGTCTGCTTTATGTAAACGTCCGCAGGTTCCACTGGATTCTGCTAAGCATTCAACCTGACAAGTCCATAGTTGAAGTCCACGACTCATTAAGTTGGGACCAAGCGTTGTGGTCCGACATGAAAGAAATGCTCAACAAGTAATTTCAATCATTATCGCATTATATCGCCCTCTTTCGTTCGTTCCCTGATGTCAAGTAATTAATAACTCCTTTGTTCATTTTCTTTGCCAAAGCAGGTGTTGGACAATTTTCAAACAGAAGGTAGAAGGTCCATTCAAAGATGAGCTAACTTATAAAACGGTGGAAAGTCCGCAGCAGCCACCGGGGAGTAATTTATGTGGATTCTACGTTTGCGAGTTCATTCGCGAGTTGACCACTGAGCGGAGAACAACTGCTTTCAGCAAAATGCGGGAGAAGATCGACCCAGAACTGCGCGTAGGAGCAATTCAAGAGGAATTGGCGGGATTTCTGCTTAGGGAGGTCATCGATGAAAGGGGAGAACATTTGCTTCGGACGATGAACTACATATGCCTTGATGGCTTGATCTATCTCCATGTAATTAAATAGTTGTATTCTCGCAAGAGATCGAATATTAATTATATATGCATCAACATGTACTGTGTATATAGTAGAGCGTATAATATGCGTACGGAAACGATGGAGAGCACGTCGGCGATGCGAAGAAGGGGGAGACGACGGAGGCACCGGCGAGAGGGAGAGGGGGCACCGGCGAGAGGGAGAGGAGGCACCGCGAAGGAGAGGGGGCACCGGCGAGAGGGAGAGGGGGCACCGTGAGAGGGGGGCACCGGCGAGGGAGACCCTAAACCCTAAATACCAAAAAAAAAGCACTCATTGGTCCCGGTTCGTAACAAGAACCGGGACCAATGAGTCCCCCCCACCCAGCCAGAACTGGCCACGTGGCCACCCATTGGTCCCGGTTCGTGGCCCAACCGGGACTAGCATTAGTCCCGATTGGCCAGTCCCGGTTGGGCAACCGGGACTGATGGCCCAACCGAACCGGGACCATAGGCCCATTTTCTACCAGTGTGAATGAAGGAAAATGAAGCATCATGTGTTTGTTCGTTGCTGAAAGAGTGCAAAAAGGGCAAGCATCGGAAGCTGCCATACCACAATGGGAGCGTCGTTGATACGTGAAGAGTCTGCCGTGGTCGGCTAACCACAGTAAGTATATGCCATGTCATGATGGTCAAACAAAATTCTTGTAAAAAATAACTACAAGTTACAAGTATTCTAGAGATGACACAGATACTAAACCACAAAATGCCATGTTTTCAAAGAAATACTCGATCTTGTATTCATTTATTATGCATCTACAATAATGAGCCACATATGGTATCTCATTTGTTTTTCTAAAGGAGGAAGATTTGTTACTTCTGGCTTTCTGCACCTTATAATGTAGGTACTTAGCCCAGTGTAAAAAACATGTACTAAATCACAATTGTTGGTCTAGCGTAAGATGTCTAATGATGTAAGGAAAATAACTTAAGTCCACAGGACCACATGTGGGTAACTTTCTCCAACTTTATCATCTATCTCAGGATCAACATGTACTAAATCACAATTGTTGGTCTAGCGTAACTTGTCTAACGATATAAGGAAATAACTTAAGGCCACAGGTGGGTAACTTTCTCCAACTTTAAATCTATCTCAAGATCCATATGTTGTGATCAGCTAGCTAGTTTATCAAACAGACAACCAGATATTTTTTTCCCTTTTTGTGTGTATTTTTAAAAACTATTTCTCTTGTTTCTAGTGATCTATCATGTATTTCCATCTATAATACCGTAGAATATTTGGTGCGAATCAAGTCATGCCATATCAAGAAGTCTCTAGATGTATACACGATGAAATCATGCATGCATGTTGCTGCAAGCTAGCCAGCAGCTGATTGCATGTGTTAGTTAGGTTAAGCTAACTAATTAGGCATCCACCTCTAATAAATATACGGTTGGGTAGATATAGACCCAACAACAGGATCCCGTATCAAGGATCTGTGACATATTATGATCCAACATGATCCGATCTCTGGATGAATCCACCCATGTCTAACCTAATCGATCCAGTATATGTGCGCGCACGAACAATAGAGTTAAAGGCAGCTAGCTAGGCCAGCTAGGGATATGACCGTCCAAATCAAATCGAACAATAGTAGGTAAATACACGCGAAGCACGAGCCTCCTTGTATATGCATATGCGCGCGTTTTCCCGTGAAAAACCAAACAGCAACTATTCACTGATAGAGATGCTAAAGGTGTAGCTAAACCAAGCAATGGTGGGTCAAGGTTCCTTTCTCAGCTACCTAATGATAGTGTTGGCTCATCCATGTCGCAGCCTGATCGCTACGGTTCCCGCCGCCCGGCCATGGCCAGATGAAGGAAGCAGCATGCGATGGATCGGCCGAACATTGCCAATGCATATATGCATGCAGATGCGTGGGTTCGCGACGCTAGATCGACCTGTGAAATTAGCACAGGGCATATGCGTGCTATCTCTACATGCCTACCTCTAGCTAAAACCTGACACAACAAAAGAACACGCACGCACTGCTGGAACATGGCCCCCGACCTGACCCAACAAGGCAACAACAGTATAAAGCGAGCCGCGCGCTCCTCTATGTCTCTCCTGTAGGGCTAA
This sequence comes from Poa pratensis, assembly GCA_947311845.1. NCBI lineage: Eukaryota > Viridiplantae > Streptophyta > Magnoliopsida > Poales > Poaceae > Poa > Poa pratensis. The sequence goes on from CAMZMU010000040.1 coordinate 1,159,508, forward strand.
CTTTGTGTCCATGTTAGTTAAATCCTGTAAGGGATGTTGTATGGTATATCGTACTATAGTTTTACGGTGTAGTATTAAGTAGATCAAACGGATGATATGATTTGGGTCAGAATTAGGCTCAAGGACAACATGGTACTTTCCGATTGATTTATAGATAAATCATGGTCATAAGATTGAACTATGCAAAAGAGCAGGTTGATCGGTCGCAAAAATCTTCTTGCCAAAATATGTGTCTTCACTACTGGAAAATGTATCGCCGCCGCCGGGTGGTCTGCTCTTTGCCGAGTGCAAAAACACAGGGACACCCACAAAGAGACTCTTTGCCGAGCAATAAAAAAAAGCACTCAGCGAAGTGACGACCACACGGCAAAGAGGGTCTTCGCCGAGTCCCCTGATTAGGCACTCTGCAAAATGCATTTTGTCGGCAAACGCATGAAAATGCACTCGGCGAACCTCACCTCTCGGCAAAAAGACTGGCCACGTGGCGCCTGACAACCGGCCCCATGCGCCGTGACGGAGCAAGATCTTCGCTGAGTGCCCCTATCAGCCAAGCCGGCACACAGTGCGTTCGCGCTTTGCCGAGTGCCGGCTCTAAATACTCGGCGAAGGTCACACGCCTGAACACACATCTGACAAGGGACGGCGAGATTCCTTTTCTTCGCCGGGTGTCGGGAAAAAGCACTCGGCGAAGCCTTCGCCGGCACCCCCCGATAAAAAGCTCTCTGCGAAGATTTTTCGCCAAGGCAAAATTTTCCAGTAGTCTTCCTCGTGTTCTCGTGGGAGGTGGATTCGGCCTTAGCCGAGTTTTTTGACCACCCGGCGGAGTTCTGTTTTTCAGTAGTCTTCCTCATGTTCTCGTGGGAGTGTGGGAAATTGAGTAAAGTATTTAGGTTAGCTACACCTGGATTAGGTAATTGCATGCAGACGTGATGAATAGGCCAAGGCAGCCTTGGCGCGTGCTACTGCAGCCGAGCCTTGCGGATGAACTCGTGCCCAAGCTTCTCGTACACGACCCCAAATCCCAAACGACTACACGTAGTGCGCCGATAACAACGTCCGGTGAAGTGACGAACCCATGGGGAACGGCAGCGGCGGTGCCAAGGAAACCGCGGTTCCTGAGCGTGTCCGCCATGGAGGCCATCTGCTCCTCTCGGGGCCACGCTGTACATCTACTACATATTGTTCTTCACTGCACTGCAATCAAAGCACTGCCTTCAGCCTGCGTCAAACCTGCACCAATCCGACACTCCTACCAACACACACACAAAACGGATATAACTTGTTGTGGATAAACTGAAGGCGTAGTAATATACTATCTAAATTGTTTATATGTGCTGTTTATTCATATCTGGTACTAGAAAATGTTGTTAGTGTCGTCATTCACTAATTACAAATTTGTCTCGTGTAAGTCTTGAAAGTAAAATATTGCCTTTATTTTCCAACAGCTTTGACGGGTTAAGCTAGCCTCCAGTAAGCTCCAAAGCATTTGCTGTCCAATGAGACAAGCGTTTCTGTCATTACAAAAATCCATGGAGACAGGCTCTATTTGTCCTTATCATCCAGCAAGCCGGGTGCACGAGACGCTAGGGGCCGAGAGATCTAGCTAATTAATTAATAAGCTGAGTGTGCCCCTAATTATTTCGCAGGGATTGTCTTGTGCACTGCCTAATTTACATATCCTCATGAATAATTAATGGTTGATTATCAGCTAGATGAAGACAAGGGGTGATCAGATTACTATGTACGAGAGATCAACACGTACGGATCAGTATTTCTAAAAGTTGTTGATCTCTTTGTCTGGCTAATGATCCCTGTCGGTCACGTCCAACTAACCATATGGCTACATGCGTATAAACCGACTGAAAAGAAATCGTCTATTTAATTCCGGCAAAAATATACATTGTACACTCGATTACATTTTGTTATTTAAGTTACGACAAAATGGAAGGAAGGATTAGTAAACATTTTAGCTCCTGATCTTAAATACAAATTACAAAGTTACAAAAAGCATGCAAGCCAGTCCATCTGGTTTCTCTCTCTTACATGTTCCTTTTTTCTTTTCTTGATTCTTTGGCTTCCCTTGCCTTTGGGAGGACAAGCTCTAGGTTGTACTTTGGGCTGTACTGCTGCTATCATTTGTGGATTAAGCATACATGATTAGTGCACAATCACAAGCACACCAACCAACCAATCTCTCAAATTTTTGTTTAAGACCCAGTTGGAGGCTGGAATCTTAGCTAGAAGGCACTAATTAAGCTGCACAACTAGGCTTGCTGCTTGCTAAATATGTAGGTATCAAAAAGGTACATGACATAAGATTTGGCAAGCCAGCTTACGACATTGGAATATTAACAGGACCACGCATAATTATTTGGTCATCCATAACCTGTATATATATGCATAGACAACCCAAATTAT